>QUSF01000053.1:823582-873037 GCA_003676055.1 Chloebia gouldiae
TTTTTTTTTTTTTACTGATTATTGTTAAATCCGCATTTTTATAAGCTGAGCGATTGATGGCCGGGCAGCCGAGTGGTCTTTTCGTATGGCTGTTCAAAGTTTCCTGTGCGCAGCCCAATCTTGTGATTGAGATGCACTTAAATCCAGCCCTTCCGCTAGCAATCCCTGCCACAGACACGAAGCAGAGGCACGTCTCTCCTGCTGCCCTCTCTCGTTAGGACTCCTGTGATCAAACTCAGCCTTTCCGCTGTGCATTCCCCCCGCACACCCACTCCACAACTCTTAGACATCCTCGGCACCTCAGCACTTCGTCCTTTGTCATCCTCCGGCGGTGGCAAAGCGCAGCCCCCCGCGTTTGTTCTCCGGGTGTGAAAGGATGTGCTCGAGGGTAGAGCTCGGAAGGGCAGCCCCGTAAAGTTTGGTGGCTTTTGGGAGGCTGGCAGAGACCATAACCGTGTTGGGCAAGGTCGTTATCCCGGCGGGAATTCGGGATCTGTCGCTCCCCGCAGCTCCCGGCGAGGGTTTGAGGACGCGTCGCGAAGCACAGATCGGTCTTGTTAAGGAGTTGAAAGCGTCTCCTGACAAGCTGATTTTCTAGGAAAATGAACCAAGCCTTCTTTTCTGAAGCGTAATTAAGGTGACGAGGAATTTTAGGGAGGGAGTCTAATTAGATTAATATTTTTTCCGCCTCCGCCGCACAAAGATCCAGTGTATTTCGGCAAACGGGAAACAGGAATGGCACTATTGACTTATCCAGGGGCCTGGACGGTGCTGCAGCAGCGTCCTCCAGGCAGAGGAAACTCTCCCTCGGTGGGAAGGGAGAGGTTTGAGAGCTGGCAACTGGTGTGCTCCTGCTGGGCTGGGAGCGGTGCCGGAGGGATGGGCAGCGACGGGCCCGGAGGCTCGGCTCAGCGCCGGGGCTTTGGGAGGGCTGGATTAGCCAGGCTGGACTAGGCAGGCTGGATTAGCCAGGCTGCTGTGGGTTAGGGTTTAGCCAAGCTTTCCGTGGCTGCTGAGGGCAGCTGGGGGGGATATCGCCGTGTTCGTGCCTGGCTCTGTCCTCTTATCTTCATGTGTGCCAAGTTCATGCAGGGCTTGAAATAAAACTGGGCAGGAGGGAGGGAGGGAGGGAGGGAATGAAGAAGAAAAAAAAAAAAAACAAGTTAAACCTGACCCACCTGGCTCAGTTTGAGTCTGGGGAGCTTTCTCAAGGCATGCTGCTAATCTGGCATATGTACGTGTGTGTATAATAAAGTTTGTAGCTGGAGAGCTATAATTAGTGTTTCTCCAGGAGAGCTGTGTAGTGGTGGCATGTGATGAGGCAGAGGAGGGAGCTGAGATAGGTGCTCAGCCCGGGTGATCATGCACTCCCTTCCCCATCCTTGCCTGGTTTTTAGGGAGAGGCAGAATTGTTTTCACCCAGAAAACAATTTTCTCTTTTAATAACAAAGAACGTGCATGTTGTTTGTGTCGGGTTTTGCAGTGTGGAGGTAGAAGTGTTGTTTTGGATGGGGCTTTGAAACCCAGACAGTGTCTGGGTCCACTCATCCAGCCCCAGGAGCACTGCTGAGGGAACCCAGCTCCCAGCATGTCCCTCCTCCCTGAGCCTGGGGCTTTACCTGCCAGGCTGCTCTCCAGGCTTCATCCTGCTCCTCTGGGTAGGAAAACAGTTTGGGGTGAGGATTTGGAGCTTGCTTGAGGGTCTCTCCCTGCAGGGCTGCACAGAGGCCGTAGAAGGGCGGCTGAAATCCAGAGGGTGATGCTGGAGGTGGGGACTCGGCTGACAGAGGTGTTTTTGGACAGCTGTCATCCTGGTGAAGGAACATCCTTCCATCCTTCTGCCCTGCCAGCAGCAGGAAAACACCCAGGGACAGGGGGATGGAGGGGAGATAGCAGCACTGCTGTCCCCCAGCAGCATGAGGACAAGGGTGGCAGGAGGCTGCCTGCCTGCCTACTGCTGCCAGCGTGAGCAGATGGCTGGGGAAAAAATGCTCCAGGACCTGTTGCCTATCAAATCCTGCCCTTTGGAAGTGAAGGCTTGAGGACCGGGGTGTGTGGAAGGATCTGCTCAGGGTTTTTTTATCTCCTTCTCCTTCAGCTGCTTTTTTGTGGAGCCCTCTCTCTCTCTCAGAAGCTGGTGCTGTCTGTGTGTGGTAGCAGCAGAGGGAAATACCGGAACAACAACGAAAAAGGGAGAGATGGAAAACCACTACTTTAGAGGGGGCAAAATTGCTTGGAAATGGTAGTTGGGGGCAGGGAGAAAATCCAGCTTGCATTTACTCTGCTTAGAAAGCAAAATCTGACCCTGTAAGGAGCTTGGAGGGTTCAGCTGTGTCCTTATTCCCTGTAGGGTCCTGTGGGTCCCTGGGGTGCTGGTTCCCTTTCCATCCCTCTCCTGGTCGAACAGGAATTGTATATACAAAAATATCTAAAAACCAGATCTGTGTTTCGGGTCAGTTAAGTGAGCCAAGATGCTGCAAGGAGCTCTGCTTTCCTTCCATTTCCAGCAGTGGCATCCCCACAGATTTCTCCCTCCCTTTGGGATAATCCTGGCAGCCCTGGGGGGTTTTGGGAGATTCCTGAGCTGAGCTTTGCTGGGCAAAGCCAGGCTGGCAGGCCAGTGCCAGAGCAGGAATGCTGTGAGGTGAGGATGGAGGGGGCTGTGTGGAGTCTGAGGAGTTCATTACAGCAGATGTTGGTGCCATAAAGCCACAGGTTCCTGCTGTTTCCTATTCATTTATATCTTCCCGGCTTTAGCGATGCTAATGTGAGTGAAAACATTTCCTGGGGGGGGGGGGGGGGGGGAGATAAATCATCAGCCCATTGCCTCTGCCCCCTTCCTGCCATCCCACCCGTGGGATGGGAGAATTAACAGGGTGCAAGGGATGTCTGAGCCGCTCAGTGGCTGCCATCAGCTCCTCCGTGGCAATTGGAGGCCCACTGGCTCCAATTTTGGTTTTGCATAATCTGCAAAGCTGTAATTTGCTGTAATCAGTTGTATTGTGCAAGCCACCCCTGCCTGTGAGTCAGAGCACGGTGGCACCGAGCTGACACAGCCCCGGCCCTCGGGATGCTGGGCTCTGCAGGGGACCTGTGACTGAGTCTTATCCCTCCTGGAAGTGTTCGAGGCCACCTTGGATGGGGTCCTGGTCCAGTGGAAGATGTCCCTGCCCGTGGCAGTGAGGCTGGAAGGAGATAAACTTTAAGGTCCTTTCCAACCCAAACCAGTCTGTGACTCCCTTCTGTTCGCCTTGGGCTGAAGGGAGCCTGGGCAATCCTTCCCTGGCTCTGCCAGAGCTCAGGACCTTAAGGAAGTGTGTGAGCTGCATCTCCTTCGTAGTGAACCAGCAGCTTCTCAGTGATGTCTCCTCTCACATTAGGCTGGATGAATCCTGTGTGACCTTCAGTGGGGCGGCACAGGGCTGGGAACTGAGCATCTCTGGCTTGGGAGAGGCAAAGAAAGCCCAGAGAGAAGCCCGGAGAGCCGCTCTGATGTCTGCTTTCACACCGCCCTGCCCGGACCTCTGTCGGTGGCAGCCCTGGCTGGCTGCAGCACCCTCCCTAACACCCCCAAAACCTTCCCTCTGCCCGTCCCGCAGCCCTGCAGCCTTGGCTGCCCCTTGCATTTTTACTGTCGGGGCACTTCTGGAGCCTGGGCTCGCTTTCTGGGCTCCCTGCTCGGAGGGTGATGCTGTTCCTCGGGGTCCTGGCTGGGATAAAGCTTTCCTGCCCCCCTTGGGGAGCAAAGCCCTGGAATGGCAAGCAAAGCATCCCGAAGGCTGCAGCGAGTATTATTTTTGAAGCCTCCTGGTTTTTTGGAGGCCTGAGTCACGGCGCAGGAATGCGCTGGGCTGGCAGCCCCAGACCTGCTCCTCAGCGAGGAGAAGAGCTGCTGCCATCTCCTCCTCCTCCTCCTCCTCCTCCTTCTCCTCCTTCTCCTCCTCCTCCTCCTCCTCCTCCTCCGGAGCCCGTTCCCCATCCCAAACCGCTGGGCTGGGCTGGTAGCAGCCACGTGTTTGCTGAGCTTGGGTTTTTAGGGGATTTTTTGTTTTCTTTTTCCATCCCTCTCCTATTTGCCTTTTTTTTTTTTTTAAGGGGCTCAACCCCCTGTTTTGTTTTTATTTTTATTTTTATTGGGCTCAGCACCTCTGCTGAGGGAAAGGCAGAGATCAAACGGCAGCCAGGCTGGGAAAAGCTGGGTGAAGCCACGCTGGAAAACGAGGAAAGGGAAGGGAAGCAGGAATTATTTAGCACGGGGCTTGCTCCAGCGTGTCCTGCACTCTGCCTTTAATCTCCTGCGAGTCCCTCCCTGCCGCAGCCCGGGTCTCCTCTGCTCCCTCCTGCCTTGGGTGGCTTCTCCCACTCTTAGGGAGGCTGTTCCCAGTTCCAGAGGCTCCCCCAGACCCACACAGGTGTGGTGTAGCTGGGTCAGGTTTGTAGTGAAACACCTGGGCCTCTTCCCTGGCTGGTGTAGCTGGGGGTGTTGGAGCTGTAAGCTTTAAACCAAACTCCTGATGGCTGGGGATGTATCCTGGACAAGGGACAGTGGTGAAAAGTTGGTGTTTCTGCAGGTAGCCCCAGGCTTCCTCTGTGGGGAAATTCAGGTGGGGCAAGGGAAGAAGCATGGAAGCAAAGCAAGCCCCTTGTCACCACCAGCCTGAGAGGCAAGAAATGTGCTTGCCTGGTGTGTGAGCTCTGCTCCCCACCTTCCCTGGCTCTGCCAGGCCCCTTCCCTTGCCTGCCTGGCTGGAGCATCCATGGAGGCCTCAGTGTCTTCTCTCCTTGTGTTTCAGACCCTCTCTGCTGGAGATTGATGGCCAAACTCTCACTTGTTAAGTGAAACATCCCCTTTTCAGTTAAATCCTTGCCGCAACGAGGAGGAATTACCAGGTCCCAAGCCTTGGGAATGGCTATGAAGCATTGTGGGGTATGGCATGAGGATGGCAGACATGGCAGTGGCACTGGAGGCCCAGAATTGGCCTGTGAGCATGGCACTTGTGTTTATCCAAGTGAAATATAAATCAGGTGCTGCATCCCGCTGTCTGCCATGCATAGCTTGGTCTGGCTGGATGTGGCTGACAAGAGTCTCCCAGCATTTAAAAATCAAACGTTTTTGAGCTCTTTTGCCCCTTTGTCCTTGCTTGCTGTGTAGGTTTAAGGCAGTGCAGGTGTGTTGTGTTGTTTGTTGTCATTTTTTGTACCCTGGGAGGTGAAGGGTGCTAGTTGAGACACTCCACTACTTATATTATTACTTAAGAGTAATAACATACCTGGTTATACAAGAAGAAAAGTGAGCAGGGCTTTTCTGACCTGGGATTCAAGGTCTGGGCTGTCCCTTTCTCCAGGGAAGCAAGTCCCTTCAGGAAAGGAAGAAGGCCTTACGGATTTGGGGAGCATTTTTTGTAATACCTGTGTACACACACACACATGCAGCACAACTGCCCTCGCTTCTCTCCCCAGTTTATTCCCACATCTTCTGGGAATAACAAAGGAGGAGGAAAAGGGCTGGTTTGTACCACGAGTGATCCCTTCCCAGCTGGAATACCCAGGGCTGTGAGCACAGTTGTGTTGGAGCCAGACACAAAAGTCACATCCTGGCATCTCTCCTGCTTCCGTGGGGTCCTGCCGGTGTGGTTTCCATCAAGACCCCATGAATAACCTTTGCTCCCCTCCTTCACAAGCCTGCACCCAGTGTGAGAGCTGAGGGATTGTTTCCCTTTGAAAGAGCGTGGAAAATCTCATTATGAGATGTTTAATGCCCATTAGATCCATCTGCCTCCCTCTAGAGTGGGGGCCACGACAGGAGGCGAGGCGAGGACATCCGAGATGGGTGGGCTTGGGGGCTCTGTGGGGATGATGCTGGGGGCATCAGCTGGGGATCCCTGCAGGTGGATGGTACAGAATGCTACAAAGAGGAGTGGGGAGTGGAAAAAAGCTTCCATGGAAGTGGAGAAATGCTCTTGGAGCTGATGCTACATGGGACATCATTTTTGGATGCCTTGTCTTGTGCTAGGGATGAGGTGCAGCACACCTTGATGTGTTGAACAAAAAGCTGTGCAGGTAAAACATGGGTGAGTGCAGGGTGGGAAATGGGGAGTGCTCCTTTCTGGAAGGCACCACAATGCTCCTCCCTTCCAGGCATCCCTCCCTGTTGGAGCTGTATGGAAACAGACGTGGTGGCTCTCAAATGATGGTGGGTGAGGGCACAGCTGAGGTGACAGCAAGGTTCTCTGCACCCAGACTTTGTCCTGCTGTTGCTTTGTGAGCCTTTTATTTTATGGAGCTCTCCTCCTCCCTGGGAGCTGCCCCTGGCATAGAAGTGACCCCTGCTTGCCCCCTTCCCACCACAACAACAGCATTTAAACTCCTCTACAGGTCCCATGTCACCACTAAAACGGGGCAGTTTGGGCTGCCCACCTTTGGGTGGGCTCCTGGGTGTACCTGCCCCTCCTGGGGCGGTGGCAGGATGGAGGGACGGACATTTCCAGCCAAATCCAGGCTTCCTGGCCAGGTGGCTGGCGGGGGCGGGAGGCTATTAAAAGGGTTGTGTTGCACTGCAGCGTGGGAGTTCTCCTTAGGCAGGAGGTTGCAGAGCCCAGGAATTCCTCAGGACAGATTCCTGGGAGAAGGGACACGCCTAGGATGCAGAGGTGCTGTCAGCAGTGTCCTCAGTGCTTTCTAGGCTGTGGGGTTTGGGGCACACGTGAGGGCATCCACAGCAGGGGCTGAAGGCACCGAGGTGAAGACTGTTTCACTGACCCTCCAGTGGACTCACATGGTGACTGGGAAACTGTAATTCCTCCTGACTGCTAGTTGGAGGACTGGGAGCAATAGGGCTGGAGAACAATCCCATGGCCAACAAGGTGGTGTTCGGTCGAAGGTTGGACTCGGTGATCCTGGAGGTGTTTTTTAACTTCCGTGATTCATACCACGACTTTGGAGGGTTTTATGGAGATGGATGAAGCGAAGTTCTTCCACTGGGTTGATGGGCTGTGCCTCCCTGCCATCTTCAGGGGGTCTGGTTGCCCCTCTTGGGGTCTGTGAGTGGGGGCTGCTCTGCCCCATGGGCTGTCACCATCCTGCGCCATCACCCGGCTGCATTATTGGCTCCATCTGTTTGGGTTGGCTTGGAGAACAGAAGGGAGGGTGTTTTCCAGCAGCCTGAAAGTGGTTGCTATTTAAAACAACCGAAAAAAAAAAAAAGAGAGGAAAAAAAAAAGCGGTCTGCTGCTTGCTTTTGGTCCATGGAGCTGAACAAGCGTCCCCACCCTCACCTGGAGGGGCATCTCTGATCAGGGGCTTTGCAGGGCTCTGCAAGCCAAGGCAGTAATTAGTGCTGGTCCTGAGGGAGGATCCTGCAGTGTGGCCGTGCTGTCTGCCGTGCTCTGGCCTGGGGCCACTGCTGCCTTTGGGGTGGCCACTGCCCAGGTGTGGGATCCCAGCACCTCCCTCCACCCCTGTTTATCCCAAACAAGGGGTGCAGCCTTTGCCTCCCCGCTGACACGCTGGTTTGGCAATTGCTGGAGGGTGCTACGAGGTTCCTGCACTAGAATATTACTTTTGAAGGTTTTTCTTTCCCCCTTTGACAGATGTGAAATGTAGAGACAGGCTTAAAATGAAAGAATGGCTCCCAGAGTCCAATTACACAGCAATTAAAAGGAATCAGCGGTCTGGGTCGCTGAGCTGGAGAAGGGGTTCATGGAAGGGTTTTCTCTTCCAGCTTATCTTGGAGAAGCTTAAATGTCCTGTCTCTTCTTCTGTCTGGGCCCTGGCTGGAGGGCATCTTCACAGAGTGGGTCGAGCATTGCTGGAAATCTGAATTAGGCTGGGATTAAGCTGTTCCAAGTTCTCCCAGCTCCTTGCTGGTGCTGCGGCATCCCTACGCTGCTCCCTGGGGTCTCCTCTGAGTTCCATCAGCCTGTGCTTTGGGGCTAAGCATTTGGTGACCTGGTGTCACTGCTGGGTGCACGCCTGACTTCGTTGCCACTCCTGGGGCCATTGTGGGCTCCAAAGAAGAAGAGGAGGTGGCACTTGGGGCTCCCCTGCCAGGTCCATCCAAGCACGTCCCCAGGCCTGCAGTTCCTGCTGTCCTCCCTGGTCTTTAGGAGGAGATGCTGACTCAGTTGTGGAAGCAGGTTTTCCTGCAGCATGTCTGATTCCCCTTGCGCATCATTTTGGCTGCTTTTCTGCAGCCAGAGCCGTGCAAACGCCTCCTTCCGCGCTCCGGCGTCGGCACTAACGGGATTTGTTACAGGAGAGGGGATTTGGCTGTGGAGCTGCTCGGATGACTGGGATCCTGAGTGTGATGAAGTGGGGTGTGGGCTGCCAAGGGCTATAAAATCGTTTTCCTCCCCCTTTTCATTCCCTCTTTTTTTTTTTTTTTTTTTCCTCATGTGTGTTTATGCTGAATGGTTTGCTACTGGTGAATGACTCGGTTTGGATTTAAGGACTTAGAGCCTCGTGGCTAATCCCTATCCTGGCTTGTGGACCCTTTGGATACCCCGATATACATAAAATACATATGATACATATGTGTGTGTATATATAAAACAAGGCACCAAGGCACTTATTTCATATTTCTAAAATTTATACACCAAGATAAAAATGCTGGCTGTGCCCAAAGCTGGAAAAGCAAGATCCAAAAGCCGGGAAGAGGGTTGGGTTTTGCTTGGGCTGAGCAGTGACTAACCAGAGCTGAGCTTTTAAAACAAATGCTTGGGATAAACTGGTTATGCAAACTGGGGCGAATTGGGCAGGTTCCTTTGTAGTTTATAGCAAAACCCCGGGAGTCTGGGGCATGTTGGGGCCGGTCCTGCCGGGGATGGAAAAACCCACACGCCGGCTCTGCAGATGGGGTCGCAGCCGACAGAGAGGGATCCTGAGGGATGAGGAGCAGGGGAAGCCACAGGTTACTGCAGGGCCTCCTCTGTTCGGCTAAAACACCAATCCTAAACGCAGCAGGTCAAAAATAGATGGCTTTTCTTCCTTTTTGAAGTGTGGTTTTTAATACCTGCTAAGAGGAATCCGTGCTGTGCTCAGCTCCAAGAAGCTGTCGGGCTTGCTGGTCCTGTGCTGCCGAAATTCACCAGTTCAGAGGATTTGGGGTTTTTTTGCCTCGGACGTGGTCGGGAGGCCGATGTGGGACACGCAGGCGTGCCAGCAATGCTCGGCATGCCTTGGGAAGGCTGTCAGGCTCACAGACCACAAAGCTTCTGGTTTCTATCATAGCCACCGCTGTTTTGGCCAGGGGCATCCATCCGTCCATCCGTCTGTCCATCCGTCCCACAGCCCTCCCAGGGCTCCTCTCCAGGGTGGTGCTTTGAGGACGCAGGGAGCAAGAAGGGGGTACGAGGGCCCTTGGGGTGGATTTTTAACTCCCCCAGCCCCGTGGGCTGGGAGAAGGTGATGCCTGGCTTTTTGGCGAGGCACAGTAATGCTCCATAAGAATCCCACTTGCTGCTTCTGGCTGAACAAAGACCAGCTTAGGCTGCCGTAGTCATTTTGAGGGGGGAAAGCCTGGCTGCTGGATGAAGCAGAAAATTAGATGAAAACTGCCTAACAGGAATATAAAAGATGATTTTTGCACGCAGGGAGGGTAAAAGAGGAGGCGAAGTTGCTGCTTTACCCTGAACATCCTCTGAGCACTGCTGACACGTTCACCATTCCTGCATCCTAAAGGATGCTGTTTCTGGCTTTTGCAGAGGGATGAGGTTGGATGTGGGGACCTGTGAGAAATGGATTTGTAAAGAATTTTAAAAATTTGATAGCTTACACAGTCTTGTACATTTGTATGTAAGCATTGAGAAAAAGTGTATTGACTTAGGAAGGTTATGGAATAGACATTATATTGTTGAGAGAGAGATTGCATTAGAAATAAGTTTTAGTAAGTTTTAAAATATGGCTTTGTAAAAACATTAAATACAAAATACTAAACTAGAATGTTAAACTAAATACTAAACCAGGACAATTAGATATTTTAGAGGATTGGAATTGTGAAAGATGTGTTGTAGTAGGATGATGTGGGGTAAAAATATAGGTGATTGGTGTTAGAAGTAATAGTAGTGTGGTAAAATAAAATCTTAAATAAAATCTTTAAAATGCCTCTCAGTTGCTCCATCTCTGTAAAAGCTGGGAAAACCAACAGGACCCTGGTGGTCCCGGGCTGGATGGGGAAGGAAAATCTTCCCTTGTTGTGCTGCTCCCCCCTGCCTTTCCATCGGCACGGGCTGTGTTTCCCTCAGTATTTATGGCCTGGCTGGAAGGGGCCGATCCAGCCGGGTTGTTAATGACCCCTGCATGGAACAGCAAAGCCCACTTAGCAGTCTCGGCCCTGGGGTTTTACTGCAGACTCTCTCCTTCCCTCCGAGAGGGATGGGAAGGGAAGGGAAGGGCTGCCGGCACCATTCCTCGCTGGCAGAGAACAAGGGCTGGGGATTGTGTGCCACGGGGAGGCGGGGGAAGGAGCCTGTGGAAAGTTTAGGGGGGAGAATGCAAACCATATGTTCCACCCAGGGTCGAGTTGCAGAGCTAAAACCAGCAGGGAAGCCAAAGGAGCCGGAATCCTGCAGTCTGGCTGGGCTCTGCATCCCGGTAGGTGTGGGGAAGGACCCAGCCTGGCCCGCTCAAGGACGGTTTTATAAAATAAACCCTCCCTAAAAGGTGGTTTGGGTCCCATGTCTGGCACGCTGCTGTCCTCTGTGTTTAGGACTGGGGTCTCCAGGGCTGTTTCCAAGCCTTGGGGTTGCTCTAAATAAACAACAGGGATGCTGGGAGGAAGCTAGTCTGGGTTGTCCTGAGTTCATGGTGTGTATGAGTTTGATGGGAAGTCGACGGAAGAAATTTTTGGCAGCAAGGGAGTGTCTGCAGCTCGCTGCAAAAGCAAGGGTGATGTGCCCTGCACCAAGGCTGTCCTTGTGGTCTCTTTCCAGCTACAGAAAGTCAGAGGAGAAGTGGAAAAAGTTATGTGCAGGCAGCTTGTAGAGTTATATGGGCATCAGACCTGAGCAATCTGAGCTGGGACAAAAGTGCTTTGAAAAAGAAACCCAAAAGCAGGAGAAGCACTGAGGTCTCCCAGCAAACTTTTTGAGCTGGGACACATCTTTTGTTCCCCAGACTAAAGGCATGGAGACAATATCTGATTCCCTGGCTGGCTCCACGGAGCTGTTTGCAACCTGTCAGCTTGGAAACCATCTGCTCACAGCCCGTGGGGACTGTGCTGTATGTGGGACACGGGGAGGGAGGCACTGCCATGAGCCCCGTGGGATCCAGCCCCTCTGGGCCACCTTGTCCCTGCCCCAAGACGAGCTCCTGTGCCTAAAACACCAAAAATCCCCATGGATTTATCTTTGGGCTTGCTGGATTATTTGTGTTTGTTTGTTTGGGGGGGGTGGTGGGGTGGTGTTTCTTTTTTTTGCTTCATTTTCTTAAAAAAAAAAAATCCAGCCTTATTTTTTTTTCTTAGCTGCCGTGCTGTTTGTACGTCTGCACCCTCTCCTCTGACTCAGAATAAGATGTCTCGTAATTAAGTGCCTGTCTGATTAGGAAATTAGCAATAAAGTTTTTATCTAAGCTGGTCGGGCAGTGAGAGGGATCTATTAATATCCCACTAAAAAAAAAACAAAAAAAAAACCAAAACAACCCCAAAACATCAACAGTATAACACTTGGCACCTACTATTGGGGAACACAAATGCCATGTGGAAAGAGTATTTGGAGCAGCAGGTCCACGGGAAAACATGCTGAGATGCTGAGCCTCAAAAAAGGCTCTGCTCTGCTGCTGAGGGGACCACCTGGAAAAAAATGAAGGATTGAGGAAAATGCTGGAAAAACCTTAGGCAAGGTGAGGGAAGCGCTGAAGGCCGCTCTCAGGGCATGGCAAAAGGCACTTATTGGCAGGTGACCCTAATTTG
Source organism: Chloebia gouldiae (assembly GCA_003676055.1). Taxonomy (NCBI): domain Eukaryota; kingdom Metazoa; phylum Chordata; class Aves; order Passeriformes; family Passeridae; genus Chloebia; species Chloebia gouldiae. The sequence continues at coordinate 835,491 of QUSF01000053.1, forward strand.
AAGGAAATCATCCTTTGCTGATGATATTTGAGATGGAAGGGGAAGCAGGAGAAGAGCATCCCACACCTGGGTCAGCAGGGAGAGGTGGGGAGGCTTTTTTCCAGCTCTGGAAGAAATCACTTGGATGTAGGGCACTGATTTCGCCCACGGGGTCCAAAGGTTGGAGGAGTTTGGGTTATCACAGACTTCTGGGCCAGGATTATCCTGCAGCTTTGGCTTCCCATGTTTTTGGGGAGCAGCACTTCCTAGCCCCTCCAAAAATGGAGCACCCTGGGGGAGGATGGTGGTGGTGGGGAGAGCATCTTCCACTGAGATGGTTTCAGCTGCTTCTGCAGGTCCTCAGGCTGTTCCCAGGGTTTGATCTGGCTGGTGTTTGTCCCTTGGGCAGTGCCACAATAAACCTGGCTCTTGCCTCACTGGGTTTGGGACACTGGGTTTGTCCCAACCCAGGTGCCCACAGATGCTGTAAGCCAAGAGGAGCTGAACCTGAGGGAGGGCTAGGTGATCAAAGGAATCCTTGTCCTCCTGCAGAGTCCCCTGGGTGGTTATTGCAGAGACAGGCTCTTAATGCAGTGCAGGAGAAGGTTTGGAAAGCCAGGAAGAGGTTCTCAAGGAGCTGGGGGAAATGAGAACCCGGAGCTAGGAAAGCTGAAGTGTGCTTTCTTCCAGTACCAGGATGTTTATTGCAGGTAATGCAGAGAGATGGAATCTCTTTTGATTTAAAAATAAAGGAAAAACAACCTCTATTTTGAGACTGCTGAGAAAGTGACTGCCCCTTGTGATTTTTCACAGCTGAGATCATTTCTGGCTGAGTGAATCCACTCTGGAGGTTTTGGGCTCGATGTGTATGGGTGAGCTCAGAATTTTTATGGGGTGTGGAGTGGGGGTAAATCTCAGTCACTTTGGGCCAAAAGATACAATAAAGCTGTGAAGATGCATCAGTGAAGAGAAGACTTTCATTCACTTTTGGGGTGAACTGTGATCTGGAGCTGCTCTGCTGTGAGGGAAAACAAGAAACAAGAATATTTGCTGAGAGCACATTAGCAAAAGCTGGAAGGAATTACTCCTCTTTTCAGAAATAGGTAATGCACATCATTTTGGGAGACACTGAATTTCACAAGTGCTTATTCAGGCCCAGATTCAGTCTGTTCCCTGCACTGCAGACTTTGGGAGAAGAAATTAAGTCTGAGGCAAAGCAGGCTGCCTGTGGGAGGGACTGAGGCTCAGAGCAGGGCTTTAATTTTGGCGGTGTAGCAGTGTAATAGTGTTGTTTATAAGCTTCTCTTGCCACATGAAAGCAACGTGGCATTATCCTGGTTGGCCCTAAAAGCAGGGAAGCAGCCAGAAGAGGGCTGATTACAGAGCAGCAGCTCTTTCTTCCCATCACTACAAAAGAATAGACAATAGAAACCAGGATCCAGTTTTAGCTCCAGTAATGCAATGCCCTCCTTCTGGTGGTCATGTCACATGCTGCCTGAGTAACTCCCATCCTTGTTTTGCCTGGAAAACCAGCCTTGGAGGGAGGGAAGGAGGGAGGAAGCAACGGCTTGGGCTGGGTGGTGCTGGGATCGGGTGCCCAGCTGTGGGTGGACCTTGTCTCTGGCCACCTTTGGAGAAAGTGGTGGCCTTCAGCATCTGTAGGGACAGCAGTGGAGCTGGTGGGCTGTTGGTTTTTGGGTCACCAGCCAGAGGAATGGGGGGTGGTTTAGCTGGAGCCTGGGGTATGCCTGGGAGGCTGAGCCTGAGGCTCTGGAATAGGAACTTACTACAAAAGCGGCTGTGTGGGTGCTCCTTGCTCATGCCATGAGCTTCCCATCCACGTACTGGGGTGGGGGGGGCTAAGGCATCAAAAACATGGATTTAAATTCTTTTTCCCTCAAGGATAACTAACTCGACAGTTTTAAGGCGGTTTGGAAGCAGGATGGGGGAAGTTTCCAGTTCATTTTGTGTTGCTTGGCTTCTCCAGGTTGGGTGATCTGTATGGGATTTAAGAGGTTGTCATCTCCATCGTTGCAGGAGGTGTGGAGAAAATTCCAGTGGAGATAATTTTTTTTTTAAAGTAGCCACAGGTCACAGCTGGCTTGCTTTGGGCTCTGGCATTCCCAAAAAAGCCGGATGGGAAAGTGGTGCAGGGAAAAACCACAGCAGAAACCTCACAGCTCTTTGTGCCCGGAACAAAGGGCTGGTTTGGAGTTACAGGGAAGAAAAGGGGCTGTGTTTGTGGAGGGAGAGGTGCTGTAAGACGGGTATTGGGACTGGGACATAGCAGGGGAGCCAGATGAGGCCAGAATGAGGAAATATATTGTTGAGGATGATTGAGGATGCTGGCCCTGGGGAAATCTTTCACCAGCCTCACAGTGCTATGGACGCTGATTTTCCCACTTCTCTGCAGCTTTAAACGTGCAGGAGACAAACTGTCCCTGGCCACTTGAGTGGGAGGAGGTGGGTGCCCACTGTCAGCATCACAAGCTGTGCTGGGGATGCCACCGAGCCCCAGAGCTGCTGCTGCTCCCAGCCTTTGTGGGGTTTTAACCCCATTTCCCCCTCCTCACTCAGTCTGCAGTCAGGGGCACCTTTTATTGCACCTTTTTTATGCCCAAGACTAATGGTTCAGCCTGAATACGTTATCAGAGCAGTGTCTGATAAGTTTTCTGCCTCGAAGCCCTGGGGAAGTGCTTGTTCAGGGCCACTGCAATAGATTTTCCTCCTCTTTCCCAGCTGCCTAAAAGTGGTGTGATTTTTTTACTTACTCCTTAACTGAGCATTATTACTTTAATCAGTGGGAAGAAAAATGCAGCCACTGCTGTCCATAAAGGCTTGCAATGCTTCCTTGTGCTTTCATAAACCCATAAATGGTCGGCAGGACATGCTGACAGGAAAGAATGAATCCCTGATTACTCAGATGGGCTCGGGCCCTATGAGGAGGGTGACAAGGTGAAGGGTTTGGCTGTGGAGGTGATTGGGGATGGTGGTGGAAAGGGTTTGATGTACCTGTGGAGCAGTAGAGGCACCAGGACGTTGTGTTTTACAAGAGGAGGGGGATGCAGAGGCCCCAGGTGAAGTCTGGAAGACAGGAGGAGGTCCCACATGGAGTGGGATGCTGAGCATCCATGGAAGTAGCCTCATGTGCATTAATCCAGGAGCTGCCTGCAGCTCCCCTTTCAAGCTGTAATAGCCAGAGCCGGGAGAGTCAATCCATATCTATTTAAAGCACTTCAATAAATAAAGATACTAAATAAAATCAGTGGCCCTGCACTCTCTCTGCGCTTCTAGGATTTCCCTTTCCTCCCCCCACGTTTGCTTCTAGATGAATGCGGAGATGAAGACAGGGAAGGGATGGGAAGGGTCAGGAATCTTGGCTGGTGTGGGTGACCTACACCTCTCAGCAGTGGCTCTGGAGCCAGACACCAGCCTGGGCATCTCAGGGAGAATGTGCCGAGCCCCTTCATCAAGTGAGGATAGGAGAGGGGGATACACATTTCCTCAGGGATATTTTATTAAAGGCAGGTTTCCATGCACAGCAGAGGAGTTCCAGTGGTTGCTGTTTTCTGTGGTAGGGAGGTGACAAGTGGGGAGCTGTCTTTGCAAGTCCTCTGTAATGCTAATGGAAGTGCAGGTTGGGTTTTTGTTGTTGTTGTTTGGGGTTTTTTTGTATTTTCCCCCTGCCCCTCCCTCGCCGAGAACTAACCAGGGAACACTTGTTGGAGGATAAAATTAAAAAGCCCGTGGTGGTTTATTTTGAGGGCAGTGTGTTTGCTTTCACTTTGTGCTGGAGGGAATTGCTCTGCTGCTGTCAGCAAATAAATAAAATAAGAGCTTTGTTTTAAATTAGACTTTCTTCTGGTAGCTAATTAGGCGAGCTGATACCTGCAGTTGCAGTACCTAGGCACCGACTGTACCCAGCATATTTGAGGCATATGGCTGCTGTCGGCAGCTTCTAAACTTCATTAGCCCCTTATTATGACTTTTAAAAATATCCCCTTAATTGGCTGCGAATTCCCTGGGGCTCTGATGGCATCGGGAGTCCCTGCTGGAGCGGCTGCCCCTGGCAGGGATGAAGCAGGGATCGCTGTTCGTGTACCGGGGAACAAGGTGCGATGCTCCCCAGCCGCTGAGGGCGAAGTTCTGGGTTCCTAATTGTGAGAAAAAGCTCTCCAAGCTCTTCCTGGGTGTTAGGAGCACGCAGCCCTGATGCCGGGGGAGCTGAGGGAGCGGCGGGCTGGAGCCGTGGCTGCTCGGGAGGGAGGCAGGAGCCTGGCGCTCTCGCCGCCTCTGCTCGCCGCCGGTGTTGGTGCTGGAAGTTCCTGTCGGTCCTGCTGGCGGCGGGGCCGAGCCCCGGGCAGCTCCTGAGCCGGGGGGAAGGCTCTGGGTCCCCGTCCCACGGGAGGCTGGGGCGGGTTCGGGCACGGCCCGCAGCTCGTCCTTGCGGGAGGCAGCGCTGGGACGGGGCTCTCCCGGCTCTCGCCAGGCTGTGACTGCATCCCGGGGATAATTACCGACCCCGCGGGCCGTGCCGGGAGCCGGGCTGGGCTCCGAGCCCCGCGCACCCCTCGGGGCTCCCCGGCCCTGCCCGGCTCCTGCTCGCTGTCGGCAGGGGCCGGGGCGGGGGTTCTTCCTCCCCCTCCTCCTCTCCTGCGGCAGGGGCAGCCCCCAGCCCGCATTCCTGCTCGGGAGGAGATAAGGATCCAGTCTGGCGCCGGGGCTTCAATGCCTCCCTGATTATCGGCAGGCGCCGGGCAGAGCCCCGGGCAGCGATAAGTGGGGAAGGGGAGCGGGGAGGGGGCTGCCCTGCTCGAGCCCACTTAAAAGGCTTTTGCTTTATTTTCCGGTTTTTTTCCTTTTTTTTTCTTTTTTCTTTTTTTTTTTTTCTTGCCCGTGCCCCCAGGGCTGCTGGGGCCTCACACGCTGGGCTTGTGTGGGGATGGAGAAGGACAAGGGAAAGATGTCCCAAGCTAGCTGGGTTCATAGAATCACTGAATGGTTTGGGTTGGAAGGGATTCTAAAGCTTAAAGACCATGGGCAGGGGCATCTTCCCCTATCCCAGGTGGCTCCAAGCTCCAGCCAACCTGGCCTGGGATGCTTCCAGGGATCCAGGGGCAGCCACAGCTTCTCTGGGCACCCTGTGTTACCCTACAGGGAAGCATTTCTCCCTAATACCCAGTCTAACCCTGCGTCCTGTTCCTCCAGACCCTTGTCCAAAATCTCTCTCCAGCTCTCCTCGAGCCCCTTTAGGCCCTGGAAGGGACTCTGAGGTCTCCCTGGAGCCTTCTCCTCTCCAGGTGACACCCCCAGCTCTCCCAGCCTGGCTCCATGCAGAGGCTCTCCAGCCCTTAGACCATCTCCATGGCCTCCTCTGGACTGGCTGCAGCAGCTCCGTGTCCTCCTTGTGCTGGAGGCCCCAGAGCTGGACACAGCTCTGCAGTCTGGGAAAGCCATCAGAGGTCATTGAGTGACAGCATTTGGGCACAAAGATGTCACCACCAAGCACATGGGGGTGCTTTCCTCTCCTGGGAGAGGGGACGTGCATGCCCAAGTCACCTGCAGTGGGCAGGTGTCAAATGGGACACCTGCAGCAGGGGCTGTGTCCATGGGACACTGCTGTGGCACACGGCTCCCACCTCTTCCAGGTGTTGCATTCCCCACCGGTCCCTTGTCTTGTCAACTCTTCAGCCAAGGTCCTTTCAGGGTTTTAGGGGCTCAGGGCAGGGTGTTTATCAGCTGGGTGAGCCCTCCATGGGACAAAAGCTCTTATCATGTTGGTGTCAGGGCTGTGGCATCTCTGTCTGTGTGGATTCAAACCCCATGTGTCTCCTCTCTGCCAAGCAATCTGGAGGAGAAGGAAGAGCCTTATCTTCCTGCTAGTGGCTGGAATGCTCTTGCAGCCCAAAGGCATTTCTCTGCTTTGCGAATGCCTTTGGGATAAAAAAAAAAAAAAAAAAAAACAAAACAAAAAAAAACAAACCCAAAAAACCCCCAACAAAACCAGGGAGTTTTGCCCTCTCTTTTCACTCTTTAAGCTTATAAATAACAGTGCAGCATCCTGGGGAAGGGTGATGGGGTTTGGATTTTTTCCCTTAAGTTTTTTTCCCCCTCTAAGTGTAACTCTGGGCTGATATCCCAGGAATGTGATCCCTCGTGCTCGTAAAAACCCAGCTTCTGGCCTCCTCCTTCCTTCCCAGGCATTAAAGAGCCAGGCCTTGGGGATGAACTGGCGGGATCCTGCATCCACTGGGATATTCCACAACATATGGGGCTTCTGGTTTCCGGTGTGAGCTCTCTGAAGCTTCCTGCATTAATATTTGATGCTTTTCCTTGGGGTGGACATTAACAAGAAGTGAGCACCACCAAAAAAGATGCTTTTTGGTTTTATTGGAAGGGAGAGAGAAAGAAGGAGGAGGGGAGAAGCTGAAACGCAATCGTTTTTTATGGCTTTCCGGAAGGGTTTGGATGTGGGTTGGACAGCATCGGGTCAGGAGCAGAAGGAGCAGATAGCCCCTGATCGTCCCTGCCTACTTGCATTTTTCCCTTTCAGGTCGTAAATATAAAACCACTACTTGAAAAACAAAAAGCTCGTTAAGCTGTCAGCGGGCTCCCTCTTGGAGGGTCATAAATGTGTCTCTGAGCAGTGGCTTTTGTTCCTGTCATGGCTGGGCTTAGGAGCTGGGGCTGGAGGGAGGAGGTCACTGCCCACAGGGGTGCTGGTGGTGGGGCTCTGACCCCACTCACGAGGGCAGTAACATCCCACTGCCGCAGATTTGAGGCTCCCCATCCGTTCTTGGTCTTCCATGTGGACCTCGAGGTATGAAGGTGCTCCAGTGGAGAGGGATGGGAAAGATGGGTGCTGATGTCTCTACAAAGAACTCGATGGGTGAGGGTCTTTAGGAGAAATGTCTTCAAAATGGGTTTTATATTTGTTACACAACCCAGGCAGTTTGAACTCTGAGCTTTAGGGTAATAGGCAAATGGGTCTGCAAAAGCTACTGCAGAACCCAGACAGCCTGAACTTCTGAACTTGGAGGGAATATGACAGGTTGGGAGGGGGAAAATGTGTGGTAGGCTGCTCGGGCAGGCTGTACCTTCCTCGTACCTCAGCCAGCAGGGAAAGGAAGAGGGCAGCATGGGGCTGGGAGAAATCTCTGAGCACTGTGGGGCAGTGGAGTCCCCATCCCTGGAGGTGTCCAAGGAACGCCTGGACGTGGCACTGGGTGCTCTGGGCTGGGTGACACGGTGAGGATGTGTCACAGGTTGGACTCGATGGTCTTGGAGGTCTTTTCTGACTGAAATGATTCTGCCAGTCTGTTCAAGGCTGTGCTGGCAGTGACAGCCTCGGTGACTGTCCCTTTGCGGGGCTGGACACCAGGGGTGGGGGCTCAGACTTCTGCCACTGGGTCACCTCATTGATTTAATGACAAAGAACTCGGCTTGGCTCCTTGCAGCTGGCTGAGACAGGTGTTAGAGATGATCCAAACAGCCCAGCAAGCAGCAGGGAGAAGGAGATGGGCAGAGCATCCCCCTGCCTTCTCCTGGGAGATGCTCTGCAAAGGGGCAGCCGGGAGAGTTGGTTGCTGTTAGGACTGAACTAAACTCAGGTTGTTTCGATGTGTCTTGTGCTGGTGGGGTTTTCCCTTTGTCCCTGGATAGGCAAAACAACTTTGGGGATCCTTGCCATGCACTGGTGAAGAGGCTGGATGTGGGGACAGAGAGGGAGGAGATGAAAGTTGGCACCGATGAGTGCCAGGAAGCTGCTGGTGGGTACAGGAGCAATCCACCCTGGTGTGGAAAGGATGCCAGCATTTTACGGCCTGTTTTGCTTCCAGAGGGAGATTTTTCCATGCTGAGAATAAGGACCCCCATCTCTGTGATCTGGTTGTCATTTAGGGCACCGATGTTTCTCCTCCAGGCAGCCGCTCCCGCATTAACATCTAATTAGCAGCAGCTAAAAACCCCCGCGCCTGAACCGGGAGGAGAAAGAAAAGGGTGAGGAATTAAAGATGCAAAAGACCTGTTAGATCATCTGGTCCTTCCTTTGGGATTGTTCCCGTGGTGTTTTGTCCAGTCTTGCTCAAAAAGTCTCCAGGGCCATTACTGCTTCCCTCAGAGGGCTGTTTCATTGTGTACTGAGAGAAATATTCATAAATGTAAAAGCTTTATACAATTGAGGTAAAAGAAACAGATTGAGTCATTGTATTGTTCTTTGTAATCAGCTTTGCTGTTCATTAATTTCCTCCCCAAAGCCTTATTTAGGCTGGGAATCTGAAGGGAAAAGCACGTGTGAGGGATGGTGGGAACAGGCTGCCTGGCTCTGGTGGGTTCCTGTGCATCACCCTCCTCTCCCTGACAGCCTCGATGTGTTCAGACACCTACAAGATCCCGTCTGCCCTGGGCTGGGCCAAATTTAGCTGTGGAGATGGGGATGGGTTTGTGCTGCAGTGGGGTCTGACTCTTCCGGGCAGCTCCTGATGCTGGAGCTTTTTAGTGTAGCTGGGTTTAAGTAACAGCACAAAAAAAGGCTACAGGTGGACATCAGCTGGTGCAGAAATGAGCAGGAATGAAGGGGCAAAATGCTCACCCTTGTGCTGCAGTGGCTCGGGGGTTTGGGAGCTGTGCCCTTTGCTGCAGGGTGTGCAGTGACACGGCATGGGACACGCAGCATCCGAGTCTCTGTCCCTGACACATCAGATGCTTTTTGCTGGTGGCGTGTTCTGGGTGAGGCTTCTTTAATTAGGTCTCCCTATCCTTCCGTGTCCCAGTGTTTTTGCTTTTTTAACCTTGCCAGCCTGCTGGATCATTTTTTCTTTTAATGTGCCTTGCTTGTTTCCCTTTCCAAACACTGTCCTTTCTCCTCTGGTATTTTAGTGGAAGGTGTCCCTGCTGAAATGAGATGATCTTCAAGGTCTCTTCCAAGCCAAACCATTCTGTGATTATTTTCTTTCCTCCCTGTTTTTCTCTCATCCTCAGCCCTAATGCTTCCCTTCACTCCCCAAATCCCCTGCACCGTGTCTGGGCTCTTCCAAGGGGAGATGCTCCACATTCAGGCCAGCTGCCAGCATGGCTACAACACACCCCAAACGATGTGTCCTTGTCCTTCCTGTCCTTGTGGGACACCTGGGCCACCAGCAGCGTCTATGGTGGCCCTCAGCAGTCCCACTGGGCAATAAATGAGCAGCAGTGCCAGATATTGTGCAGCCAGCTGCTGCTCCCACTCCAGCATGGTCCAGCCTTGGAGCAGCTTTAATCCTCCCCACTGCAATACCCCAGTGCTAATCCTGGGCTCTGCCAGAGCGAATGGCAGAGGGAGTGCCAAGGAGGCGTTTTGGGGAGAGCTGAGGGTGCTTTAGGGTTGTCTGGGGGGATCCCAGCCTGCCCGAGGAGCTGAGGGAAGCTGGCTTGCCAGGAGCTTGGTGCAGCAGTGAAGGATCGGTGGAGTTGCCCCAGGTATCTGAGTGTGGCTGTTTGCATTTCCTGGCAGCAAATGAGACTGGAGTTGCATGGGGGAGACAGAAGCGATTCCTGCTGCGATCCAGACCGCTCCTGAGCAGCGCTGCTCTTTCCATGACGCCTTCCCTTGCTGTCTAGGAGCTCTGTGGGGTCTCTTGCAGCTCCCTTTCCTTGCCCCCAGAGCCGTGGGCAGGTGCAGAGGGAAGATGTGGGCTGGCAGCTCGGGCTGGCAGCCACGGGGGAATTCCCCGGTGAGGAGAGCCGGGCGCTGATCCTGATCCTGATCCTGATCCTGCTGAGCCAGCTCTCCTCCCTCGCAGCCTGGCTGGAGCCTTTCCCAAGCATCATCAGGCCCTGCAACCTCCCAGGGCTTCCCAGCTCTGTGCATGGGGCACCGCTGGGAGGTTCTTTCACAGGGCTTTTGGAGGAGTAAGAGCAGGAGATGAGAACCAGAGGGAAGAAAATACCTCCAGCCCCTCTGACTGCTTGGCAGCACCTCCTCTGTCCTGTGGAGGAGGACGTGGGGCAGCTCCTAGGGCTGGGAGAGAGTGCCCTGGTGCCAGCTGGCCAGTCTGCCTTCCTCCTGCAATGCTCAGAGCCTTGGATCAGAGAGTCCTGAAGTTCCCAGGGCATCCTTTATTGCTCAGAACCCTTCTCAGAGCTGGCCTGTGGTGCTCAGAACCCTGGATCAGGGTATCCTGCACTGCTCAGGGCATCCTTTCTGCTCAAAGCCCTATTCAGGGGATGTTCTGCAATGCTCAGGGGGTGTCCTGAGATGCTCAGAGCCCTTTTTGGGAGGCTGCCCTGCAGTATTCAGAGCCCTGGAACAGTCTTGCACTGTTTAGGGAATCCATAATGGTCGGAGCCCTTCTCGGGTGTTCCTGTGGTGCTCAGGGGATGCTCAGAGCCTTGTGCCTGGGTGTCCTGTGCTGCTTGGGGCATCCATTTTCCCGTTTGGAGCAGAGGTTTTGGGGACCTCTCCTCCTTGGGAGCTGTGGGAGCAGGTACCTGGAGCTGTGCTGGCGGCCGGGCTCGCGGCACAGCGGGGGCCAGATGTTTCCCAGATGTTACTCACTTCCTGTCTGGCTTCTCCGCATTTAGCTTTTTATGTACTTGTTTGTTTTGGACTACAAACAAAATAAAAAGGGTTTTTATAACCCTGTTCCCATGGGGCTGCGAGTTCAGGATACAATCTGGAGTCTATTCACTATTGTCTCCATCCCCCCTTGCCCTCGGTGCCGTCCCCGGGCACGCACAGGCTCACACGGACTCACACGCTGCTTTTGTTAAAATCCTGGTTTTCCCACATGACGTCTTCTCTCCACGGACCATTTTTCCTTCTGACCTCTTCCAGCTCCCAGGGGAGCACTGGGAATATCCCTGGGCCGTTTGGGATGGAGGCTGGAGGAGGAAGCACCGCGTTTCTCAGCCCCGACAGCCCCGACCTGTCGCTGTAATGTCAGGGGGGCTCTCCAGAATACCCGAGGGTGGGAAGCTCACTGCACTGGTGACACCCAGCATCCTGCTGGATTGCCTTTGTGAGGAATTGTTTGGAGAGGGAGGGAGGTAGGATGCAGAGAGTGAAACAGACCACCTGAGAAAGAAAAAAGAAAGCCAAAACACTTGAAATAATTGTGTTTGTACTCGAATCAGGTTAAAAAAGGAGCCAGGAATGGTGTTACAAAAGGGAATGTTGTCAGCTTAGGGGTAGGGAGGATGAAAAAAAACTATCTGAAAGTATTGTTTTGGCATGCCACGAAGTTCTGGTAATCACTATAACCAAGAGCTGTTACAAACAAAGCCATGGAGTTTTTCTCTCTGGAAAAGAAGTGGATCACAATCTGTCCTGCTCTGTGGGGCTGTTTGGTGGATGCTCCTCTCCCTGTCCCCCTGGATCTGGGGGCATCCACTGTAACACCAGCCTGGCTCAAACAAAATGAACCTGGCAGCTCTGCTTTAAAATGTGTGTGTTCAGCTCTTTCTGCTCTCCTCACACTTCATTTATATTTTTTTTCTGCCTGTTGGGGTTAAGGCCCCTTTTCCTCTTTTCTTTCTCCTTCGCTCTTAATTGCCTGTTAAATAATTTAAATATTTAGGACTAAAGGGCTTCAATTATCCATTAATTTACATTAGTAATTTATATATCAGGCTGAATGGACACACTGTTAGTGTAATGGGTCCCTGTGGACTGGCAGGAAGGGGGCTGCAGTGCATTTTCCTGGAAGCATGGATGTTCCCTTACACCTCCCAGCCTGGATGTCAAGGGTGTGAGAGGGACCCCTGCTGTGGGGTCTGGGCTCTCATCTCCTTGGGATGGAGGTGTTTGGGTTTCAAAGGAGCATTTGTGGGGTTTTTTCAGTTTTAACCATGCCTGCAGGGGGTTGGATGTGTTGGGTGTTGGTGGACATCGTGGAAGCATGGAATGGTTTGGGTTGGAAGGGACCTTCAAGGGATTTTCCAGCCTCCCTGCCACTATCCCAGGTAGCTCCAAGCTCTGTCTAGCCTGGTCTGGGACACCTCCATGGAGCCAGGGGCAGCCACAGCTGCTCTGGGCACCCTGTACCAGGGCCTCTTCACCTTCACAGGGAACAATTCCTTCCCAGTATCCCACCCTGCCCTCTGGCAGTGCCCTGGCACTCCATGCCCTTCTCCAAAGTCCCTCTCCAGCCCTCTTGGAGCCCTTTCAGGCCCTGCAAGGGGCTCTAAGATCTCCTTGGAGCCTTTCCTTCTCCAGGCTGAACACCCCCAGCTCTCCCATCTTGGCTGAATACAAGAATCTCCCTGAGCAGGGACAGGGTTCCTTTGGGAGGTGCAGCGTGGGGCTTGGGGGGCTTCCTGAGGCTAAGGCCCTGGGCAGAGCTCTCTGTGGGGGCTTTGGGAATGCGGGGAAGCAGATCCAGGCATGGAGCTTAGCCTTAGAGCCCAGTGTGCCCTGGGCAGTGACAGCTGGCTCTTCCCTCCTGTCCGCCTGCCCCAGGACGGGGATGGGGCAACACCTTTTTTCCTGTCTGGGGGAGGATTTGGGGGTTTTCAAGTGCTTGTACACGTTTGGTTTGAACCCAACCTGATCCCACCAGCGCTGGGCTAGCTGGCACTCGTGGTGACGAGTCACAGTGCGTGGCATTGCCAGCAGCCAGTCCAAGCAGGATTCCTCAGGATCCATCCCTGCTGGGGCTCAGGAATCAGGGGCAGCACCCAGAATGCAGGGCAGAGAGGCCATTCACGGATCGGGCTCCGGGGAGAAGTAAATGGGAACTGAGCTGAGCTGAGCTGAGCTGAGCTGTGTGCCCGTGTCTGGCTGGGGCTGCGGGGAGCAGAACCCCCGGAGCTCTCCCGGAGCTCTCCCGGAGCAGAGGTCGCTCAATGACTCTGATTACCCCGCAGCACGGCCGTAGTTAAAGCAATTAGTGCGAATCGTTTATGGAAATGCAGCCGCTGCGGGGCAGCCGGGGAAAAGTACAGAAGTACAAGGCTGGTGGGCACTGGGATTTTTCCCTGCTTTTTCCATGGCAGTCAGTATGGGAGATGCTTTGCCCTTGCTCACTTGAGAGCTTTGTGGATCACCTGGAAGCCCAGGATGCTGCAGTGGTGTTAAAAATAAGTTAGAAACGACTGTAAAACAGTTGATAATCGTTAAGCATGCTCTGTTAGTTTGGTTATTATATTGTAAAAGTGTTGAAAGGGTAGTTATAGGAAATGTAAAGCGCAGCACCCGCAGCGGGACGAGCCTGGGCAGAGCTGTCATGGGCCAGCTGAGCGCCCTAAACCTTCATGCAGATGGAGATCCAAACAGACACCGATCCAAAGGGACAAACACCAGGATAAAACGGGGCTTCTGACCCAGGGAGCCCGTGCTGCTCCACCTGGAACATCGGGGCCATCGCTGCTCCACAGACCCAGCGCCGGCGCCGCAGCATCCGCGATGGGAGCGCTCCTGCTCGGCCCGCGGGCCCTGGCTTCAGGCCTTTCTTTTTATCATAAAAAAGGCTGAAATCACTTTTAGTACCGCCAGTCTGGTCCCGTTCTTAACAGTGGGATGCCCAGGATGCTGCAGAGGGATGCCCAGTGTCTGTGCCCTCAGAGGTACCTCTGAGCCCTGCAGGAGCCATTCCACTGCTGTGCCTGGGATGTCCTGCATCCAGCAGAGCCCTGCTCGGCTTTTGGAGAGGCTCGGTGTGTTTGTCACTGAATTCAGCATGCCAAATTTCATGTTACTTGTCAGCATTGTGTATTTTGAAGGCCAATTTTTATCAATACCTTGGGGTCTTGTAGCACCAGCAGAGGGAGAGGAAGGTGTGGGAGGAAAGTTGGCTTGTTGGTGTGTTGGACACAGCTGGCAGCATCAGCAGGCATGCATCCAGGTGGAGTCCCACCTACACAGGGTGACACGGACACCCAAACTTGGTGCATTTCCAGCCCTCCAGCACCAAGGGGTACCCAGGCTGAGACAAAAATGATGCTTGTGGGAGTTTGGGCCACCTAGGAGTTCAGTTTGGTGCTGCACACCAGCAGGAATGTGTGTGCCAGAGGACAAAAGGAGGAAAGAGAAGCTCGATGGTGTGGGAGCACAGGCTCTGTCCAGAGAAGAAAAGGTGGAAATGCCCAGTGGTGAGAAAGGAAGAAACCTGTGGCGACACAGGTCCCATGGAATTGAAATGCCAGAGAGGGGAGGAGGGTGCCAAACAACGCTAGGAAGCTTCTGAAGGCTCCCCACCTCCCTGGAAATGGAGCCCGAGGGGAAAAGGCTTTGTTTTGTGGGGGTTTCCTTCCGTGGGAGCACGGGGTGTTCACGCTCCCACTCGGGCGAAAACAGGCAACCCCCAGAAAAACTTCATGGCTTTTATCAATCACAGCTTATTTTCTCTGTGTTAAAGCAGGTGTGAGGTGCTGGGAGCCCAGCAGGCTGCAGGGTTTAGAGGGAAAGGAATAAAACTATTCAAGGTAATTATTAAAATCCTTTTGCCACCGGCTGGACACCTCTGTCTGTGCCACAGGGGGGCACGAGGTTCCTGTCCTCCATCCCACCTGCTCCTGGCTTCAGGGATCAAATCTAACACAGAAAAGGGGATGGGGAAGCCTTGTCATCTAAGCTAGTCTCACTGGTGGTTTGGGGGCTTATTCTTTAATAAGGATATTGCTGAAAGAGGGGGGAGAGAGAGAAAAATCTTAATATTTGACATTCAGCATCAGTAGGGATTATTTTTTTTTCCTTAAATCTTTTTCTATCCCTGTTTTTCCCCCTCCCCCCATTTTTTTCCTTCTGTTTGTCCCCGCAATGAAATGAGAAGGGAAGAAAAGGGCAGAGAAAGGACAATGAAAAGCAAAATATTTCCAGCCTCCGTTTGTGGTGGCTATTTTCTTGTTGTCGGGCTTTTTTTTTTTATCATAGCAACAAATCTGAAAGATTAAGGGCAACTTTAAAGACTGTTTAATAAAGGGACCTTAATCAGCCTCTCCTGTGATGTTCCTCCCCCAGCTGAATTAATGGATATTTGAGGCACGGAGCGGACCTTTTCACTTGGTTGTTTTTTTAGTGATTAAATAATAATAACGCGATGATTAAAATGATTTCAAATCAGGGCAGCGTTGCTCGCGGCGCCTCCCTGGGCTGGGCTGGCCCGGGCTGGGGCGGGAGGTGATGCTGGGGGTGGCACGGGTGGCACCGGGAGCTGCGGGCAGCGGGGCAGGTGCCGCTGCCAGCCCACGCCTGCCGCCGAGCGAGCTGCGGGAGAAGAGTGGGAAACGCGTCGGGAAAAGTAGGGCAGCAGCTGGAGGCGGCAGGACCGTCCTTCCAGCCGGCTTTGGCTTCCCGGGAGGAGAGAGTGGGTGAGAGAAAGAACAAAAGGATGGATGGGAAAAAAACCCCCAAAACCAAACACAACCCTTCCCCCCAGCTTTCTGTTCCTTTTGTACTGCCGTTCCCTTCTTTGCAGCCAGCTGCCTCAACTTTTTGCTTTACCTTGCCTCGGCTTCCCTGGGGTGGGACACAGCCACCTCCTCAGGATTTTGGGATTGAAGTGCCACCACCCAGGACTACCAAACCTTGTGAGCCACTTTTAGAGGGCCTGGTTGGGTTGTCCCCATCTCGGTGGGGTGCTCAGAGGGTGAGAGCTGCTCCCCTCCGGCCCGTGGTGCTGTGGGATGTGCGTGCCCAGGGAGGGATGCTCCCAGCGGGGATGCCCGGTGGGCAGCAGAGCATCCCTCTCTTCCCAAGGAGGTTCACAGCCCTGCTTGCTGCTGCTGCTGCTGCTGCTGCTGCTGCTGCTTTAAAGTCACTTTTCATGCCCAAAGCCAAGGCAGTCGCCTCCAGATTTTTACATTCAGGGGAAAAATAAAACCCACCCATTGCAAAACAGCCTCCTGAAAGTTGCACTCTCAAGGGGAATGCTGGGGAATTTACAGTTTGAAATATCTGTGTCATTTGGGTGAAGGGGAAATCGCTCTCTGTCTGCAAAACCGTGGACTTTCTTTCTCCCAGAGTTAGCATTTTGCAAACTGCACTGCTCAGTTGAACAGGAGACCTTTTTTTTTTCTTTCTCTATGTTTTCCAAGGAGAGCTTGCAGCTTCCAGTTGGTTTGCTGCAGTTTGAAGGATAATTAATAATTCTTTGGACTTTCTGGCATTAACCAGGGCAACAAGTCCCTGTTTGTTCCTTGTTTTCTTCTCCCTTCTCTCTTTTCTTGTTGAAATGATTATTCTTTTCACAACAGGAGCCAAGCACACGCCATACATGTGAATAAACAGCGCGTTGCCGCCTTCTCCGCTGCTGGGGCTTTTCTTTCGTGGGCCAAAGCAAATAAATAAAAAGTTCATATAATTATTATATCCATTAAAAATAACGTTGTAGCTCAGTAAACAGAACAAACTTGACAAGAGGACCATGACAATGGAATTAAAATAGCACAAAGGGAAGTGTCTGTGCCCGTAACAAGAACCAGCGTTAGATGAAATTTGGAGATAGTTTTCCAACAAAACTGCTTCCCTGAAGGGAATGTATAAAACAGCACAAAAGAAGCCAGCACAATAGAGTGTAACAGGGATTTGCTGCATAATTCCTCCTCCTTTTCTTATTTCTTGCTTTTTTTTTTATTTTTATTCACTGTTTTCCTTGGGTATTTACGGGGATCTGTGCAGCTCGTGGCTCTGCTAAAACCAGAAATAAGGAACAATTTACTCCAATCTGCCTGTGTTGTGTTGTAAATCCATATAATGAAAAATGAAGAGATTTTTACCATAAGGGATCTCAGCTGTTTACACTTCTCAGGAGGCTTCGCCTTTGATTATCATAATCATAAAGATAAACAAAAGAGTAGTGGCTCCATAAATACTCCAGTGTAATGCATAAGCAACAAGATAAATCTCTCTCTTTCCAGCTCCCAGGATGGGAGGTGCTGCCAGAGCCTGGGTGTTTCTCCCGTGGGGATTGGGGATGGTTGGAATTTGGGTTGGATTCTCTTAGCTGAGGCTGGCAGGGGCACAGGGGTGGGATGCACAGGGATGCTGGGGTGGGATGCACAGGAATTCTGGGATGGGATGCCCAGGATGCTGGGGTTAGATGCCCTATGTGAGGGCACCCTGCCTTAGTTTACCTCTCAGGCTGCTTTGCAGAAACCTGACCTGAGGATTTAGCTAAAAACTCAGTTTATATTTATTTGTATAAGTGAGGTGGGTTTTGATCAATAAGGCCGTTGCATGGAGAATTATCTGTGGGGCTGCCCAGCTCCTCCTTCCCACCCTTTTCTCAGCACAGACTTTGCTTTCTTTATTCCTTTCCCTGTCCCCATCCAGTCCTGGGTTAGTAAAGGTATGCAGCCAGGGAGGCCAGCTGCAGGCTCTTCCTTTAGCTGGGAGAGGAGGAATCTGCTTTTTTTTTTTTTTTTCCAAGGGTGTAATTAGGGCTGGCTGGGTGCACCCCCTCATTACCCAGGCTGGGGAGGAATGCTCTCTAATTATAAAGTTTGCCTGTCGCTGGGCAGGAGGGACAGGAGGGACTTGTAACCTGCTGGGAAATGCCTGTCTGTCCATCCCTCTTGGGCTGGGTGGGCTCTGGGAGGAGCTGGAGGCCCTGGGATGGAGGGATGGGGCTGGATGATGCCAGGTTTGGCAAGAAGGGACTGTGAAGCTGCTGGAAGAGGGCAGCCAGAGGAGGAAAAGGAGCTCGTTGTCAGGCAGAGATGCTTGGGGGAAAGGTTAAGTGGTTCTTTGCAGGTTTAGTTATTAATAAGAGTAGTGAGAATGGAGGGGCCAGATGCAGATTCCAGGTGCTGTCCTGCCTGGTGGAGCAGGAGGGGATGGGTTTCGGTTTTTGGGGGGCCAGAGAGGTAGAACAACACCTTCTGCACACCCCTGCACACAGCAGCACTCTGGGTGCTGGGTTTCTGTGGTCCAGCTCCTGCTGAATGACCAAGCTTGGGGACACAAGCGTGGTCACCCCATGAGCATGGCATCCCCATGGGTTTTTGAGTTCAAAATCCAACCCTGCTCCAGACTGGAGGTGGGGTAGATTCATGGAATGTTTTGGGTTGGAAGGGACCTTTAGAGATTGTGGGCTTCCAACCCCCACCGTGGGCAGGGACATTTTCCACCAGACCAGGGGTCTCCAAGCTCCATCCAGCCTGGCCTGACACTTCCAGGGATGGGGCAGCCACAGCTTCTCCAGGCAACCTATTCCAGGGTGCCACCACCCTCACAAGGAAAAACTTCCAGAAATTTCCCCTTTCACTTTGAACCCGAATGAACCCGGGTGCTAGGCACCACTGGTTATCCTCGCTGCTCCTGAAGGTTCCACACTCAGCTTTGTGCTTTGTGGCTTCTGCTGGCAGCTTGGGGCTGCCCCATCCCAGGAGAGAGAGGTTAATGAGCCACACTGAGTTAATGAGGCCGGGGGTTACATCAGCCAGCTGCAGCCCTGGGGACCTGTGACATTCCCTGCATCTCACACTGTCAGCACTTCCCAGCCTGTGTCTGAGCACCCCCAGGCTTTTGAGGCGTTTTGGGGGCTCTGTGTGAGGAGGCAGCAGGGAGAGGCTTGGGTGTGAGTGCCTTCAAACCTCCCAAACCCATGCTCAGTTACACCCTGTATCTTGGGCTGTGCTCCTTTCTCCCTGCTGTGTCTCCAACACGGTGTGACCCCTGAGGAGGGGCTGTGGGCCATGGCTTGGTGTGGCACTGCTCCACCTCATGGAGACTTCGAAGGTGCCCCCTGCTGCTGTCACCTCCTCGGAGATGGGGTGTGTGGGAGGCTGAACTTGACGGAGCAAGGGTGAGAAGGGGAAGAGAGGATGATGTTTGGGGGAGGAAGGACGCTCAGGGTGCTTTTAGGAAGGAAAGTTTGGGTGTGTGTTACTGCTGGACACAAAGTTGTCCCAGTGGCAGTCTGAGATGGGAAGCCCATGGGAGTAAGACAGGACTGGGCTGGTGATGCCTTGTTCCTCCTGAGCTCAGGGGTGGACTGGAATGTGGTGGGATGCCTTTGTGTCCCAGCAGGGATGCCCTCAGTCAGGCAGGGACTCTGGAATGGCAGGGAGCCATGCCATGGCTCCAGCATAAAAATTTGCTGGAGTTGAAATGGCAACAGCACTAATCTTTAAATGAGCCTGTTCATACATTCTCCCTGGAGGCAACAGGAGGGGGGATTTGGGGCGGGGGGACAGCCAGCCCCACTCCAGCCTTCCAGACACCTCCTGGAGCCAAGCTGGTGGCTGGAGCATCTCCTCCATCTCTGTCTCTGGAGCCAGAGCCATTCCCATCCCTGCTGGGGGATTGGGAAGGAGGATTGGGAAGGCAGATGACTCCTCCTGTGGTGCTGCAGATAAGCTGTCATATATTTTTTCATTTCTCCAGGAGGATTTTAACCCACCTGGCAGGTTTAACTCTTCCCTGCCAGGCCTTCCCAGGAGCCAGTGCTTGCCCTGAGGCAGGCAGGAATGTGGGGAGGTGGAGGCAGAAGGGGTTAAGTGTCCACAGGCACCGAGATTTAGCTGGAGAAACCCAGGCATCCCAGCCTAATCCCTGCATCCTTACATCGCATCCCTGCCCGCCTGGTACCGGCAGGAGGGATGGTGGTGGCGTGGGTGATGGGCAGCCTCTAATGCTCCTGTAATCTTCCAAATATTTGGAGGGATAACAATTGCAGGAGAGAGGATTTTAACACTTTCCTGGGGAGGTTTGCTTGGCCATTGCTGCATGGGGAGTTGCTTCCTGGGATCACCGTCCCTGGTGCCACATATGTGGGGTGATGGAGGGGGGGTTATTGCTGGATCCTGGCCCCGGTGCTGCTCCCATTGGGGGGTGAGGTGGGTTTGGGGTCGTGGGTCTTGACAGAGTTGCAAAGGCTGGCAGCAAACATCTGCAAATCACCCCCCAGGGAACAGATGCTGCGGATAATCCAGCTCAGCCCCAGCAGATTAAAATGTGTGATGAGGGATGGAGAGAGGAAAAGAAGTGCCTGTTCCTCTCCTCCCTTTTCCTCTCGGTGCTCCTACTGCACTCATCCCCAGGGCTTCATGATTTGGTCCCGTGGGTTGAGCTGGGAGCTGCCCCCTCTTTATCTCTCCCTTCCCACAAAGAACTCCAGACACCCCGTAACACCATGCCCCAAGTCGTGTGAGATTGTGGGATGGCGACAGGCTGGGACTTCCAAAAAAAACCCCAGAAGAGATCTGGGAAGCAGGCACCCACCTCCAGCAGGAAGGAGGGAAGCCGGCAGATGGGAACCCCCTGCAGACGTCTGCCAGGGAGATGATTACAGGCAGCGGAGCGCGCTCTCAAATATTTATTAGTTTGTCACTGCTGGGAGTTTTATTGCCGGTGTGATTGCAGGACTGGAAATCCCGGCTGGGCAGGGCTCCTTTCCTGCTTTCCCATGCAAAAGCATCTCCCCTTCCTGCTGCTCATGCGGTCACCAGGCCACAGTGTCACCTGGGGTGGCACCGGAGCCTCTGGAGGCGATGGAGTTGCACCGCTGGGAAAGTGCCTTTTTCTGGGGGGTGTTTTGCAGTTGTTGCTGGGCAGTCAGGGCACACAGCAGCAGCAGTTGCTCCTGCACAAGCAGCGTGTTCCTCCCCCCAGCGACTGTGTGTGGATTTTTTGGGGGGCCCCCCATGAGTGTCGGCAGAGCGAGAGGTTTCCCATGCGGCGGGTGGCCGGGCGTCGGCAGCGGGGATGAAAGGCTGGCTTGATGGCTTATGATAAATGTGCCCAGCATGGTTCTCCTCCCTTTTCTCATCCAAATCCCCGTTGTTCCTATGCCTAAATTCTTCCCCAGTGTGTTTAAATAGCAGCAACTGGTTCATGCTGGAGGAAAACGCCCTGCCCAGCTGCAAATACTTTTTCCCAGCTAATTTCTGAAAGGAAAAATCACCCTCCCCCTTGATTTGCTCCCATCCGTGAGTCTGGGGAATCTGTGGGGTTGGGGCTGCATGGCATGACCCCAGTTGTGAGTCTGCCATGAAGAACCCATCACCCTTTTTCCCGTCTCCTGTTAGAACTGCTTTTTTGGCCCCATATCTTTCCTGGCTAGAAACAAAAGCTCTCTCGGCTGTCATGAATTTGCAGGATTTTAACCTTCCCAACATGCTCCTGGCTTAAAAGGTTCAGGTGCTTTGGGTTCAGACCTTAAACCCAGCAGGTCTTTGTAGACACCAAAAGCAGATGTTGGATCTGGCTGGTGACACCATCCTATTCCCCCACCTTCATCACCAAATCACTGTGCCCACATGAAGAAGAGCCTTAAAGACTCAGAATTTATTTGGGCAGACCCCCTCTTGGAGCAGGGTCTGGATGGGAGTTTTGGTACCACCAGGAGTGTCTCAGCCCCAAACATTGTTCTGGGGGCCCAAGTGGCTCTGCTGCAGCCTTCAACCCTTCGTGCTGCAGAAGATCCCAGTGAGTCACAAATCCGGCATTTTCATCCCCATCCGGCTGTGACTCATCCCCCCCCAGCTCCTCTTGGATGACCTAAAGTCTTGTTTAGCATCACCAAAGTAGGGATGAGGTGGGAGAAGACATATCCTTGGTGTTGGCTGTTGGAGAAGGAGCTCTCCTCCTGGCCCGTGGTTTTGGATCAGGGCCATGTGCACTTTGGGGTGTCACCTCCAGAGGGGAAGATCCTTCCAAAAACCGTCTCTTGAGGATACCTGTGCCCATTCCCAGCTGCCAAGCCCAGGTCTGACTTTGCCACAGGGATGCAGGGAGCATCATATCAGGGAGGTTTGCACACAAGCCCGTGAGTGAAGTTTTGTTGGCTGCTTCAGTTGCCAGTTCGATTATTTCCTGCCAGCCCCCTTTGCCAGAGAATTTAAGAGCCATGGCATCGAAGTGGTTTTTGAAATTAACCAAAAAAACAGCACACAACCAACAAAACAACAACCCAGTGGATGAAAAATTGAGTAGCAAAATAAAAAAGGGTGGGGAAAAAAGGGATATTTGCTGCTGTGACAGGTGAAAGGCTGCTCAGTGGGAGAGGGATGCAGAAGCAGTGGCCTGAGGTGGTCACAGGGAGCAGTGTGGGATTGTGCAGGGTGGGGGTCACACACCTTGGCATTCCCTGTCTCCCTGCCTGCCACGGGGCCTGGGAAAATTACAGGTCTGCAAATGAGATGGGGGAGGAAATAAGCAGCAGCAGAGAGGTGGGGAAGAGCCAGCCAGAGAGAGAGAGAAATTAGCCCGGAGTTTAATTCATTGTTTCCAAAAGAGCAGTTAATGGATTATGACAAATGTCCTACCGCTCTCCCTTAGTGCTGTGTTAAATGGGAATGGAAAGTCAATTTTCCTAAATGGATTTTAAACGACTGACCTCGTGCTTTTTTTTTTTTTTTTCCTCACTGATTTTTGCTCAGGAGGAAGCCTGGTCATTTTGTTTTCTCGATGCATCTGATTATGTTTTTTTTTCTCTTCCTCCTCCTCACAGCTTGGGATTCTGATTCTCTCCCTGCAGTGCCGCTCCTTGCCAAGGGTGATGAAGGGAGTAGGCTCCTTTCTTTTCCCTGCCAGCTCTGGAGATGTTATCGTGGGGCTGGGGATATTTACTGTTTTCATGCACGCTGCAGTGCCTGGAGTTGAGAATCACAGCTCTGGCTGGGGGAAGAGAGGAGGAGGAAAAGCTCATAACTCCTTTGAGTGTAAAGAAAAGCCTCAAGATGTGACCTGACTGCTAGTGAGGCTCCCAGGAACAACAGGTTAAGCAGCAGCATCCCAGTGCACCTGTGTGTGGGTTTTTATTACTCCTGTGATATTTGGGGATGATCTTATTGGGCTGGAAATGGGTCTTCTGCAGATGATGCTCAGCTTCAGTCAGAGCATCAGAGCTTCAGAGCAACTTCCCAAGCTGCTGCTGTGAATGAGGCACCCTGGGCTCCCACTCCTAAGGGATAATGTTCCTTTTTGAGCACTGAGCTGCTCACCCCTTTCCAAGATTTTTCTCGGCCTGGCCTGAGCAGACATGACCTCAAATTGTTTTTGCGTTTAGATGGCTTTTGAAAGCAAACTAGCAGGAATGTGGAGCTCCCCAGGGCACAGCCCCCTGGTTTCTGGGATACTGGGAATCCTGGTGGCACCTTCGGGTGATGTTCTCTGGAGCTGGCTGGGCTGGAAGTGATCGTTCACCTGTTGGGTGATGCTGAAATCCAAGTGTTGGCAGGATGTGAGATCCCAAATGCAGCTCCAGTGAAGGTGTGGATGGCTGAGATTTGTCCTGGGCATATGGTCAGCATTCCCAAAATGCCCTGCTAGCATTTTGCTCAGAGCATGCTCATGCATTCCTCAGGGCTGTGAGGAGGAGGCTTGGGTTGGGGGACACCAGCCCCTTTGGCGCCTCTCTGTGTCCCCATCACTATCCACAGGCCTGGGTTTGTTTTGCTTTTCCCCCTGCAGTGTCCTCTGGTGAAATCACCCAGGCTTCAGGCTCAGGGTATTGAGGGGGCCCACTACCCAGGTGAAACAGGATTGATCCCACAGCTCTGGTTTGCTTTCACAGAATTCACAAAATCACTGGGTCGGAAGAGACCTCCAAGATCATCGAGTCCAACCCAGCCCTAACACCTCACCTAAACCCTGGCACCCAGTGCCACATCCAGTCTGTTTTTAAACACACCCAGGGATGGTGACTCCACCACCTGCCTGGGAAGGCCATTCCAGTACTTTATCACTCTTTCCTGTATTTTTCCTAATATCCACCCTATATTTCCCTTAGTGCAGCTTGAGACTGTGTCCTCTGGTTCTGTCAGTTGCTGCTTCGCTCGTTTTTCATTTCATTTGCCGGTTTTTGGGCAGCCTCCAGCCGTGTTTTTGCTTTTCCACGCATCCTCAGCTGCTGTTGCCACCGCCGTGCGCAGGGCAGGGAGGGAGCAGCGGGGATGGGAACACGGGGTGGCTCCTGAGCCTCTGGGTGTCCTGGCAGGGCTGGAGTACAGCGATGTGCTGCCCGACTCCTTCCCGTCGGCGCCGGCGGAGACGCTGCCGCACTTCCTGCTGGAGCCGCAGGACGCCTACATCGTGAAGAACAAGCCCGTGGAGCTCGTGTGCCGCGCCAACCCCGCCACGCAGATCTACTTCAAGTGCAACGGCGAGTGGGTCAACCAGAACGACCACGTCACCAAGGAGAGCCTGGACGAGGTCACCGGTGAGCAAAGCCACCCTCTGCCTTCCTTCTCTCGCTGCTTTCCGGGCTCTTTTCCCTCTTGCCATATCCATGCTGCTGGTGGTTCTCCTCCAGGCAGACCATTGGTGAAAGCACCATGATGGTGCTGTGGTCATCACCACCCCCCCCCCTAGAAGCTTGGGGAAGTCACCCTGCCTAATTATCTCACTCTTACCCTTGTGCAGGACTTGGGGCTCTTACAAGGGATTTTGAAGGCAGTATGTTTAAATCTGATTTAAAAAAAAAAAAAAGGACTGCTTTTCTACAAAATGCCTAATCAACATGTAGGAGTCATTGCCAGGAGGGGTGGCAAAGGCTGGCAGCTTATGCAGGTTCGCAGAGGGATTAAGTGTTTAATGGGTAATGAGAGCAATTGCAGGTAGGATTTGAAATGCCTGTTGATGGCAAATGAGCTCTTTTCTGCCTCAGAGGATAAGTCAGCCTCTGGCTGCCTGGAACAGGGTGAGAAGGTGGCTTAAGCATTTTGGGGGGGGGTCTTACTCCATGGGATTGCAGAGCTGCTGGGTCCATGCCTTGAAACATCCTGGCCTGAGAACAAGATATGTGAGGTTGGATAAATCATGTAATCAAGTAGATTTGTAAAATTGGGGTGCTTTAGCTCGGCATGCACCTTTTCTGCACCAGTTTTGGGACCTGTGGCTGATCAGGAGTGGAGTGAAACAGTCACATTTCCCCTGTAAGATCTGCATCTGCAAATCCCTGCACATGTGACATCTGGAGGGCTTTAAATCAAGGCAGCCTTTTGAACTGCAATGGTGTTACCCTTGGCAGGCAGGCTGGGCTTAGAGGAGAGACTTCACCAGCCTGGAGGAGCCACCGGTATTTTCACAGACTCTCCTCTTGTCCCTGTGATTGTTCCCACCCTTGCCCTTCCGTGGTTTCTCTTGCTCTCCACCCTGTAGTAGCTATGAGCCAGTCTGTGCTTGGGTGCATCCCTGAACCTGCTCTGGAAAGGGAAGATCCTTTCTTTCCTCTGCAGCTTGTTGAGCCTTTCCTCCTAAAGCTGCTTTAGCCATTCATGAGGTGTTTTTCCTATAGAGGAAAAATAGTCAGAGATACCCAGGCAGGCTGTCCCTTTGCTTCTCTGGCTGACAGGAGCAGGCGACACTCTTTTTCTCTCTTTCTGGGTGCATCTCCACCTCCCAGCTCTTGCAGAGGCCAGATTTGAAACCCTCACCACTTGTGAGGCAGAGTCAGTGCTGGTCAGTGACCGAGCAGCCTTTGCCAAGGGGTTTTTAATTTATTTATAACATCTGGCCACACTGGGTTGACATGAAGGCCTGTGTGCCCCACACGCAGCAGTGGAGGATGCTTAGGGGAAGATCATGGAACCAGGACAAGGAGGGATCAATGGAGCTGCCCTGTCACCCTCCCAGCTTTCCACCATTCACCACCAGGCACTCACAGCTCTGGTGACAACATCTGAGCAGTGTGGTCCAGCCCTGGATGGAATCCCCCCTTGCTAATTTGTCTAATTGCTGTTAGGACTTATTTTTGTGTGCAGTGTGGAAAGAAACACTCGTAGAAAAAGAAACACTTTCATAGAATTGTGGAATGGTTTGGGTTGAAAAGGACCTTAAAAAGATGATCTGGTCCAACCCCCGCCATGGACAAGAACACTCTCCACTAGCCCAGGTCGTTCCAAGCCCTTTCCAGCCTGGCCTGCAACACTCCCAGGGATGGGGCATCCAACTGTTGCTGTGGGGACTCACTTGCTTTGGTCCAGCATCTCCCTCTCAGATTCCAGTCTGCTGTGTGCCAGCAATCTGGGGAGGAAGCAGCACACACCTCCTTCATCCAGGCTTCAAAGATGGCATTGCTGCTATCAGGGAGTGAAGTGACAGTGCCTGCAGGTGATGTGGTGCATATTAAAGCTGCTGGTGTGGGCATCTCTGCCTGGCAGCCTCCCTAGGGAAAAGGGAGCTGGAACCAAAGTGGTTTAAGGTGGTAAAAAATCTGCATTTGCAGCGCTCGGCGTTGTTCGGGAAAGCTGCTGGAAAGGGCACGGGGGAGAGCCGGGCACAAAGGCACGGGTTAACATGGTTAGTTGTTAAGTGGCCTTGGTTAAAAGCTTGGAAAAAGGGACCTTTAAGAAGGAGGGGAGAAAAAAAAGGAACTTTTAAGATGACGTGTCTTGAATGAGCCTGGCTCAGTAATGCTCTGGCTGCGTCTGATCCAAAACATTTCATGTGGAAGAAAGCAAAAATAGGCCAAGTCAGAGAGGATAATTCAGCTGGGTGAGGAGGGCTGGGCAGGGAGAGCAGCTCTGTTTGGTGCCTGGAAGCCCTCAGGAAGTCACTCCTGTGTGCCGTGAGCTTGGTCTTCAGTTCTGGGTGGTCACTGATTGCAGTGGGGACAGAGGTAGGGCATTTGCAGGATTCTTCCCACTTTTCCAGGGTGCTCATCCCACCAGAGCTTCCCAGATAGATGAGATAGATTGGAGCCATATCTGCATTCTGAGTCCTTAAAGTTCCAAAAGTGCTTGGCCCAAATGCCTTTACTTTTGGGGTTTTCTTGTTGTGGTTCTTTTTTTTTTTTTTTCCTCCTGAATAGTGACAAAATAAATTGTATTTCCTTGTCTGTTCTTCTGCAGGAAGGTGGCAGGGAGACAGTAGTTGCTCCTCACGGCATTGGGAGTGAGCTGTAACAAAATTACAGCTGGGGAGCATGTGGCTCTGGATCACTGTGAAATTGAGGCCTTTTTAAAATAGAAACTGAAAAAAAAATCAAAATGGGCAGGTATTGCTTAAAATAAGGAAAAGGAAGGCCCAGGTCCCCGCTGCCCTTGGTGGTGATCATTGGTGCTCCTGCAGTCCAGGGGACCACATCCTGGTTTTGGTGATGTCACTTTTGCCATTGCCCCCCTGCCATGGCCAGGCTGGTTTCTTTAAGGTTTTATTTGTCTTGTTGTATTTGTATTTGAGTGGCACAGACAGGAGCAGTTTCTCCCCACAGCAAAGCCTGGGGGAAGCATCCTTCAAACCCTGGTGGGTGGGAAGGGGTGCAGACATGTTGGTGATGTGGGAGAGAGCTGGTGGAGGAGGGTGATGCCTTGAGAAATGGTGAAGAGATTCTGGTCCTGCTCAGCTGGACTGGGGGGAAAAAGAGGCACTTCCACATGATCCACTGCCCTGGCTTCATCCCCAAACCATCCTTCAGAGGGAGCAGTCTCCCTGATTTGTAAGGTGCCAACCCCAAGAAGAGAAGCCTCCAACCCTCTGTCCCCCAGCTTTGCACATGCACCCTCTTGGGTGCTGCCTCGGTTTCCCTGCTCCTGGCCGCTCCTGCCCATCGATGCCGTGCCTCTGTCCCCTTGCAGGGCTGCTGGTGCGGGAGGTGCAGATCGAGGTGTCGCGGCAGCAGGTGGAGGAGCTGTTTGGCCTGGAGGATTACTGGTGCCAGTGCGTGGCCTGGAGCTCGGCGGGCACCACCAAGAGCCGCCGGGCCTACGTCCGCATCGCCTGTAAGTGCTGCTCCCCGCGCCTCAGGGCTTGCCTTGGGTGTTTTTCACGTTCTGTGCTGCTTCAGTGGGTGGGTCTGGCCTTCATATTAGGGGATGGTGGCTCTCTGTAGAGAGAGGGAGACAAAACAATTCCTTCTCTAGCTGGGGACCAAGGACAAATGATCCAAATCTCAGGCCCAAAAGCCCAAACAATGTGGAATTAATAGAGAAAAACAAGCAGGATGGGGCTTCATAAACTAAAGCTGTAATTGGACAATGAACTCTGATGTGCAAATGGAGCAGAACTGATCCCTGTGAGAGACCCCGTGACCAGGTGTCCGTTTTGTGACCATTTTGGTTCATCCTGGGTGCAGCTCTGGCTGGGCTCTTGTGCTGCCCAAGGTGGATCCATTGAGGAGATCCTTTTAATAAATCCCTGCTTTATTCTTTAGCTCTATCCAGCCTCTGTTCCAGGTCAGCCTTCACAAGGCATCACTCCCATCTCCAAAGGCTCGCTCCTTCTCCAGTTTCTGATCAGTTTGGGGTGACCCATCCTTGCTGGATGACCCTGGTTTTCTCTCTCCACCCCAGCTGTAGCTTTGTTGCTGAGAGTCTCCATCCCCACCTGGCGGGGTGGTGACACTACCAGGGTTAACACCGCAGTGCCCAGCAGCGTGCTCAGCACTTCCTAGGGTTTTATTATCCTTAATAACCCAACGGATGGCACCTTGCACGCTCAGCGGCTCCGTGTCCTGTGAGTCCCTGCTGTCACACGTCACTGCCCTGAGCTGCTGCTCAGGGTGTCAGCCTGATCAAAGGCGAGTTAGTCAGGCTGGGCCCGCCTGAATGTGCTCGATGAGCAAATGAGATGATGGTGGAACTATGGGAGGACAGCCAGGCTTCCCCAGTCCTAAATGGAGTTTGGTGTTAGAGGGGTAATAATCCAACAGGTTATCCAAAACAGAGTGCTGGATCAGCTACACTGCTGAAGGGTTATGCTGGCAAAACCACAGACTCAGAACCATAGAATCACAGAAAGTTTTGGGTTGGAAAAGACCTTAAAACTCACCTCATTCCAACCCCATGCCATGGGAAGTGACACCCTCCTCTAGACCAGCTCTAAACCCCCTCAAGCCTGGCCTTGAACACTTCCGTGGTGGTTTTTCAGAGCAGAGGGTTCAGGAGCCACCTGGAGAGGTCTGGGAGCTGTAGCGGAGGATTGCAGCACCATCTAGTGATGCTCCTGCTCCTTCCCAGCCTCTGGAGCAGGACACTGCTGTGTCCCGCATCCTGAGGGCCTCTGCTGGGAGGGATGAAGAAACGGTGGATAAACTGAGGTTAGCCCGAAAAGCAAAAGACAGGATGGGGTATAAGCTTGCAAGCACATGAAGGAGGAAATGTATCATCCACCAAATCCATCTTGGAAAACATGGTTCTTCAGCTCCTTCCTCCCAGGGCACGTTTTGCCCTGACTATCTGTGCCAGAGGGACTTCCTGACTTGAGGGTGCTTGGTGCTAAGGTGCTCACCAAAGTTTTGGAGGCAACCCTGTACCTGCTGCAGGCTGGTAACCCCTGGCTGCTTCTCCTTCCCCTTCCAGACCTACGGAAGAACTTTGATCAGGAGCCACTGGGCAAGGAGGTCCCACTGGAGCAGGAGGTGCTGCTGCAGTGCCGCCCGCCTGAGGGGGTCCCACAGGCTGAGGTGAGTGGCTCCTGAAGGAATGCAGGGTGGGGTACCCCATCCCACCCTGTCCCATCCCATCCCAGATGATCTTCTGTCAGCTCTCATTCAGAGCAATGGTTTATTTTGGGCAACACACTTCTCCCACACTTCCTGAGGTGCCTCAGAGGGAAGATCTGACAAGGAGGCAACCAGGGAATTGTCTGGATGGGAGCAGTCACCAGTGGGAGCTGAGGGCTGGGAAAATCAATCCGGATGGGTTTTCCTGCCATGGTAGTGGAGCTTTCCTTGCCCACAGCTCTGTCAGCCGCTGGGAGCTGTGTGTTGGAGGGAGCCACAGTGCCTCATCCTCGGCCAAACCACCAGTAACGTGCCCCAGTCAGGCCTGGTTTGGCCCAGTTTTCAGGAGAAATAAAGCCAGTGAGAGGCGAGGTTGTCCAGTCAGTGGTTAAAGTGCTGAGGACATCTTTGGTCGTGGTGATGGCTTAATCCCCATCCCTTCCTTTCCTGCCAGGTGGAGTGGCTGAGGAACGAGGACGTCATCGATCCCAGCCAGGACACCAACTTCCTGATCACCATCGATCACAACCTCATCATCAAGCAGGCCCGGCTGCTGGACACTGCTAATTACACCTGCATGGCCAAGAACATCGTGGCCAAGCGCCGGAGCACCACAGCCGCTGTCATCGTCTACGGTACCGGCCCATGCTCCGGGAACGGGACCTTTGGTGCTGGCTGTGTCCCCAAGCCAAGAGGGATTAGGGGCACCTCCTGGGACTGGTAGGAGTGAATTAGGGCATGGTGATAGGTGATAAATAGTATTTGCAGAACAGGAGCCTCTAATGGTTCCACAGGCAGTAAGGAGAGGTTTGAGGTGGAGGGGTGGAGGTATTTCCGAGCATTCTCGGCTGGGTAGAAGGCTGGATGGATGCAGGCAGATTGCTCTGAGTCTCAAAGCAGCTGGAAAGCTGTATTTGGCTGAACTTTGCTATGAAATCAAAGATCTCCTCAGGGCCAAACACAAAAATATTTTCCAAGGGGAAAAAGGACCACGGCAGTCTTGAGCATCTTGTGCGTGGGGTGCTGGCACAAGAAGGAGTTTTGTGGTTTGCTGTTCATGAGGCTGAGCTGTAACAATGGGTCACAGAAGGTGTAAGAACTCGAGGCTTAGCTGGTGGATTGGGCTCCAGAGCTGACTCTGCCCATCTCCTTTGCAGTGAATGGTGGCTGGTCCACCTGGTCCGAGTGGTCTCCGTGCAACAACCGCTGTGGCCGGGGCTGGCAGAAGCGCACCCGGACCTGCACCAACCCCGCGCCCCTCAACGGCGGCTCCTTCTGCGATGGGCAGCCCTTCCAGAAAATCACCTGCACCACCCTCTGCCCAGGTAAGGAGGGCTCAGAAACTACCTGTACCCCAGGCTGTGGTTGGGATTGTTGGGATTGTTCAGCCTGGACAAGAGAAGGCTCTGAGGTGATCTAATTGCAGCCATCCACTACCTTGAGGTAGCCTACAAGAAATATGGAGAGATACTATTTACAGGGGCCTGTAAACAGAGAAGGACTTCACACAGACAGAGGGCAGGATTAGATGGGATATTGGCAAGAAATTCTTCTCTGTGAGGGTGAAGGCCCTGGCATGGGTTGCCCAGAGCAGCTGTGGCTGCGCCTGGATCCCTGGCAGTGCCCAAGGCCAGGTTGAATGAGGCTTGGAGCAGCCTGGGTTAGTGGAAGGTGCCACTGCCCATGGCAGGCGGCTGGAACAAGGTGGTCTTGAGGAGCAGTGGGATAACACTCCCCAGAGTGGGAAGGTTTTACTGACGCTGCCGTGTGCGGTGCCCGCAGTGGACGGCGCGTGGACGGAGTGGAGCAAGTGGTCAGCGTGCAGCACCGAGTGCACCCACTGGCGCAGCCGCGAGTGCGCGGCCCCCGCGCCCCGCAACGGCGGCAAGGACTGCAGCGGGGTGCTGCTGGACTCCAAAAACTGCACCGACGGCCTCTGCATGCACAGTGAGTACCCAGGAGGGTGGCCACGGGCATGGGGACGTGCCACGGGAGATGTCACTCTGGCTGTGGCGCTCTGGAATTTGGCCACGCTTTGTTGGCTGTGCCGCCAAGCTGATGGAGCAGCCGCTGCCACCTGAGTTTTAAGTGGTGTCTTTAAAAAGGTGTTCTCCACCTGATTCACCCCTTCCAGAGTTATTTCTTACCTAGAGGAAGAGATGTTGGGGATTTTGGGGGATCTAAATGTGCTGCTGGCATTGAGGCCCCTGTCGTGATGTGCCCCTGTGGGTTTGGGGTCTCTGCTGAAATAAAGCTGGTTGTGGGTGGACAGGGCAACAGGAGGGGTTTCTCAGCCACACCATAAAAACACCTTCCCTGCATCACTGCTGGGAGTCCTGGAGGTGTTTTTCTGAGGAAATAAATTCATAATGATGGTAATGGTGCTGCTACCTGTGAGTGGGCATGCTGAAGGCAGCCAATGCTGCCACCTGCTGCTGTGTGACACCACTGTCCCCTTCACTGCCGGGGCACAGGGATGTCCTTGTCACCATGCTTCTACCTGGGTTTTGGAATGCCCCAGGGAAAGATGTTGATCTCCCACACCCCCCACCCTGGGCTGGCTTACCTCCCACTTTCTGTTTCATCTCATCCCCATCATCACCTTCACCTTTTTCTTTTCTAACTTTGTTTTTCCTAACAGATAAAAGAATTCTAAACGAGCCCAAAAGCCACCGTAAGTGCTCATTTCATGGCCATTTTTTTTTTCATTTGTTCCTGTGGTTTTGTTCTGTTGAATCCATGGCAGGGGGATTCCCTGGCAGCTGGCTGAGGAAAGGGTGGGAAGATGGAACAACTAAAGCCCACTCTAAAAGTCCTGTGGGCTCCTCAGGGTTGTCTCTGTTAGGATCTGAGGATTGCTCACAGCTTCATGAACCTGAGCTGCACAAACCTAACATTTCTGGGACTCTTGGTGCTCAGGTGAAGTTTGCACGAGCTGTGGGCAGGTGTCCTCCGAAGGTCTGAGGGCTTCACCTCCATCTCATTCTCTGGCATTGCTCTTGACTTCCTGCTCTTAGAGAACACTTTCCATCCTCTTGCCAGCCTTTCCAGCAGGCCCAGGGCACATCCTTCCACCCATGCCTGAGTCAGTGGTGGGACTAGGGAGTGATGGTGGGTCTTGATGTGCTTTTCTGCTGCCCCTTTTTTCACCTCAGTGTCTTTAATCCCTCTCAGTGCTGGAGGCCACGGGCGATGTGGCCCTGTACGCCGGGCTGGTGGTGGCCATTTTCGTCTTCATCGTGATCCTCATGGCCGTGGGGGTGGTGGTGTACCGGAGGAGACGCCGGGATTTCGACACGGACATCACGGACTCCTCGGCTGCTCTCACTGGAGGGTTCCACCCTGTCAACTTCAAGACGTCCCGGCATGGTAAGAGCCATGGAGGTCCTCCCCAGCCTTAGTTCCAGCAAAAAGAGAGTCACAGGAGAGGGTGGATTCTCAGGAAATTAGTGATTTTTGAAGGCTGAAGGCTCTGTGGAAGTGGTCACGTGTTGATGGTGGGAATCAGGGCAGCTTGGTCTGGTGCCCTATGGCAGGGGTTTGGAATGAGATGGTTTTGAAGGTCCCATCCAACCCAAACCATTCTGGGATGTCTTCCACTCAAGCAGTACTTCTCCATGCCCTTGTTTGCACTGCTGTCTTCATCCCAGCTGTGTTTGCTGCTCCTGCAGACAACCCTCAGCTGCTGCACCCGTCCATGCAGCCAGACCTGACGGCCAGCGCGGGCGTGTACCGCGGCCCCATGTACGCCCTGCAGGACTCCTCCGACAAGATCCCCATGACCAACTCCCCCCTGCTGGACCCTCTGCCCAGCCTCAAGATCAAGGTCTACAACTCCTCCACCACCTCCTCCTCGCCGGGGCTGCACGACGGCACCGACCTGCTGGGAGGGGTCCCCGCCACCGGCACCTACCCGGGGGACACCGCCAGGGACGGCCACTTCGCCAACGTGCGGAGCAAAGGCCTGGGCTCCCAGCACCTCCTCAGCCTGCCCCGGGAGCATGGCTACAGTGCCAGCGGCACATTCGGCTACCTGGGGGGAAGGCTCACCGTGCCAGGCACAGGTAAGGCACAGGCTGGCATTGTGTGGCTGCTGAACCATCATCTTGTCCCTGTGGCCCTTTGCTATCCCAAACATGGCTCAGGGAAGGAAGGCAGAAAGCCATTCCCAAGCCAGACATCTCAGGCTAGAGGTTAGAGCCTCCTTGAGGGTCTTTCCCTGCCATTGATCCAGGGTCAACACCTTGCAAAAAACCCGAAAATGAGGATTTTCCTTCCTAGTGAAGAAAAAACTCATCCCTGTAAGCAGTGCAGCCATGGGACAGCCCAGAGAAGCTGTGGCTGCCCATCCCCAGAAGTGTGAAAGGCCAAGATAGACAAAGCTTGGAGCAGCCTGGCACAGTGGAAGGTGTCTCTGCCCAAGGCCGGGGTGCTGGAACTGGGTGATCTTTAAAGTCCCTTCCAATCCAAAGCATTCCATGATTCTGTCATCTGGAGGCGTTCCTCTCTGTGCTGCCCTGCCTCCCTGCTCTTCCTGTGCTCTCTGGCTGGGGTGGAGAGTGGTTTCTCCCTGTGCCTGTGACTGACACTTGTGTGTGCCGTTCCAGGGGTGAGCCTGCTGGTGCCCCACGGGGCTATCCCCCAGGGGAAGTTCTACGAGATGTACCTGGTGCTCAACAAGGCTGAGACCGCCCTGTAAGTCACCCCGCTGACCACCCACTCCTCGCTGGCCACCACGGAGTTCCCTGTCCAACCTCTGTGCCCTGTCCCTCCCCAGGCTGCCCTCTGAGGGCACACAGACAGTGCTGAGCCCTGCAGTGACCTGTGGGCCCACGGGCCTGCTCCTGTGCCGCCCTGTCGTGCTGACCATTCCCCACTGCGCCGACGTCAGCTCCTCGGATTGGATCTACCAGCTGAAAACACAGTCCCACCAGGGAAACTGGGAGGTAAGGGGGCACCCCAGGCCCTGCAGCCAGCAGAGACCCCGAGGGGCACAACCCCTCGGGTGACAGGCTGACCCTCAATCTTGCTGCCTCTGTAGGAAGTTGTGACCCTGGATGAGGAGACCCTCAACACTCCCTGCTACTGCCAGCTGGAAGCCAAGTCCTGCCACATTCTGCTGGACCAGCTTGGCACCTATGTCTTTGTGGGGGAGTCCTACTCCAGGTCAGCCATCAAGAGGCTCCAGCTGGCCATCTTTGCTCCCACCGTCTGCACCTCCCTGGAGTACAGCCTCAAGGTATACTGCTTGGAGGACACGCCAGATGCTCTGAAGGTAAATATCCCTTCCCAAAGCTGTTTGTGCTGGCAGCAGGATGCTGCCTGGTGCCTCGCAGGATGGCCTGGCCCTGGGGAGCAAACAACCTGATGCAACTATCTGCAAAGTGACCATAGTGAAATAATGAGGTGTTTACTGCTTTATCTGTCTTTCCTCATCCTCTGCCAAGGAAACAGGGAGGGTGCTGTGTAGCTCCTCTGCTGGGACCCCTCCTGCAGGCATTACACAAGAGGTTTGGCTGCTGATGGGCAGATTTTTTATAGATCCTGCATGGATCCGTGTCTCTGCCTGCCCTGGAATGGTTTTGTGGCATAGATAACATTCAGTGCATCACAGGAAGCTGGAGTTTGGATGCTTTGGCTACCTGGACCCACCAGTGCTGGGCTGTTTGATACCCTGGGACTTGTCCAGTAGATCCTGTTGGGATTGATATGGTGCCTCTAGGTGGGAATGTAGGCAGGGCTCTGGCTCCCAGCTTGTCTTTTTTCTCCTAAAAGCTGCTGGTGTGATGAAGGGATGGTGTTAAAAGCAGATAGAGTGGCACCCTTCAAGGGAATGCCTGACCCTTGTGTTGGAGCTTTGTGTTCTCCAAGGAGTATGGAGGCATTTATGGATGCTCACATTAGGAAATTCAAGTTTTAGATGGGGCTGGTGTATGAGATGAGGTGGCAAGTTTTGTTTGGGTGGCAAAACCTATTCTCCATGGTCTTGAGGCTGCTGCTGGCTCCTCTTGGCAACTTCTCCCCCACTCCATCCTGGCTTTGGACATGGAGGTGGGCAGAGGAGCAGCCCCTGCCCTTCTCCTGCGTCTCACCCTGCCTGTCCTGGTGCCCCACAGGAGGTGCTGGAGCTGGAGAGGACACTGGGGGGGTACCTGCTGGAGGAGCCCAAGCCCCTGCCCTTCAAGGACAGCTACCACAACCTGCGCCTCTCCATCCACGACATCCCCCACGCGCTGTGGAGGAGCAAACTGCTGGCCAAGTACCAGGTGAGGGGCTGATGTGGGGGCAGCTGGGCTTGCAGACTGGGAGCACCATCTCCAGCCAGGCACCGCAGGGCTGTGGTGCTGAGTTGTCTTCCAAAGGGATAGAGGAGGAAGGGGAGCGGTTTTCTGCTCTTTTTGGTGGGATGCTCTCTGTGAGGTCCTGCTGCCCCACTTCATCCCTCATGGGGGTGGCTGGAGGAGGTGAGAGCTGCTGGAGCCTTGGCTGAGCCCGTGCTTTGGTGGCCCACAGGAAATCCCCTTCTACCACATCTGGAGCGGCAGCCAGCGAGCGCTGCACTGCACCTTCACGCTGGAGAGGTACAGCCAGGCCTCCACCGAGCTCACCTGCAAGATCTGCGTCCGCCAGGTGGAAGGGGAAGGACAGATCTTCCAGCTCCACGTCACGCTGGGAGAGGTGAGCAGAGGGGAGGTGTGGGCACAGCTGGGGACACGCTGGGACATTTCAGCAATGTCTCACCCTGTCCTTCCTCTTCCAGCACGGTAGCTCCTCCGACACCCTCCGCTCCCACCACAGCGGTGCCGCCACCTCCACCACCACCCAAGTGGGACCCTACGCCTTCAAAATCCCCCTCTCCATCCGGCAGAAGATCTGCAACAGCCTGGATGCTCCCAACTCCAGGGGGAATGACTGGAGACTTCTCGCCCAGAAGCTTTCCATGGACCGGTGGGTCTCCCCAGGCCTTGTTTTCCCTTCCTGTGCCCCCAGCAGGGAGGCTTCACTCTGTACTTCTGTCAGCTGTAGGCATCCAGTGGGGTTGTGTCCAGCTGTGTAGGTCCATTCATAAATGGGGATATAGCTCTGCACAGTTATATCCATCTCTATCCTTGGATATGATTTTAAATTTTAAAAGAGGAGAGGTTAGATGAGATATTGGGAAGAAATTCTTTCCCTGGGGGCGGTGAGGCCCTGGCACAGGGTGCCCAGAGAAGCTGTGGCTGCCCTATCCCTGGAAGTGTTCAAATCCTGGTTGGACAGGGTTTGGAGCACCTTGGGATAATGGAAGGTGTCCTTGCCCACGGCAGGGGGGTTGGAACTAGATGATCTTGAAGGTCCCTTCCAACCCAAACTATTATGGCATCCATCTGTGCCACAGTCCTGTGTCTCCTGTCACTTTGAACAGCCCTTGTTTATCTGGGACAATGGCTGTGCCATTCCCACCTGGTTTCACCCCAGGACCAAAGGGAGAAAGGGTAATTTCAGCAAAGCAAAGCTTATATTGCTTTTGCATGAATACCAGCTCTGTCTAAAAATTGCAGACGGTCTCCCGAGGGTGTTGGCATTTATGTTACAGCATTTCCATCAAAGTTCATGTTCCAAACAGGTCCAACATCCTCCCTCCTGCCATCTCCAAAGGGCACCACAGCAGCCCAACCCTCCTCTGCTTCTCCCTTGCAGGTATCTGAACTACTTTGCCACCAAAGCCAGCCCCACTGGGGTGCTCCTGGACCTGTGGGAAGCCGAGCACCAGGATGACGGCGATCTCAACACCCTGGCCAGTGCCTTAGAGGAGATGGGCAAGAGCGAGATGCTGGTGGTCATGGCCACAGAGGGAGACTGCTGATGGTGCTCCCCACGGCTGGGGGGCCAGGAGGACGAAACAGGGGGTGAGGAAGGGTCCTCCCCCGATGGCAGGGGGAGGCACATCCGTCCTGAGCGGGGAGGGGCCGCGGCCGGCGCTTCTCCCGATCACTGTCAGCCTTAGAGACCCATCCTCAGCGTTTACAAGCAATTCAAGTGTTACACAGCATTCCTCCTCCTCCTCCTCATGGCATGGGGAGGAATTAGGGCTTCTCATGTTGGGATGGGGGCTTTCCTTTTCCTTCTTCTTTTTGGGTTCCCTTCCTCCTCCTTTAATAGCATTTCTGCGTTGAAGAGATGATCCAGGCTTAACTTCTGTCAAAGGCTTCAGGCAGCTTAACAAGGCAAATAGGAAAGAAAAAAAGGAAAAAAAAAAGTTTCTTAGGAAACGCAAATAATTTA
>QUSF01000053.1:873137-911856 GCA_003676055.1 Chloebia gouldiae
AAAAAAAAAAGTTTCTTAGGAAACGCAAATAATTTATTATCCAGATCTTTGGATGTGTCCTTTTTAAAAAAAAAAAAAAGGAAAAAAAAAAGGAAAAAAGACAGATTTATAAATCTTTTTTTTTGGTGTGTGAGAGCAAGAGCGTCGCTGTGGTCAGGGTGGCAGAGAGAGAGATTTCAATGGACACACTTTTGTAGGGAAAAGCGTGTGATACAAGTTGAGCAAAACATGTTTACATGTCCTGGGACCCCCAGGGAGTCTGGAGGGTGAAGTACCTCTCCACCTTTCTGGTTCAGGGCCAGCTGAGACCCTTCCCAAGGCTTTTGTCCTTGCAAACTCCCTTTTCCCTGGCAGTGGGAATGATGGGTCCCACTCCACCTGCAAGGAGGGATGAGGGATGCTGCCCTGTATTTGGGGTTCAGGGTGGGGAGAGTGCATCCAGATATGGGTATTTTTAATGAATTCTTCCCTGGCATGGTTTGGGGGAGCTTTTTAGGATGACTACGCCTTCATTTACATAACTTCAGTACAAACCAAAGATTTCAGTCCTGCGCCAACCTCCGGACTCGAGGCTAAATGGGGGGTGTTGTAAACCCAGCAGGATTTTGCAGTGAGTACCCCAAACCTGGGCTTGGGGGGTCAGGGGGAGGCGATGAGCAGTTGTGGAGGGGTCAGGGGAGAGCAGGGGCTGGCAGGCTGGGATGTAGCCACTTCAAACTGCATCCACTTCAGGTCCCTGCACTCCTGCCTGGATTTTGATGCAGTATTTCAGCATGGATTCAGGGAGGGATACTCTGGTATTCCCAAGCTGCCAATCAGGCCGAGCATTTTCACATGAGGGACAGTATCATGAGCAGTGCTCAGGTTTCCATCCCTCACTGCTGCTCCTGTTTTTCCCTGGAATAGGCTTTTTATAATGATGGAGAAGCTGTGGGGTGAGTAGAAAGTAATCAAGTGGTAGGCAGAACAAGGTTCCTCACACAGATACGGTGTCTTGATGAAGGTAAAACATTTAGGTTGCCTGCAGGTAGAAATAGTTACTGAGTGCTGTATCTTAGAAACTTGTCTGTTAAAAAAAAAATAGGAAGGGGGTGGTAAGCTCAGGATTAGACTAGATCACACGGCCAGGCTGTGGATTCTCCATCAGTGGAAGTATTAGGAGCATGTCCTGCTCTGGGCTGCAGAGCCCTGGATCAGTGTCGTGTGGAGTGCCTGTGTCATCCCACAAAGTGCTGGGCACAGGAGCACACTCAGGGAGCCTGGAGAGGGCTGCACAGGGCAGCTCGAGAGGAGCTTTCAGAATTGCTGGGACATGGTAGGATTCTTGTGGGCAGCTCCTGCGGCACTGCTGGAAAGCACTGAGCTGCTCCCTGCTGTGTCTCGGGGTCCTTGGGGTTCACTTCTTGCTGGGTTTTCAAGGCTGTGGGAGAGAAGGGATCTTTTCCTCTTGTGCTGGATGGGAAATCTGCTACTGGGTGAGCTCCTGTGTCACATGGGAAGGGGCTTAGCCATCCTTTGGGTTGCGTTTGACCATTTCTGAGACCCTCTGAGCTAAGAAGAAAAAGCAAATTTGGAGAGCAATAAAGACTCGATGGATCAATCCAGCTGCCCGTGGTCTCGAGGGCTCCTTTCTCAGTGCCACGGGGCTCTCGGAGGGATGGGATGCTCGTTCAGGTCACCTCGGAATCTCTCTCGCTCCCGTTCTCTGCTTTATGGATCACTGTGCTGGGATGTGTGTCTGTCTGTCCCTCTGTCCTGCCCTTGGGGGCCTCTCTCCATCCCCCTCCATCTCTGTTCCTTGGGGCAGGCAGCAGCCACCTGGCTTGGCTGAAGTGCATCTTTGGGGAGATTCTCCCCGCTTTTCTGACCAGGGAGTCTGCAGCAGGAGCAGGGCCAGGGGGATGCAGGGTTTGCCTCCATCTCCCGTGGGTGCCAGCTCCCAGGAGCCCTCCACACCTCCCAGGGGTTTCTCCAGCCAGGTATTTTGGCCAAGGCAGCCCCGTGGTCTGGCAGTGTCCATCTCTTGCTCCAAAATGTGTTTCCATATTTATATGTCCAGGGGATGGGCCTGGTGGCGTCCTCTAAACCCACGTCTGTTCATTCTGTAAACTAAAGAACTGTAAATAAAGTTTAGCATTCCTATTGTAACAAATTAATTTTTATGCAATAAATTATATTTCCTAGTCTAATAAAAAAAAAAAAAAGGAAACAACGTGCTTGCTCTCTTTTCCTGTTCATCACTCACTGGCTCCTGCTGCGTTTGGCATCTGCAGGGATTGGGGATCCCTGTGAGGTCCCTCCAACCTGCTTTGGGCTCCACTGCTGCAGGTGTGCCAGCAGGAGGATGTTGCTGTCGGGTCCCCGATGGAAGTGAGCTGGAGATTGATTGATGGTTTGTTTTGGGTGCTTCCGAGGCAGGAGATGAGAGGCACAGCTGTGGCTCGTGGGCTAAGCCACCCTCTCAAGCAGTTCATTTCCATCCCCGAGGAATATCCTACAGAAAGCAATGCCCCTTTCAGGACTGGGGGGATAATTTGGGAAGGGGGAATGGAGCGTGGAGCTGCAGCTGCAGTTGGGGCATCCCTGTCCTCCAGCATCCCACGTGGCTTCTTCCCCTGCCTGGGGATTACTGCTGTCTCCCCATCTGACACGGACCATGCAGTTACCCCCAGGTGGTGACAGTAGACTTCAACAAGTGGAAGCTCTTCTCAGGTCACCCCAGAGCCCAGCCAGGCTGCTTCCCAGAGAAAGGATGAGGTTTTGGATATGATTAAGATTTCACTTCATGGCTGTTGCCCAGATTCTGAGGTGACATATCTGGTCAAACATTACCTGTTTGAGGCTGCAGCAAAGAAAAATTAGTCCATGACATACCTACAGTTCACAGATTCCATGTTTCATGTTAATGGCATAATAAACATTTTCCTTTTTGTACTAAAAACAATACATGATTTGAACTAACATCTGCATTTCAAGTAGCTCCATGCACTAAAACAAATAGCAAAGATGTGCAAAGTAACCATCCAGACTGGCTGGGGGTAATAGATCTTTTGTCTCAATAATTAAGTCCCAGCAAGGGAACAAAGCCAGAAGGGTTTGCAGGGGTGTTCCAGGAGCCCGCTGTCCCTGCCTGGGCCACTCACCTCGTCCAGCTCGCCGGGGCCAGTTGCCACCAGGAGATGGCAACATTGTCCGTGCTCTGGGCAGCAGTGGGAATTCTGCAGCAGAGAGGAAAAACGGGGACGAAATTGCTGCCCTGCCAGCACAGCGATTATAACGGAGCCACACAGATATGCCCAAGCTTCCCAGCTGGGCTTTCCACTCCACACAGGATGCTGGAGATGCCTTCACACAAGGGAGAACCTTTTCCCAGAGTCCCAGAATGGTTTTCTCTGGAAGGGATGTTACAGACAGACGTGTTTCACTCCCGCCATGGACAGGGATAACTTCTCTCAGACCAGGTACTTCCAGGGATGGGGCAGCCACAGCTTCTCTGGTCCCCACCCTCACAGGGAAGAATTTCTTCCAAATATCCCATATAAACCTGCCCTCTTGTCAGCTTAAAGCTATTGCCAATTGTCCCATTCTTTACATCTGAATTCCTTTAACCTCCACCTCCATGGATAACTTTGACCAGCTGGTGCCCAATTCCACCTTCTGTTCTCCTGTTGAAACACCCAGTTTGCTGATTCCCCTTAGAATTCAAGCACCCCAAATCCCCTGCAGTGGCATGTCTCACTAGGACACAAAATAACTCACACGCACACACACTAGATGTAAAAGAGGGAAAAAATGAGTTAATTTCTGACTCTACAATATATAGAATTCTAAAAGTGACAGTGGATTGGAGGATGAAATTGCCACCTCTGTTGTAGATGCAAGCGAACGCAGTGGGAAGAAGTGACGACGTCTGACTCAGTTCAGAAGGCTGAATTATTTCTTTATTATAATTATGGTAAAATACATTAATATACTATATAAAAGGAGGATACTAAAAACTACATACTACTTTCTCCTACTCTATCTCTAATCTAACTCGTGACCCTGCTTGTGAGAGCCCAGCCCCAGGTGGATTGGATTGGCCATCAGGCTCAAACAATCCTCACCAGAATCCAATCAAGCACTCCAGGTAAACAATTCTCCAAACACATTCCACATAGGAAAAACAAGGAGCAGAAATAGAAATTGTTTTGTCTTCCATTTCTCTCTGTGCACCTCTATGAAAAATCCTGAGAGAAATGTGCTTTCCACACACCTCTCCAACCACACTGGTCAAACCAACAGTCCATCAATTCTGTCCTCCCACAAAGAAAGCAAAACAATCATAATGTACATCAACACGCGTGAGAAACTCTAGGAGAAATATATAAACACCAAAAAACATAGAAAACTTTTAGAAGAACTTTAAAACTTTTAAAAGAACAAAGCAACAGTGGCACATTGAACTCGGGCCCAAAACCAGCAGCTGTCCTATGAAGGCTTATTCTGCATGAGGGAAGACACCCAGCAGCAGCACAGGGGTGTCCCTGAAGCTGTCCCAGCCCCCGTGGGGGGCTGTGCTGTGGCAGAGGGTCTCTGGAGCATGGCTGATGTTGTCTGGCCTGGCTCTGTCCCCCCAGCCAGGCTGTCACTGTCCCCTGTGCTGATGTGATGCATGCCTCTTCTCCAGTAGCGGGTTTTTTGACATGATAGATGGCAGCAGGTCAGAAATATCAGAAATATCCGAGTTACTGACTCGGATAGGCCGTGCCATCTCCTCAGGTGCTTTGCCAGCCTGGCATGTCAATGTGGATGAAGATCCCAAGGAGAAACCTCTGAAGAGAAACCCACGTGCTCCTCTCAAGCCTTTCCATTTCAGCACATCGCCGGTGGGCCGGCTGCGTGCTGCTGCTTGTTTTGCTAACAAAACAGGGAAAAAAGCCACTGGAGCGTGTCCTGGGTTGTTGTGACATCTGCGTGGCCCAGGCCACCTGACCTGCTCTGCTGCAAGGCTCAGAGGCTGGAGATGAGTGGTGGCTACTGGGAGGTATCCGAGTCCCTCTGTGTTTCCCCCATAGGTGAAAAAAAATCCCAACTAGACTATTCTGGGGCTTTCTGCAAAAATAAAATAAATAAAAAAAAAAAGAAGAGTATTTTGCTTTGATGAAAGGTTGGATGCAGGGGCATGTCCCCGTGCGGCTGCTGAGGAGCCAGACACAGCTTTGGGGAAAAGAACAGGGAAAAGAGAGGCAATGATGTTTTCCTTCACAGTCACACCGCGCCCTCAAGGTGAGTGTCAAAGTGGAGTTTGGAGGGAATCAAGGAGTTTGCAGTGGAATTCATGCTGATGGGGCATTGCAGGAAGCACAGGGAGTAAAGGAGGAGCTCGTATCCCAGAAGATGCAGAAGATGCTCTCCTATTCCCCACCCTCCCATCTTCAGGAGGATTTGACAAAAATCAATCCTGGGCAAAATCGTTTCTTGGCGCTGTGTGGAAAGCCAGGCTACAATTATCACTGATTTTCATGGAATCACGGAATGATTTGGGTTAGAAAGAGGGGCCTTTAGGATCATCTTGTTTCTTCCCTGTGCCATGGGCAGGGACACCTTCCAGGGTGCTCAGAGCTCCATCCAG
This sequence comes from Chloebia gouldiae, assembly GCA_003676055.1. Classification (NCBI taxonomy): domain Eukaryota; kingdom Metazoa; phylum Chordata; class Aves; order Passeriformes; family Passeridae; genus Chloebia; species Chloebia gouldiae. The sequence continues at coordinate 878,752 of QUSF01000053.1, forward strand.
CTTGGGTTTTGGACACTTCAGGGATGGAACAACCACAGTTTCTCTGGGCACCCTGTGAGAGAGCCTCCCCACCCTCCCAGGGAACAACTCCTCCCCAGTATCCCCCCCTGCCCTCTGGCAGTGGAAACCCATTCCCTGTGTCCTGTCCCTCTCCAGCTCCCCTGGAGCCCCTTTAGGCCCTGGAGGCAGCTCTGAGCTCTGCCCGGAGCCTTCCCTTCTCCAGGTGACACCGCCAGCTCTCACACGGGGGTTTCCCAGCCTCGGAGCAGCTCCGGGCTTCCCCTGGAGCCAGATGGGGCTGAGCTGAGACCCCACCGGAGCCGGGCACAGTTTGGGGCGGGGGGCGTGGCCAGCGCCAGGGGGGCGTGCCCAGGCCGCACCGCTTTATGAGGGGCGTGGTCAACTGGTTAGGGGCGTGGCCAAACCCGGCGGGGGCGTGGCCAATCCATGCGGGGCGTGGTCAATCCCAGTAGCGGCGTGGCCAACCCGATGGGGGCGTAGCCAATCTAAGAGGGGCGGGGTCAAAAAATGCGGGTTGTGGGCAATCCATGCGGGGTGTGCCCAATCCAGGTGGGGGCGTGGCCAGCCCGGTGGGGGCGTGTCGCGGCGGCCGGTGGGCGTGGCCTTCCCTTCAAAGGCGGGGCGGGGCGGGGCGGGCCCCGCGGCGGCGGCGGCGGCGGCGGGGCCGGGCGGGACCCCCGTAAGTGCTGCGGGGCCGGGCGGAGCGGGGACGCGCGGGCACGGCGGGAGGCTGCCGGGAGGGAGGGAGGGAGGCGGCGCTCTCCGCTCCCCATATCCCCCGTTTGCTTGCAGACCCCGCGGTTTCCGCGTTGCCGCCCGGCCGCGGTTGGCGGGCGGTGTTCCGTGTGTGTCCGTGAGCGCCCCGCACGGCCGGCGGCTGTTGGTTTGGCAGCTGTTTGGGGTGTTTTTTGGAGCATGGCGTGATGCTAAGCGAGGTTTCTTACTCCTGCAAGTCCAAGGGGACAGGTTAATTATTGATCACGGGTGGAAATGTGGGTGGCATCTCCGAGTCTCGCTCCCTTCCCCCATGCCTTCCCACCCCCGGCTCGCTCCTCCGGTGTTTGGCTGGAGATGCCCCGGTGCCCAGAGGAGCTGTGGCTGCCCCTGGGTCCCTGGCAGTGTCCCAGGCCAGGCTGGACGGGGCTGGGAGCAGCCTGGGATAGTGGCCCTGCCCGTGCCAGGGGGGTTGCGGTGAGCCGGGCTGCGAGGTCCCTGCCAAGCCAAACCGCTCCGCGGTTCCGCGGGGTGCCGGGGCCAAAGCGGGTGGAGGCGCAGCCTGTGCGCAGCCCTGTGTGCCAATGGCCGTGTTGTTGTTCCCAGCGGGCCAGCAGGATGGTCCCGGCAGCCGGCAGCTCTGCCCCGGAGCAGGAGCCCCTGCTGGAGGATGCCGTGGGCACCAGGTACAGCCGGCAGAAGCCAAGGGACCGCTGGCACGGGGCATACCTCATATTTTTCCTCCTGGGCATCGGGTCCCTCCTGCCCTGGAACTTCTTCATCACGGCCAAACACTACTGGAGGTACAAGCTGCAGAACTGCTCGGATGAGCCAGGCCCGGTGGGGCAGGCAGCCTCAGACCTGCGGGTGAGTGCTGCCTTGGAGGCAGAAAAAATAGCCTGTTTTCCTTCCTGTCTTCCTCATTTTCCCCTTCCACTTCACCAGAAGGTAAGTGAACATCCTCTAGCGTCTCCCCTGCTGCAAACCAGAGGGAAAGGTGCATTTGCTGTTTATTTACAAATAGCTGCAGGAAAGGCGCTTCAGTTCACTTTGTTGTCTGCCTCGTACCTGTAGTTGGACTGCTAAGTGTTAAGGTGAATCTAAAAAAAATAGGGCTTAACGTTTCACAGGGTAATTTCTGCAGTGCAAGGCACCACTTTTTGGTGGTCTTTTTTTGTGGCAGGTGTGCCATGAGTATCTCCTTGCAGTGATCAACATCTGGCTTTGGCATATGGAGCAAGGAGCTTGTCATGGGGTGATGGATGAGGCAGCCTTGGGGTGGCAAGTTAATGGCCTCTTTCTGTCCTCAGACTGCTTTCTCTTGCTCCTCCTGCCACAGCAGGATTATTTCCCTGTGCCTCCCTGACAAAGCTGTGGGTTTGTTTCTTTGTGTTTGGCTTTGTGGAAAAAGTGTTGGGGCAATGAGGAGGCTGCATCACATCCTCCTCTCTCGGCAGAGCTTGTTCAGGTGGTTTGGGCACTTTTTGTTTATATAAAAGCACAGGGCCACGTGTGATGCCTGTGTTTCGCCTCCAATTTCTCACTCCAGTACACCCACAGCTCTTTTAATTTTCATAGTTGTTAAGTGTCAGCTGCTTTTTAGATGGGGAGGAAGGGAAATACTTCTACGAGGATGCTACAGGTGTGCTGCTGTAAAGCAGGAAACTGAGTTAAACTGACGTGCCCAAGCTCCTGCACTGCCTGAAGACCAAAATTATCTGTGTCTGTGCTAGTGAAGGTGCTCAGAGAGGGGTCAAAGGTGCTTTGTCACCACGTGGCATGGTGTTCTTATTTCCTGCATCCCACATGTTCCTCACAGCTTCTACATCATGCTGATCCTCTTGAGAACAGCTGGGTTTAAGTAAAGTGTGTTGGAGTAGATGTTTGCTTGCACAGCTGTACTCCTGGCTGGATCAGCCATTTCTTTGCTGAAAAGGTGTTTCTCCTCTTCCTGTGTGGCTGTGGAGCGATGCCTTTTCCTGTCTACAAGGAGAAGCTGTTCTGTGGCAGTCGAGTGTGATCAGCATCCAACCAGTTTGCCCAGTTTGTGCCCTGCTGCTGCAGCAGGAGGGCTTACCTGCACACAGAGCTGGACTGTGGAAGGATCCACCTCTGACTGACAGCCACCTCCTGGCTCCAGCCTTTTCCCTGCTGCTAATTTCATGCCCCGTGCTCAGTAACGCTCCAGTGCCTTCAGCCACCTCCACAGACCTGGATTCCTCTTCCATCCTGGCAGGAGCCCTGCTGCCAAGTCCAGACTGGAGCAGAATAGAAGCTATTTTGCAAAAGCATCTTGTGTTTCACTTGTCCCCGCGATGCTTTGCTCTTGTTTGGGGCTTTCTAAGGCACGGTGGCAGCGTGTTTGAAATTAATGTGGGCTTAAACACTTTAAACACTTCCATTCCCCCATTAGACCTGGATGTGGGAGGAAGATGTCAGGTTTGCTTTGGGGTTTATTTTAAGGGCTCAGCAGAAAGGGAGAAGAGTTAGGTATATCCTGCAGTGCCAGAAATGAAAGCATATCTGTGAAGGGTGGGAATACCCAGGGAGGGAGAAGAGTTCCCACTGGAGGTGGATCAAAACCTAGCAAGCAATAGACAGGAGTATGGAACCTGATCTTTTCCATTGGTCCAGGCATTAAATTTGCCACCCACCATTCTGCTGCTGCATTAAAAATGTGGTGCAGGGGCTCTTAAGTACTTGCCCAATTCTCTCCTCACTGCTGGTGTGAGCCCATTTGCTGGGAATGAATGAATATTTCCCTGGGATGCTCAAAACGCAGCATCTCTGCTGGGTTACTTTGAGTACACTTCTGCTTGGTGCAAAGCATTAGAAAGTCATTTTTCCTCCCCAGAAGCAGAAGCAAATTAACTTGGAAGTTTACTGAGTATCCCTCAGGATGGTTTGGAGGTTTGTTTTAAGTAGGTGGGTAAATAAGCTGGGGTTTTAGCAGCCAGCTTTGCATTTTGCTTTGTCTTTTCTCCTGATTCATTGTGTGGCCACAGAGCTTTGAACCTCCTGCTTGGCTGAGCTGATGCTCTAAGCACAGGCATTTAAGTCTCTGCCTATCTGGACCCTCTAGGAGTGATTATTAGATATCCTGTTGCTTCCAGTGAAGATCCTGATAGGGAAGAGGAGATGAATGTGCTTGTAAACTGATTAAAAATGATGCAAAGCTGTAAAAAATAATGAGCTGTGCAGAGAAAACCTGTCAAGTGCCTTCTCCTGGTTGGGCATGATGAGACTCCATCTCTGTATCTGGATAAGTGCAGAAAATTAAAACCTGTCATGACAGGGGTGGACATGTAGGTCATCCTCCTCTTTGTGTGCTTCATCCTACCTGGTGGCTGAGATTCCTGCAGCAAAAAAACGGGATTAAGCCCCTCGAGGGGAGGGGAGAGGGAGCAGACACACTTTGGTGGTGCGCAACACCATGGCAGCTATTTCTTTCAGTGTTTATTTTTCTCCTTCTGTATTCATGCCCCTGATTTCCTGAAGTAGCCCAGGGCTATGGGAGGGCAAATCCCAGAATTCCCATTGCCCTGAGCAATTTGCAACATGGGCTACAACACAAGGCGGTAGACACCTACACCATAACTCCCTGTTGTGTCATATTCAAGACCTGAAATTCATGCCTTGGTTCCCCCTGCAATGTTTTTTACTTTGTTTTTTTTTTTTGGATTTTTTTGGTTTTTTTCCCTGGCAGGACTATTTTGAGAGTTACATCTCCATTGCTTCCACCGTACCCTCAGTGCTGTGCCTGATTGGAAACTTCTTGCTTGTCAACAAGTAAGTGTTGCTCTGATCCCAAGTGCCCGAGCCACGTTTCTCCCTGGCTTTGTTCCTGTCTTCTTTCCAGCTTCCCAGCTCAGGCTGCCCTTCCCTCAGGGGGAGACCTTGGGGAATCCTGAGCTCAGCCTCCCTGTGCAGCCAAAATTCCCCTCCTTGCCCCTGCCTGAGTTCCAGCCAGCTGAGATGAAGTGGGAGAAGCACCTTGGTCCACAAGTGCCTGCAGTTGGCTTGAGTAAATAAATTCCTAATTAATTCCTTGGTTAATTGCTTGGTAAGGGTCTTCCTTCTTAAAAATACCTTTATTGTCATCAGGGGACTGGTTGACAAAAGCCAGGCTCACCCAGGTAGGAGCAACAACTTGCCTGGAGCTGGGATAAGAAATGGACTGGCTGCACCTTGTTGCAAGCTTGGCCTAAATCTCCAACAGCCTTCTGCCTTCATTTGTACCCTTCCTTATCCCACACCAAACTCCTGCACGCTTGCAGGCGTGGGTTTGTATGGCTGATCTCCAGAATCCTGCTCCCTTGCCTCACTGCTTCCTCCTCTCCTTCCACCTCTCTTTATTTTCTTTGCCCCTTCTGCCAGCACAGGAGCTGCCCTCCCGTGTCAAACCCTCACACTGTGGTTTGAAAAGCAGGAGTGACTTCTTCCCCTTGTCCCCAGGGTCGCTGCCAGGGTGCGGATCCTGTGCTCCCTCTTTGTCATGCTGGCTGTGTTCCTGGTGATCACGGTGCTGGTGAAGGTGGACACCTCCACCTGGACCACGCCCTTCTTCGCCCTCACGGTCGGCTGCGTGGCCGTGGTCAGCAGTGCCTCTACTGTCTTCTCCAGCAGCATCTTCGGCCTCAGCAGCTGCTTCCCCATGAGGAACCTGCAGGCTCTGCTCTCAGGTTGGGTGATCCCACTGCACTTTCCCATCTTGGACTTTCCCTGCTCCGCTCCATGGTTTTCTCTGGGGGTTGTGTCATGTGGAGTTTGTTTTAGAAGCTTTAACTTTGCCCTAATGATAAAGGGAAGTTGCTGAAGGAGAAACTTGCTGGGTCACATGAGCTTTGGTTTCTGTAAATAGCCATACACTGACCCTGGAGAGCTGCTGGGTGCAGGGGGGAAGGAGATAACATCCCCCTGCCCTTCCATTTCCAGCAGAGGGATCTGCAGCTTTGCCTGTCTGCTCCTTTCTGATCAGCATTTCCATGAGTGATGAGGGGCAGGTTGGGAGCTGTGAGTGATGAGTTCCCTGGAGCATTGATCACATTATAAATGTGCTGTGGAATGGTTGACAAACCAAGAGGAGAAGCGGGGGGGGGGAAATCAGGATGAAGTTTTCCTGGGGCTAAGACAGGAGTGTTTTTAATGAGTTTATCTCAGAGAAGGAAAGCACCACATCCCTGAGAGGGCATTCCTGCCGCTGGTGCCTTGAGTTCCCATCTGGGGGAGTGCAGAAGAGAGGTGTGCTGGTGGAAAGCCAAGTTTAGGCTTTGGAAAAGGTTTGGACTTTTCCTGCAGGACTGGGGAGCTGCAAGCCCAGACCCTGTGTGTGCTGTGCTGTGTTGTAAGGGGGTGCAGGATGGCACCTGGGCTGTGGTGCAGCCCCACAGGCCCCTGAGGTGCAGAAATGGAGAGGAGGTTCTGAGCTGGGTGTGGGGCAGTGTTCCCTGGAGACCTGTGCTTTCAGAAAAGGAGCTGCTGGGTTGCCCCTCTTGTTCTCTGTCCCTCACTGTGCCCACCTCTGCTGCCACACGCAGGGCAGGCCATGGGTGGCACCGTCAGCGCCGTGGCCTCTGTGATCGACCTGGCAGTGGCGGCCGACGTCACCGACAGCGCCCTGGCCTATTTCCTCACCGCCGACATCTTCATCGTCGTCTGCATCATGGTGTACCTGCTCCTGCCCAGGCTGGAGTACTCCAGGTGTGTGCCAGCCTGCCAGGGGCGTCCCACGGGGGGTTTGCAGTGGCATTGCTGGGGGATCCACGGGACACTCGCTGTGCTGGCCCCTGCCCTGTCACCGCCGCCAGCCGCGCTTCCCCTTTCACCGAAACCACAGGGTGAAACTGAGTTTCAGTCAGCGCTGAGTTTCTGCCAAGCTTTCCCAGGGCCTCTGATGCCGGCACTCCCAAAAATGTGTGGAGTCAGCAGAGAGCCCTAACCCGGAGGCAGCCAGCCAGGAATGTCCCCATATCCTGTCTGCCACTCGGATGTGTGTGACCCATGGGTCTGGTTGGTGCTTGTAGCCCCCAGAGTCCCCAGGTGCCTGCAGGCAGTAGGGTCTCCTCTGTGAGCACTGAGGGGGCAGTGGATGGGCGAGGGTCACCTCTCTGTACGAGGTGGGAGCTGCAGGTGCAGGGAGCTGGCTCCAGTGGGCATACCTGTGTCTCCAACTTCTCTCCTGCCCTCTCTCCAAATCTCAGCTGCGTTCCCTCATGCTTCCCTCTGTCTCTTTTTCCAGGTATTACCTGAGCAGCCAGAAGGAGAGCCCCTCTCTGGTCACCGTGCCCGCCGACAGCTCCGTGGAGGACGAGGCAGAGCCTGGAGGCACCGTGAACTCCTCCCTCCTCACAAGAAGTGCTGGCATCCCCCCACTCCGCCCCATCCTGCACAAGACCGCCCTCCTCGGCTTCTGCCTCTTCTACGTCTTCTTCATCTCCATCACCATCTTCCCTTCCCTCTCCTCCAACATCGAGTCTGTCAGCAAGGCCTCGGGAAGCCCGTGGAGCACCAGGTACTTCACACCACTCACGTGTTTCCTCCTGTACAACTTTGCTGACTGGTGTGGGCGGCAGGTCACTGCCTGGATCCAGGTGCCTGGCCCCAAGAGCAAACTGCTGCCTGTCCTCGTCCTCCTCAGAACCATCTTCCTCCCCCTCTTCATCCTCAGCAACTACCAGCCCCGGGCTCACATCCGGACCGTGGTGTTCAACAGGGACATCTACCCCGTGGTCTTCACGGTACTGCTGGGGCTCAGCAATGGCTACCTGGGCACCCTGGTCATGGTCTATGGCCCCAAAATCGTGCCCAAAGAGCTGGCTGAGGCAGCAGGGGTGGTGATGTCGTTCTACCTCGTGCTGGGGCTGGCTCTGGGGTCTGCCTGTGCTGTTTTCGTGGTGCACCTCGTGTAGAGGGGCAGCTGCAGGAGGAGGAGGCCCTTGGTTTGTGGTGCTGCTGTTGGGCATTTAGGGTTTGGGGCTTTTTCCCCAAAAAAGCCAGGTGTCCTCTGGTTTTGAGGCAGCCTGCCTGTCTTGGGAGGGGGGTAGCTGCATCCAGGGGGCATGCAGAGGGGAAATCTCCCTTCTAGGAAGGGGCATCCCCTGTGCTTGGGAAGGTTCTGTCAGACATTGTTGTTCCCCAGTTGAATGGAGCAGGGACCAAAACAGCCTCATCCTCCCCAGGGAGCTCAGGGAAGCACCAGGGAAGCACAGGGATACCATCTCTTACCCATGTGCCAGTGGTTTTAAGCTGAACCCAGGGCTTTTGGGGGCACCTTGGGTTTTGCTGCTGCACTGTTAGGAGTTCAGCCCATCAGGGATTGGGTGGTTTTAGGGAGGGTTCACCCCTCACTGAGCTGGGTGGTGTTGAACTAAAAGGGATTTGAGCCCTGGAGCACCTTCTCACAACTTAGGGAATGAGTAGCAGCTGTCCCAGGGATTGGGGCACAGTTTTGCACAGATTTCATACAATCATTGCACAAAATAATTTTTATGTACATAAGGGAAACAGCTCCACTTGGAATTTTGCTTGCTTTGATTTTTCCATGTGAACTTGAACTGAGGGATCGCCTACCTCCTAGCATGGTGCCACTAGTGTTGGGGACTATTCCCTGGCCCAGCTGAGAAGAGCATTTTTCCTGCTGTGACTGCGGTGTGACCCCCAAGGAAAGTGAAATGCTGAGTGGGCCTAACCTGAGGTTTTTCTTCAGTCTATGTTCAGAGAGCTCTGTGCAAGCCAGGGAGAGGTACGAGAGAGGCCCTGGTGTGAGGTTCACAGCAGAAATCTGGTTAATTCATGTAGACAGGCACCATATGGCCTCCAGATGTTTTCAGAGGGGTGAGCTACTGTGACACCCAAAAATATGGCCCACCCAAAGACAACTGGCTTTTAAAGTCATTTAAACTCCCATATGCCAGCACAGCCTGGCCTAAATCCGATTATTGTATTTATTTTCTCAGATTGGCTGGATTTATGGTCTAGAAGAGGTGAGCTGATCAGCGAGGGTGTAAAGGCAGAGCTTGGCAGTGCAGTGATGCCTCAGAGATGCTGTCAGTGGCTTCAAGACTGGGGTAGGAGCAGATGCTCCATTACTGGGATGCTCTCAGCACCTCCTGCTTGCCCACGTAGCCGTGGAGCTGCTGGATGTGGGGAGAGCAGCAGGATCCCTGGGGTGCCACGTGGGTGTGGTGGACATGGGGTTTTTACATAAATCCTTTCCTAAAGCAGTGTTTACTTTGGGCCCCTTGGCAATACACACACAGTTTTGATTGATGGCTGATTTTTATTTCAATGGAAAATCCAGACACAAGTGGAAAATGTGTGGGGTGTGCAGTAGTGAGGAGCAGCTTTATGGAATGCGTGGGCTTTTAATCCTGTCCCTTTGGTGGGTTTGGAACCCTTTGGCCTCCAGCACTTGGCCAGGGACTGCCCTGACCCAGGTGAAGGCCCACCCAAGGGCTGAGGGCTGGGATGCTGGGAACCCCTCCTGGGGGTCAGTGCTCCCATCTCCTCCCTGGTGCTGGAATAATGCAGCAGTTGGTCAAAAAGCCCAACCCAGCCTGGTGCTGGCAACCAAAAAGTCCCTTTGTGGCCTTCAGTGGACCTGTCTTCAACCTGTGCATTTCCCTCCCAGTCCAAGGAATGATGAGATTTGGCTTGGTTTTTTTACTGCTTTGCATCTCCTCTGCTCCTCTCCTTGTTACAGACCAAATTCCTCTGGAGGGAGAACTTAATTATTTGGTACAGTTGCTAATAAAGAGAATTCTTGATCCTGTGCAACTGCTGGTGTCTGGAATAATTTCTCTTGGAGGTGCACTGGTGCATGCAGTTTCAGCTTGCATTTTTCCTTCTGGTCATCCTTCTCTCCCAGCTTGGATTGTAAACTCAGAGAAATCCCTGGCAAGGGCTGGGTGAAAGAGCCTCCTTTGAGAGCACAGCTTTTCCAGTGGAACGTCCCCAGATGACATGCAGGTAGGTGTGGAGAGCATTCCTGTAGCAGGGGGAGTGAGCAAAAAGGGGATTTATCCTTTGCTTTTGGTGGCATGCAGCTAAAGAAGGTTAATAAATGAGGAGAAAAATCAGTGCAGATGCAAATTGGGCAAGAACCAGCTCTGGGTATAAAGCAGGGAATGCTGGTGGGAATGCCATGATATGGAGGTGGAGGCTGCCAGGCCTCTGAGCCATGAGCTGTGGGTGATCCCTTGCAAACGGGGAGGGATAATTTATAGGGAATTGCACAGAACAGCAGGGAAGTAATTGCAGTGCCTGGGAGAAGCCACATCTGCTGCTCGGCGTGGGCCGTGCCAAGCTCAAGGTGAGGAAAAGTGGGATGAGGAGGGACGTGGTGGAGGGGTGGAATGAGGCTGCTGCAGCTGGGATAAAATAAAAATGCAGCTATAGCTTGTGCCTGGCTGGGTTGAGTTGGTGTCCCTGCCCATGGCAAGCAGGGGTTTGGAGCTAGGTGATCATCACAGTCCCTTCTAACCCAAACTTAATCCATGATCTTGTGAAAAATGCATCTTTGACAACAAAAGCAGCCGTGGAGCCCAGTTCCAAGGCCCGGAATGATGCTCTAGCCAGGAGGAACACTGCAGGGATCCAAACCTACTCCCTGACATTCAGCTGGGAGATTACACTGCCTTCCAGTTCTCTGAGGGCTTTACAAGAGGCACCCCAGAGCTGGGGTACCTGAGTTCCAGAGAGAGACCCTGGCTATGGGCAGGCCTGGAGCTGAGCTGGTCCCTGTGTCTTCCTCACCTGCCTAAAAATGCACTCCCAGGCTGTTTCTGTGATCACCACTATCCCCTCAGCCAGCAGGGCTCTTTTCCCATCTCCCAGCCCACACCCACAGAGGGTGGGTGCTGATCCAGCTGGCATGGGAAGGACCCACGTGCTTTCCACAGGGCAACAGCCCCCTCTTATCTGGGGGAGTGAAACCAGCCATGCAGGCATTGCAGAATTCCTGGGGGTGAGCCCAGGATGTGAAACAGAGTCCACAAATCCCTGTGTGGTGCCCAGCAGTGCTGGCACCGTGACCCAGAGTTTGGAGAGTCCCAGGCCTGGCAGCCCAGCACAGAGTGGATGCTGTGCCTGCCCCACGCTGGCTTTTCCAGCAGCCTTTGGAATTAAATCCAACTGGCTGAGGGGGAAAGTAAGCTGGGAGCTGGCAAAGCAGCAGCAGCAAAGGCAGCAGGGTGCAAGAGAGGAGGAAGGGATGAAAGGGCACAAAGTGAAGGAGACACATCTGCTGCAGGTTCTGCTCAAAGGAGACCAACTGAGCCTATGCCTGACCTGGTTTTGTCCTCTCTCCCCTCTGTGCTGCCAGCTCCCCCTCCCTGCTGCAGAGCTGGGCCAGGTTAAGTGTTGCTACTGGGGGCTTTGAAGCAAACAAATGTGCTGGAAGAGGCAAGGGAATTTTTGTTATGGAGCTATATATTTTGTTATGTGAGCTGTATCACATCAGTCGTGAGTGGCTTTCTCCAAAGCCTTGCCCAGGCTGCCCTGCCTCCGTGGAGTGCCCCCAGGTAGGAATGCTGCCCCTTTTCCATCTGTGGCACCAGCCTTTGCTGGCTGAGGCTTTGGTGCAGTGCTGTGACCCCCTGGGAGGTGGGACCCACCTCTGAAACCACCTCATTATCCTTCAGCAACACTTTGGTGGTGGCCAAAGAGCAGCAGGAGCAAGATGGTCTTTAAGGCCCCTTCCAACCCAAACCATTTTGTGATTCCACGAAATACAAGTGGCCACTGGGGGCTTGGGAAGGGCCACCAGCCTCAGCAGATGAGCTGAGCTGATCCTGCCCCTCCACGGGTGCCCCAGAGGAAAAACACAAACCTTGGCTTTGAAACCTTGCCAGCCAGCTGCAGGCTTGCCCGGCTGCTGTTCTCCTTTTACATGTTTTATGGAGTAATTTGTACTATATTTACACAGCAGTGATAAACAGTTTTTAAAATGGAAGCAAAGAAAACGCTGCTGGATGAATTGTTACAAAAAAGCCCTGTTTGCCATTCCAGCAGGGGGAAAAAAAAGGGATAAAAATCACCATCCTAGGGACATGCTGTTCATCAGATCTGGGTATTTTTTCCCTTGATTTGTGTGCCTAATGTGAGCAGAAGAAGTCGCAGATGCATGCTGAATTCTGCAGGGAACATATGCATGCATTTAAATCATTTACAGCATTTACTGGTGCAATTGTAAAGCACATTATTTTTCTGCATTTGTAATTAGGCTCCAAACAGATGGTGAAGGACTGTAGCTCCTGATTAGACAGCCTTGTGCTCTGTTGGACGGCGCTGCGAGAACAAACTGAGACGAGAAACTTTTCCTGCTAATTTATCACGCCAGGGCGGGGGAGTGCAGGAGCTGGGGCTGCCTGGGTGAGAATTCCTGGAGCAGGCTGGGCAGAGCTGGGCGAGCCATCCCTCTGCCATCCCCCCTGCTGATGGATGGGGCACCAGGACCCCCTTCCCAGCTTCCATCCCACGTTTTGTGACCCCGCCTCGCTGCACGGCTCGGGACACCCGGCAGGGCAGGATGGAGCTGCTGTGACAAATGAAGCAGGAGCTGGGGGGTGAGAAGGGTTTTTAAGGCAGGAGTGAGCTCCAGGCTCGTGGCTGTGTGGGAGGAGTGATCCCACATGCCTGGCCTGGGGGAGAGCTTTCCTCCTCTCCTGGGGGCAGCTTTGAACCTTCAACAGCACCACGGGCTCTGCACTGCTTCCCCCTGGTGCCTCAGGTTTTAGATTTTGTATTTTTCAGATTCTCTGCTGCTTTTATGTGAAGCTCAGACCCACTAAGGGATGGTGGCTCTCTGCACAGACCAGGGAGACAAAACAATTCCTTCTCCAGCTGGGGACCAAGGACAAGCACCCAAATCTTAGGCCCAAGAGCACAAACAATGTGGACTGAAGAGAGAAAAACAAGCATGATGGGACTGCCTGGGCTAAAGCTGTAACTGGATAATTGACTCCAGTGTGCAAATGGAGCACAACTGGTCACAGTGAGAGACCCCATGAGTGCATTTTGTGACCATTTTGGTTCATCTTGGGTGCAGCCCTGGCTGGGCTCTTGTGCTGCCCAAGCTGCATCCACTGAGGAGATCCTTTTAATAAATCCCTGCTTTATTCTTTAGCTCTGTCTGGTTCTGTTCTAGGTCAGCCTTCACAAGGCATCACTCACACTCACCCTCCTTCCAGCAGTCCTGGGCTCCCCCTTGCTATTGTCACCCTGCTGTCCCCCACTCACACAGGGGACAATTGATCTGGGTTGATTTGCCCTTCTTCCTGCAGTTTCTTATTTTCCTGGCTTGCCTCCTGAAATCACAAAGGTAAAATGGGTTACATGAAAATCACCTGGTCAAAATGGGTTAAACGAGAGGCAACTGAAGGGCAGAGCAAGGCAGAGGAGGAGCACGGTGTGAGTGTGAGACCCACAGGCGTGAGCAGAGCAGGATTCCCTTGAGGCAACAGCGTGCCCAAAGTCCCTTTGTGTCCCTTTGCTGGTCCCCCCAGGTTGTGGAGAGGGGTGGTCGCCTTCCCTCGGGTTTTTATCTTGTATTCCACTGCGTTAGCAGCGAGGTTAAACATGGGTTTAACCCCAGGGCTGGCCAGCAGGGAGCTCATCTTCCACCTGGCACAGCCCTCTGCTGCTCCCTGACCCCAAAAAGGGAATAAGCAGCTGGAAGACCACGCTGCAGGGAAGGGGACACGGGAGAAGCCGTGCTGTGGGTTCTCTGTGCCTGTAGATGGCACCTTTTCCTCTGCTGAGGGAGAAAGGATAAACCGAGGGGAGGGAAGAATCCCAAGCAGGGTTCAGAGCCAGGAGAAAGGTGCTTCAGGTGTGTGGCATGAAGTGACTCAGGGTTGTCCCACAGGTGTCCCCTCTCTCTGTGGCTGCTTTTGATCCAGATCACCTGGATCATCACTGAACTCTCTCCAAGTTTACTAACATTCACTAGGAATCACAAGGACTGAGTGAAAAGTGCTTCCAGCTGCACAGTGTGTTGCTCCAAAGGGTTTTTTTTTACCCTCATTAACCCATTGTGGCTCTAACAAGCCCAGCCTGGGGCTGCAGGGTGCTCTCGGTGCCCCTAAGAGGGGACAGGTCCTTCTGGCCCCACCTGGGGCTGCACAGGGGCACAATTCTGTGAGCAGCCTGCTCTGGGCTCTGCAGAGGTCTTGCAGCCAGGTCCTGCAAGGCTTTTTGGGGCTCACCAAAACCACCTTGATCATTGTTGCCATGTGTTATCCCCACAGGAATGCTTGGTCCAGGGGTAGCTCACCTGGACCCACCTGTAAGCACAAGCTGGATGCCTGAGGAATCCCCACAGAATCAGGTCTGTGCTACAAAGGTGAGCCCAGTTTCTGCCCCTCCTGCTGTCTCCATAAGATCACCTTACAAAGATGCAATTTGAAACCCAGTACTTCTGTATTTCCAAAGACAAAAAAAAAAAAACAAAAAACAGCTGCTCTTTCAGTGCTTTTCATCTTCAGAGAGCAAATTCCAGCAGTCCCTTAACTTTGCTCGGCTTTCTCACCAGCCTCCTTCACTCATAAATTCCTAAACAAACAGCGTGATCCTAATATTGGCCCTAAAATTCTGTGTGAAATGGACCTGGAAATTAATTTCACACCGGAAAAGCCAGCTCACTGTCAGCCACAGCACAGGTGGTTGAAAAGAAAACTCCAAGATGGCTCTACAAATTAATTCTGTGACTCGGATGAGAGGGTAGCAGGTGGGGAGCTGCCACCATCCCAAGCCATGCTGCACCATGGGGTGCTGGAAAGCTGTGGGAGAGGGAGGATGCTGCCATTCCCCTGGGGTTTGTGGTCTGGGGGAACAAAATCACCCAAAAAAGTGGGGCCAGGGGGCATGGGCTTCTTTTTCCTGAGCACAAAAACAGCCCTGCACTCTTACACAGGTCTTATTTACTGATTAAAAAATAAAAAAGGAAAAAGGATGGTAGTTTGGGAAAGCACTTCCAGGGACCTCTGTGGGAGACTCCTGGGGAAGAGGAGGTGTGAAGAAATGACTGATGACACAATACTGCACAGGTTGGTTGGCTGTACAGACCCTGGAGGCTGTGGCAGAACGTGGTCCATGGCAAACAGAGCTAATTCAGTGCTTTAGCAAGGCAGGATTTTGCACATATCTATGTTTTACCTGCTTTCCATGTGATATTTCATCTGTTTAGAGCCAAATGGTGATCCCAGCTCTCGCAGGCAGAGGAGTGAGCTACCGTGGGGAGAGCTGGATGTGGGAATGTTCTGTGGCTGGGTGGAAAATGAGAGGGGGAGAAGCCCTGCAGTACAATTTCAAGGTTGAGTGAGTGGTGCCAGGAGGCTGTGAAAGGCTCTGCTGAGCTGCTCTGTGTTCACAGGCAGGATGGAGAAGGGAGGTCACGGGATCTGCCTCCAAAAAAATCAGGTTTCCCTGTAATGAGTGTGTGGAGAAAGGCTGGGATAGCAGAGAGGTTATCCCAGCCCTGCAGCTCCCTGCTTTGGGGCTGGTGTTAAATGTGATCCCAGTAGCAGCCAGGAGCATTTCCCTGCTCACAAAGCATCACTTTCTTCTATTGCCTCTTTTCCCAGCTCTGATTCTGTGGAAAGGCAAGTGTCCCATGGGCTGGGTCTCATAGTACATGGATTTCTCAAACCAGGAGCTGGGGAACACCAGCTCAGTGAGCTGGTTTGAGGTCCAGCTTGCAAACAGGTATTGCTGTCCCTGCCTGACTTAAATCGACCCTGACAGGGAGGTGCAGCTCACAAGATCCTGAATTCCTGTGTGTTTTGTGAACCTAGGCACTGAAATCCTCCCAGCTCTCCCTCTCCCCCTCGATGGGAAAGGCTGCAGCCTGTACTCCATCAGGAATGGGACTGGGAGCCCAGGCCAGCAAGAACTCAGCCTTGTTAGAACTGGCTCATGTAAAACATCCTCAAACCAGTCAGGATGTGAGCAGAAATCCATGGTGTGAAGCCAAGGCACAGGAAGCTGGTAGAGGAGAGGTGTGCCCCTGTTTAAACAACACCCTGACCTGAATTTATCAGGGGAGGCCCTAAGTGAGACATCACCTGTGCAAAGTCACAGCAGCTGCAGGCACCCGGGGCTGAGACACATCTGCACCTGTGGCTTTGCTTTGGTTCCTCCCCTTTTTTGTCATTTCTTCCCCTTATTAGCTCCCTGACTTTGTGGACGTGGCTGGGATGAACTCGGCGTGAGGAGCCTGGCTGTGCACGTGCTGCTGTGTGAGGATGAAGAGGGCAAGGAAGGGATGAAGAATCCCCCCAGAGCAGGTGGCTCAGCCCAGCAGGGTGCTCAGAGCCCCAGCCAGGTACCACCTGCACCCTTTGCTCTCCTGCTGACCCCAACGCTGGTGCCAGCTACCGAGGCCAATTCCTTAAGGAACCTAACGCAGCCCAGGTGTGATGTGAGCAAATTATCTGCCAGCACCTTAATTAGCTGCATTCCGAGAGAGCTCCTTGTGTTCAGCCTTTTGCCAGGGACTTTGGGGTTTAGCCCCAAAACAGCTGCAGGTGTGCCAGGGCTGCCAAGGGCCTGCAGCTGGGCCAGCTTTGGTGGGGGAATTCCCCCAGCCCAGCGAGGACCAGGAGCAGACCCGTGCCCCATTCCAGCTAATTAACCCCAGAGCTGTGCTAATGGCCTAATTAGAAGAAGCTGTTCAAGAGAGACAGAGCCTTAATTACCCCCTCCTGCTGCTGCAGGGGCATTTGCCTACTGGTGCTGCAGGACAGGGCTGTGGAGGTGAGTGGAGAGGAAAGCTCCTCACACCCCTGGAAGTGCTGGAGGCCAGGCTGGATGGGGCTTGGAGCACCCTGGTCCTGTGGAAAGTGTCCTTGGCCATGGCAGCGGTGTGGAATGAGGTGATTTTTGATGTCCCATCCAACCCAAACCATTCTGGAATTCTATGATTCCCAAGCAAGGCTCCAGGGTGGGTTTTAACATCATAAGCTGTGCTTATTCAGCGTTCTAATCAAAACTGGTCGTGATGGGGTCGGGTGGCAGAGCTTCCCCGGGCCCCACGTGGTGGTGGGAGGCCGGTGTGAGCAGCAGGGCAGGACCCAAAGCCCAGCCCCTTCCTGGGGCCCAGGGACGTGGGGTCACCCCCTCCGTGTGAGGGTCGCTGTCACTGCAGGTGGCTTTTTATGGCTTTGTCATTTCCAAGGCGGCACGAAATGAGGTGCAGCATTTTTGGCCATTTTCCCAAAAGCTGCTCGTGGGAGGTCTGGGATTGGAGGCAGGAGTGTCCGGCCGGGTTTCGGGAGACACAGAAGGGTTTGGTGGGAATCGTGCCTTGGCAGCACGGCAGGTATAGCCCTGTGCCCAGCGAGGTTCCGGGGAGCAGCAGCCGGGCAGGAGCCTCCATCCGTCCCTCCGTCCGTGCGGCTCTCCTGGCACGCCGTGCCCGGATCGCTTTCCCCCGCTCATCCATGATTTATCTGCACGCTCCGGGCCCTGCCAGCTGCTCCCGCGCACAGGTCAGAGAAATAACAATAGTAGCAAAAAAAAAAAAAAAAAAAAAAAAGGATTAAACGCACCGAGGCGGAGTTAAACTTTCAGTAACCAGCACCCGCTCGGGCTGAAGTTGGATTTGAGCAGGGCGGCTGCTGGCTGGGGAGCAGCCCGGGATTTGGGGGGCGAGCCGGGGATTTTGGGTGGCTGGGAGTCCCCAGGGAGGGGTCAGGAGCGGGGGAGGTGGAGCCGGCACTGAAATCCCGGGTACCTGGGCGAGGGGCGCTGCGCCGCCCGCGTCAGTGGCTCCCGCGCTCCCTCCCCTTCCTCCTCCTCCTCCTCCTCCTCCCGCGGCTCACGCAGGGCGCAGGGGGGGCATGGGGGGTCGCCGCTGACACCGGGCTCCGAGACATCCAGCGCAGGTAATGCCCCGCCGCTTTTCCTCGCTCCTCGCGGGTTTATTCACTCGGGAGGGGCGGGATGCGGGGGCGCGGGCATCGCTCCCTGCCTTTCCCGGGGGGCGGCTTGGCGCGGGGTGCACCTTCCCAAACCTTCTCGGTTTGCTTTCACCCGGCTTTTTCTGGGGGCCGAGCCCTCTCTTATTGTTATTTTGGGCGGGGGGACGCGCTCAGCGCGGTGGTTTCCTTGGCAGGAGAGGGGGAGCCCAACCTTTGTCCCCTTTCCCCCAAAATAACGCCATGGATGTCCGCTGGTACCCGCTGTCCTGCCCCCATCCCCGGCTCTGATGTGGAGTTCGGGCTGCTGGGAAGCTGCAAAGTTTCTGGGATGAGCCGGTTGGAACTTCGTCCCAGCCGTGGGAATGCCGCGCGTGGGGGCTGAGCCGCAGTGCGAGCGGTGGGATTTTTAAATCCCCTCCAAACATTATCGGAACGGGAGGACAGCGTTTCCGAATGCCAAACTTGCCCTGTTTTTGGAAAAACACTTTATTTTAGATTATTTTTTCCCTCTGGTTCTTTACTTGCTGCTGCTTTTCCTCGTCTCCCTCCAAACCTGCGGTCCTTCTCTTCTTTAAATTCCACCTTGCCGGCCACTGTGGTTTCCCCAAGTCGCGTCGCCCACCCATCAGCGTTTTCCAGGAGGAGAGGGATGCTGGAACGGGACGTTCCCTGTGCTGATGTGTGTTTGCTTTGTTGTTGGTTTGGGTTCTTTCCCTTTTGCTGGGGGAAAAGCCGTGTCTGGCAGCAGATTCCTCCTTGGGCAGGAGGGCTGGCAGAGCTCGCTGCACGCAACAAGCCTGGCTCCTTCCCGGGATCTCCCCGTGCATCCTGCGGGAGCCTGGGATGCTTCGTGCATGTGGGATAGAGCTGCTGCATTGGGATGGTTTAATTTCAATTTTTATTTTTTTTTGCGGGGTTTGGGGGGATTGGTGGGAGCAGGGGATAAAGTATTCCCATGGGATGCTCGCATTTGTGAAAATCCAGGTGGTTGTTTCGGCAGAGTGAGTTTTATCTTCGTCTCTCCTTCCCCCCGTCCTGGAGAAGGAGGGGAGGAGGAATCGCTGTGCAGTTCCGTGTTCCTTCACCACCACGCTCCCTCCCTCCCTGCATCCCCGGCACAAAGCTTTCTTGTTTCCGAAGGAGTCACGAAAAATACAATGTTTTAAGACCAAGTTGTAAAACAGTATCTTTGAGAGAAACTGTAAAGATGGATGTTGTCCCTTCTTTTATTTTATTTTTTTTACTATTTATTTCTATTTTTTGGGGGCAAAAAGTGGGAGCAACAATGTCTGGAATAGGTGGGAGCTGTGGAGCTTGGCTGGCTGCTGTGGCTGAGCCTGGGGAGGGCCCCCAGCCCCTGTCCCTTTTCTCAGGAGCATCACCTGGATGCAGCACCAGAACCATTCCTGCTGCCCAGCTGCAATCATCTCCAGAGGGATGCCCAGGGCATGGCAGCGCCTCTGGTGCAAGGAAAAAGGCAATCCTGCAATCCTGAGCAGCTGGGGGTGAAAGAACCTCTGAAAAAGGATTCAGTTTAGGATGTTTCTTAGATGTTCTGTGCAGATGGTCTGAGGAACAAATTATTTTTGCATTTAAGAAGCTTTAGGATATGGGATTGGCTTGGTGAGGGGGCTGGCCTGTGGCCTCTTGTTAGGGTGTAAAATATCCCAGCTGCTTACAGCCAGGCTAATGGAGCTGGAGCATGAACTGTTCCATGTGCAACCTAAAACTTCCGTGTTTTTTTTTTCCCACTACACTATCCTGCTTCCTCCAGTAAGACTTCTAATAATGTTACAGCAGAAATGGGGTTGTTTTGGGGCTTTTGTGGCCCAGGACCTACAAAATTCCTGCCTTTGTGCTGATGCTTGTATCTGACTCTTTCAAGGTGTAGAGTCTGCATCTGAAATGGGGAGAAACAAGGAATTCCAATGGTTAAGACCCAAATCTTGCAGATATCCTGGATCTTGCCAGGGGTTTGGTAAAGACCAGGGGCTGGGGTAGCATTTATCTGTGGGCCGTGCTCAGCTTGACGTTTCAATGAGGGCAAGAGATATTTGTTCACGGGTCCTGGTGACTTTCAGTCTGCAAAGGTGAAGATTAGATGGGATATTGTGAAGGAATTGTTCCCTAGGAGGGAGGGCAGCCCCTGGATCCCTGGCAATGTCCAAGACCAGGCTGGACAGGGCTTGGAGCAGCCTGGGATAGTGGGAGGTGTCCCTGCCTGTGGCTTTGTGGTCTTCAAACTCCCTCTGGCCAGAGGGGCAATCCTGGCACACAGTGTCACTTTTGCAGCAACCACTTGAAGCCCTGTCCTGGGACCAAGGACCTGGCTTGGGATGGAAACTGCTCAGGGTGTGGGAGGGCTGTGCTGTCCCTTGGGAGCCTCTGGCAGACCTGGATTGCTGTGCCCTGATCTGTCTGTTGGATAAAACAGCTGTTTTCCTGGGAAGAGAGAGGTCCTGCTTGGAGCGCGCTAAGGAGAGTCACAGGGGGCAAATTCCTGATGGAAATTGAGCGATGTGCCGCATCCTGAGCATGCTGCACCTTTGGAAAGGGCATGTAGGAGAGGGGCTGGACAGCTTCAAGGGCCCTCAGCCACATCTGGGGTCTCAGGAGGGCTTGCATGAACAAGCCTGTCACTGGTGATGAACTGCTGTCATTAATCCAAATAACTTCATCCCTGCTGCAAGCCTTTGTCTTCCCGTTTAATCCCTGCTCTCCGGGGCTGCTCCTTGGGACTGAGGAGGTTTTCTCCTGAGGATTCCCATCCTCCTTTCCCTGTGCTGTCTGTACTTTTTTCCCTGCTCCTACAACCCCCAGCGTGCCCACAGTGCTGCTCCCTCTATTAGCTGGAGCAGCCAGCGGGCCTTGGAGAGGTCTGGAGCAGCAAAGTGCCTCTCGCTGGAGTTAAGTGAGCTTTGTGTGAAAGCAGCAAGGACACTTCCCTCTTGATTTGGATGAGGCAAGAAATGGCCTGAGAGCCTTTGCAGCTCTGGTTCATCATTGTGAAGGGGTTTTTTTTAAATGGGTTTTCCTATGGTTGTTGTATTTTTTTACCCTTCTTCCGAAGCATCTATTTTTCCCTCTGTTTTTAAGATCTAAAATTCCAGTGTCCATAGGCCTGAACAAAATAGCCCTGCTGCTTTTTTTTTCAATGTTGCAAACTCCCAGCCTGGAGCTTAGGGGCAGCTGGAGGCAGGGAGATGGGATAAAATCCCAGGTACACACACAGCCAGGGCCCTGGGCTTGGAGCAATGTCTGCCGGGCTTTACCAAGGGAGATGGACTTAAATAACTCACCCATCTCCTTTGGCACAGCTTTAAAATGCAGCTTGGTGACTGATTGGGAAGAGCTGGTGGTTCTGAGGCTGCTTCCTTGCTCTTGAGGCTGATGCTGACTCCTTTATCACTGTTGTGGGGGGACATCCTGGGGCAAAGCCTCCCTCCTGCTGCAAAAAGGGGATCCTTGCCTTGAAAGCTGCAGCTGGATGTGGCAAGGAGGGAGGTGCTGAGGCAGTCCCTCACAGAACTCGCTTTTTTCCCCCCTTTAATCCCACTTCACACACATCTTGTCCTCTTCTTTCCTTTCAAACCCCCCTGAACCAAGAAGAGCTCATGTGCTCAGGTGTGGAGCCCCCAGGATCCGTGGGCACGGCTGGGTGGCAGCAGCACAGACACACTCGGGGATCCTGTGTGGGAGCCCGAGGATGTTGGACACTTCTCCTGCACCGTTTTATGGCAGTGCTTGGAAGTGCAGCCAGGCTGCTGCCTGCCCTGGGTGGGAGGAAGGCTGCCTCCTTCCAGGCAGGGCACGAGAAGAAAGCGTCTGGCATCGCATTCCTGAGCAGGCTTGGAGTCAGGCCTTCAGCACCCTTCCATTTGCCACTTTGTCCATTCCTGTATATTTTCTAAGAGCCTGGAGAGAGGCTTCTGTCTTGTGGGACCAGACTGTGTGTGTCACTTCACTGCATTCACCCTTCCACTTCCTCCTAGAGCAAGAATTCCCACCCTTTCTCCCCCTCCTCTGTTTCTTCCTCCCTCTTTTCCTCCTTTAAGCCAAGCTCTGTTGCTGTTGGCTGCTTTTCCACCTTTTCATCCCACGTTAGCATCATCTGCTCCTCAGCTTTGCTGTGTTGATTCCATGTGTTGGAGCAGCCCAGGAGCCTCTTGGCTTGATCTCCATGCCCCATCCCAGCCTTCCTCCTGGCTCGGGAGCTGCTGCTTCAGCTGAAGAGATGTTTTGTGATGGAAAATGGTTGCTATGATGCCTATGTTGACAAGCAGCCAGTGCTGGAGGCTCCCTTGAGCCTGTGCTGCCCCACTTAAAAAGAAATCCGGAATTCCTACTTCTCTCATCCCAAAAATGAAGCTGCCCTCACCATGGAGGGGTGGGTGGCAGTGACTGATGCAGCAGGGAGTGGGTGTTATTTTAGTATCCCATGGATGCAGAAGTTGAGTTGGATGCATTATTTGGCTCTTCCTTGGAGATGCCACAGTTGTGGTGAAAGGTTTGCGTGTTGCTTACGCAGAGCTGGGGGGTTCTTGGGATTATTTTGTGTAAGGGGCTTGGAAAACCAGTGTCATTTCCCATTCTGTGGGAAAACCCGTGTCATTTCCCATTTCACAGGAAAACCTGTGTCATTTCATTTCCCATTCTGTGGGAAAACCCGTGTCGTTTCCCCTTCCAGGGGAAAACCCGTGTCATTTCCCCTTCCAGGGGAAAACCCGTGTCATTTCCAACCTAGGGGAAAACCTGTGTCATTTCATTTCCCCTTCCATGGGAAATACTGTGTCATTTCCCCTTCCAGGGGAAAACTCATGTCATTCCCCATTCCAAGGGAAAACCTCTGTCATTTCCCATTCCAGGGGGAAACCCGTGTCATTTCCAGCCCAGGCACAGCCTTCCTGCAAGGACTGGGAATTTTGAAGGTGACATTTCCTCCTGGGTTTTTGGTGAAACGATGTCTTAGCAGCATTCTGCAGCTGATGTTTGTTTCCTGTGGGAAAGCAAATGTCTGGGAGCACCAACCAAAATACTTCCACTCCTGTCCTTGGTTTAAAATGGAAATAAACTTCTGGAAGTGAAGGAAACTTTTGGGTGCTAATTAAGGAACAGCTCCAGCTTTTTCCCTGGAAGAGGAAAGGTTTGAATATCCCAGCTAGGAAGTGCAGAGCTTTGTGGGGAGAAAACAGCCCTGTCTCCAACCTCAGCTTTGGCTTTAGGGTGAAGGAAGAGAGAGGAATTTCCATGCTCTTTTCTCCTGCAAACACCATCTCAGGTGGGTCGTGGCAGTGCCAGCAGCTGTTTCCCTTATTCCCTGTGGGCATCCATATTCCCCCTCCCATGTGCAAACCAATAACCTGGCCTGTATTTATTTAACCGGGAAATTTTATTTCCTTTCACTGCAGGGAATAGAAAGCCAAAAAAAAAAAAAATAAAAGAAGGGGGCAAAATTTTTTTCACTGGGAACAAATCTCATTTTCAAGAGTCCTGACAAAATGAGCCATAAAATTACAATATTTCAAAGTGCTTTGTAATTCTAGCGCGGATGGCTCTTCATCATGGAATCTGAAAGCTCAGAAAATATAAAACTCATTAGATTAAAATAAACCACCTACCGCACAGGAGAAAAGCTTATTTATCAATATCAATTTACTTCTGATTACTCTGTTCTGCAATTTGTTATTTTTGGGAATTATGATTTGGGTATGGCTCACGCCAATATGGGGGTGGGAATAAAAAAAAATCAGAATTAACTTGTAATTTTTTTCCTTTTGAATCTTACTTATTGTAAAGCTCTGGCCAAGAGGCAATAATGAGGAGAAAAGGTGCATTTCTAGCAGTGTTTTTTTTAAGGAGCAGAGGGGAAGCTGGGAAAAAGCAGGAGAGGCTGCTTTTTGGTGTGAGGGGTGGTGTCAAGCCATGTGTTTGCCCAAAGGGGATCCCAGGGGTGTTTTTTGGGATGTGTGGTTGGTGGTGCTCCTTGTTGGGCCAGCTCCTGGCTGCACTTCCAAGGTGGCCCCAGTGATGGAGGAGGCCTGGGAGAGAGGGGTCCTCCAGCAGCCGGGTGGATGTGGGGACATCCAGGTGACACCTCAGGTACTTCCAGTCCACCTCCCACATCAAATCCTGCGGGGGGAGCAGTGCTGTCCCTCTTTGGGATGTTTCATTGCAGGAAAAGGGGTATTTTTGGGATGGCACACCCAGTTCCCTCCTGTGGCAGCCGTTTGGGAGGCTTTGATTTACACTTCCATTTCTTCTTCACACCCCCGGAGCAGCGTGGAGAGGTTGGAGCTGCAAATTCTGAGCATCACGATGCTCTTTGGGGAGGGGAAGGCCAGGTTTGGGGTTAAGGCACAGGGGTTTTGGGGCGACTGGAGGAGCCAGTGTGGAGCAGCTCTGCCAGCCGGGCTGCGGGAGGGCGGCTCGGGCAGAGGCGATGGCGCGTTCTGCCTGCTAAAGTTTATTTTAAAATAAACCAGTCCAGGTGCAGAGCCTGGCAGCACTGTTGAGGCACCCTGAGAGCAGTCCATGGCCCGGGCTGGAGCAGTCAGGTGAGGTGCCAGGAGGCTCCTGGAGCATGGCCAGGATGCAGCAGGTGGGATTTCCCACGTTTAGGGATGCAGCAGTGCTGTTGAGGCAGGGAAAAAGCCACAGGTTTGGGAAGGACGAGGTATTTGGAGAAAACAGGCTGAAAGACCTCTGCTTGAACTGATTCCTGAACTTTGAAACCCTGGATTTGTTTGCACTGTGGTTCCTCAGCTTCCCATTTCTGGAGGCTCTGTCTGCAGCTCCGTGTGCCTTGGGAGCAGCTGCCAGCGGATGGGGAAACCTCTGGTTTAACATCAGTGCTTTGGCAGCCAGGAGGAGACAGCACCTGAGCTCCCAGGAACATTATCATGCTGGAAACTGCACCGAGTGCTTCCTGCAAAGAGCCTCTTTCAGGCACAAGATGCAATTTAATCTGCTCTTAGTCGCAATTTTTTTAAGTTCTCCCCAGAGACTTCTGGATCCCGTTCCTTAAATTTGCAGTATTTGAGTGAACCATCTCAAAGAACCAGTGAAGAGCTGCAATATTAATGAAGACAGAGAAAATCAAAATGACATTTCAGGCAATTACTGACATAATGAAGTGACTGACTTGGAATATCCAATATTTAGATTTATCATGACACTCGAAAGGGGATGCTGTCAACCGCCTTTATTTCTACATCACATAAATTGTTTCTCCACTGCCCTGGTGCTTTTTAAACACGGGCTGTGAAGCTGGAAAATAATGTTCACGCTCACTTGGGCTGATAGTGATGCTGCTTGAGAAGAAAGTTAGTGTTTTCCTCTGGCATTTTGGCACTGCAGAAGGCAGAGGAGCTCATTTCCATCTCATCCTCTCTGGCTGCAGCACCAAGAGCCTGGGCTCCGTGCTGGGTGCAGGGGTCTGGAACAACAATGCTGAGATTTCCTCCTCCCCAAAACCTATTAAAGCAGGGGGGAAATTGAGATGTTTGGTTTTTCTTAATCACAAGAATCTATTCTGCTTTGGTTGGCTAAATGTAAGGATTTAAAGGGCTTGTCAGGATGCCTGGCTCTGAGGAAAGTGGACATTTTTGTTTAGAAACTGGGCTTTTGGATAATCTGCTGACATTGAGCAGAAGTCAGAAACTTGTCATGGGGTGCAGGTTTAAACTCTTCTGCCCTGACTGTGTTTTCTGAGGCAGTGGGCATGATTGCACCTGAATTGTCTTCTCAGGCTTGCACCGAAATACCTGAAGAAGCACAAAACAGACCACAGCACCATTTTTCTTGTCTAGGCACAGACTTCTTCATCCCAGAGAGACTCACCATAGCAAAATAGCAGGAGAAATTAGAATTTCAGGCCCTTTCTGTGCTGACAGAGTTGTTACGAGCTGTCTTGTGTGACACATCCATCAGTAAAAATAAAATAGGTATAGCTATAGCTTGGAGCTCCTTCAGGAGCATCCAGGAGGGTTCCTGCGAATCTCTGGGAGGGAGGCAGAACCCTTCACCCTCAGGTGGGTTGGGATAACTTTACCCACAGGATTCTGTGAAGGGAAGTTCAGCTGGCTGTCCCCTCCTCCCCTGTCCCTGTGGCTGCTGGTGGGAAGACATTCCACTGCCCCACAGCTTGCAGAGCAGCCAGGGAAACGTGGGGAGTCTCAGACAGGTCCCTGGGGTCACTCAGGAAACAGCTGGGGGGTTTCTTTGTGCTCTGTGTAATATGTGTGGTTTGTGTTCGCCTGCAGGGTGGAATGTTTTAAAATCCACCTGTGCTCATTTCCTTGCAAAGGGGCCCTTGGCTGAGGATTTCTGGGGTTGGTTTGGAAAAAGCCTTGGGTTTGATGGCCTGAACACCACCGAGTGAGGATGTGGCTGTGCTGGCAGCTCCCTGGTGCTGTTTTATTCTGTTTCCTTAGCATGGGGAGCCATGTCCTGTGTTGAAAAATTGGGAGGCAGAGAGGGATGGGGACAGGCCTGGCAGCCTCCCTTCTTCCCGTGCTCCTGCTCTGTGGCTACCCGGGTGGTGTGAGAGATTCCAGGGGCTCTGCTCCCAAATCTTGGTGCCTCTGCAGTGATTCTGGGTCAAGCTTCTGCCAAACCATCTCAAATCTGGGTGCTGACAGCTCGCTGCTGTGTCACTCCTGGGTCACAGCAGCTCTTCCTCTGCTGCTGGAGCAGCTCATCCCAGCTGGGGCTGCTTCTCTGCTGGCCAGCAAGGCCACTGTGCCTCGTCCCCTCACTGGAGAGGAGCTTGGGGAAGCAGAAAGGAAAAAATGGAACACCTCCACCAGGTGAATCCTGGTTTCCATCGCCACGAGGATGTTTAAAACAGAGCTTTGATGTCCTGAGGGCTCCCCTGTGGCACAGCCTGGGGCAGGGCTGCACCCTGAGCCTGATTTTGGGAGAAAAGGTCATGTCTGTCAGGTGCTGGACTTGACATTGCCTCTCTTCTTTGACAGGAGCCATGAAGCATCCCGTGGCTGCTGCTGCCAGCTTCCTGCCTCTCCTCCTGCTCCTGGAGCTGGTCTCTCCAGGTAGGTCTGTCTCTGCTCTCTCCCTGCTTGGGGCTGCTGTTTGCAGGGTACAAAGGTGGCAATTGCTGTGTTTGTGCTCTCCTGGCGAATGTGCAAAGCTGCACTGCTGGGGTGGTGTGAGGGTGAGCAAATCTCCTCTCTCCATCAGATCCTTCATGTCTCCATCCTGTGACACCGTGGGGACCTGCACGTCATGCTCCCACTTCTCCTGCAGCCCTTACTGGCTGCACACGTGGCCCTTCTTGGGACAGGGGAGGTGGGGCTGGAAAAAGCCTTGGAGAAGGATGGATGTGCTGGTGAGCCCAGCAGGGGTAGGTGCTCCCGGGGTATTTCGATGAAAAGCTCTTAGAAACTTCCAGATGTGGATTTACCACAGCAGAGCTGGTGCTGGACCTGGCATGAGGTCAATTTACATCAATACAACCTAAAGAAAGCTGGAGGGAGGGATCACAGGCAGGGATGTAAAGCAGAAGCTTGTTAGCTGTGTAGCAGCAGAGTATTGCTGGCAAGGCTCTCCCTCAGCTTTCAGCAGCAAAATGATGACCTGAGCTGTGCTTAAATATATGTTGGGGGGGAAAATAACTCCTGCCCAAGCTGCAAAACCTTTTTTCTAATTCCAGATGGGGGGAAAGGCAGGGCTGTGGGCCAGGAGAGCCTCCACAGGAAGCTCTTTCCACTGATGGTCTGGGTCTTTCCTGGCACGGGAGCTACTGACAGGGAGCTGGTGGGACAATGGCCTTTTGGTGTACTAAATGTGCCTTTTAGGACAGGCTTTGGCACATCACAGGGTGCAGAGGAGCTGTAAACATACAGCAAAGCCCCGTGAAAATTGGGATTGTTACATGACTGGCCTAACCCCGCTGGGTGCTGTTGTGGGGAGAGGGTGCCTGTGTGGCTCTTGCTGATAAACAATAGCCAGTGTGTGTCCATTTGATAGCACTGTGCCCTTTGGAATAAAGGCTTTTTTTCCCCCCTTTTTTCCCCTCCTGAAGCCTGGAGATGGCTTGGCCAGATTGGCAGCCTGATTAAGCAGTCAGTGGATGACATTAGCTGTGAGTGACAGGCGCAGTCAATCTCCCTCTGGTGTCGTGTTGGATCAAGGAGAGCCTCACTGGAGCTGGAGCTCCTCTGGAAATGGAACAAATACGGAAAAAAAGACAATCCAGCAAGTCCTTTACCTCCCTGAGAGGTCACTTGCCACCCTGTCCCATTGGAAGTGGGGTCTGCCTGCCCAGCTGGGGGCTTGCTCCTTCCTTGCAGTGACAAACTGCAAAGCCCTGGACAGGCAGCACATGGAGACAGGGATTTGGAGGCTTTGCAGCTCAGCAGAATTCCAGCCCTGCTCTCCTAAACCCTGCCCAGGGCTTGGGTTACCATCTCTGTGATAAGCAAGTGCTGGCACAGCTGCTGTGCCCGGCATAGGGATAAGGGCACGGATGCCCTGCCACGTGTCCTGGGCACTGCAGGTGATGGAGCAGCTCTTCCCAGAAGGTTTGCAGAGCTCCTGATGAAGCCATGAGCTGGGATGTAATGGGAAAGTGGAGCCTGAGTGGGCTTGGAGTGTTTGGAAGAGGATGGTTCAGCTCTGGCAGTGGAGTGGCAGCTCCTGCCTGGCCACTGCTGCAGGAGATGAGCAGAGACCTCCATCAGCCAAGGTCTCCCTGAAGCCTTCTCATCTCCAGGCTGAACACCCCCAGCTTTCCCAGCCCAGAGGAGCCCCAGCTCTCTCAGATCTTCATGGCCTCCTCTGGGGTCTCTCCAGCAGGTCCATGTTCTCCCTGGGCTGGGGGGACCCCGGCTTGTGTGGAGGGTTACAGGGATGGAAACTCCAGCCTTTATCCTGGCATTTACAGCCCAAAGTGGTGTCCTGACTCCAGACCCTCTCCCAGCTCCCAGGTGCAGGTCTCCCTCCTCCCTGAGCACACAGATCCTCTGTGCTGGCTGCTTTGGAAGCCTCCCAGCACCTGCTGCAGCTGGATTTGGAAAGTGCAACTTATTTTTAGCATGCTGGTGATATTAAGAAATGTATCTTGAAGCAGAAAGGTTTTGCAGAAGCAAGTCCTGTGTGCCAAGGGCTGCTGGGGGTGTTTTAGTCTCATTTACCCCTCCCAAAGCCCGCTGGCCTCAGTGGCAGCCAGTGACAAGTGTGCTGCCAAACCTCTGGAGAAGCCCTTAGCTCTCAAATAACCCACTTTGTCAGGTTCCTTTTTATTTTCTTTCCAGGTGCTTAACTCCAGAGGCTGGGATTTAAATGTGCCTTTGCAACAGTGCTGCCTCCAGTGCTTTCCCATTTCTCAGGGTGTTTAACCAACCTGGTACCTCAGGAAAGAGGGCAGCGCTGAAAAATCCCTGTCTTGTTACAGAGGGAGCCCTGGGGGAGCTCGGGCTGCTCTCCCATCCCGTGCCCATGTCCCCAGGAGCTGGTTTGGTGGGATGCACACCTGGGAGCTGTGTTTGAAAGGTCTCAGGAGCATCTCCTTCCTTTGGGAGCTTGGCAGGCAGAGAGGCTGCTGAAGCTTAGTCTGTTCTTGTTTCCTGAGGTGGGATGCTGAACACACTCCGTTAAACCTTCCTGGGAAATCATTGTGTGCCTCTCCTGCCACCTCTTTCCCCGCAGTAGATCTTTCCTGGTTGGCTCTTTCCCTGGCTCAGGCTGCCTTTGTGACTCTCCTACGTGCTCTGCACTTGCCTCTGTCCCCTAATGAGGCTGCGGGCCAGGGGCAGGTCCGTGAGCTCGCAGCGCCGCGCGGACGGAGCGGAGAGGAGCGAGCCTGGTTATTAGAGGTGAAAGGAGGCAATTAGAGGGAAAGGCAGCCCGGGTGACGGCAGAGGGAAGGAGCACAGGGCTTTGCTGGGGTGGCTGACAAGGCAAAAGGCTCTCAGCTGTGGGAACAAAGCAAAGGTATTAATCGTGGGCTAAACCAATAATTGATGCTCCTGGACCCTGGGCTGTCGGCATTCCCCCTCCCCTCTGCCTTTTGGAAAATACCAAATACAGAAAGGCTGGTGGAGGGAAGTGGCTCCCTTGCCAACTTTTACGGGGGATCTCATGGGATTTTTGTTTCCTGCTAGCTTTCATCTTGGGGCTTACCCCTTGCCAGCATGAGCCTGGTGCCGTGTGAGCATTCCTGAGCCTTGCCCAGCCTTGCTGGCCCATGCCAGGGACATAACTCCCTATTTTTTCCTCTTCCCAGGTCAGGGCAATCGCCTGCCATACTTCATCAATTACTTCTTTGACACCTACCTGCTGATCAACGAGGACACACCTGTGGGTAAGTGAGCTGGGCACCACACCATGGAAAAGTATGGAAGAGGAATGTTTTTCTTTTGATTGACAGATGGAGCTTTTCTTTCTTTATTTAGCTGGGGATCGGTTTTTAGTAAATGCAGAAATCGACCCGGTCGTTCTCGGCACCTTCCCAGGCTCTCAGTCCATTAAACTTGTGGTCTTCAATCAGGGCTCGTGACTGGCCTTTAATGTGGGAGGAATCGATTGGGAGGCTGGGATGGAGCCTCTGGAGGTCCCTTCTCCCACCTCCAGCCCAGGCAGCACTTCCTGAAGGAAGGGCTCTTACTGCACCCACGTCACCTCGGAGCTGCTGAGGGCCGGGAGGGTCTGGAGAGATCTCCAGTGACTGCTCAGCTGAGCCTTCTGTCCCTTCCAGGCTCCCCTTGGTCAGGCACTGGCAGCCCCTGTGGGATTTGGGATGGTGTCTGAGCAAGCAGGCAGGATGTGGAGCCTTGGTTTGGAGCGTGGTAGCTGAGCTCTGCTCGGAGCTCACCCTCAGGAGAAGCCCTGGGAAGGAAAGCTTCATCCCTCACTGGGAAGCTTCATCTTCCCAGTGAGAGCTGGCTGGGAACAGCTTAATGGAAATGCTTCCTCACAGAGCACCTTGCTCTCCAAGTACTTGAGCCTGAAATACCTCATGGGAATTGGACTGAGCTCCTATTTTGTCAGAAAATAGGGATATTTCCTACAGCCTGCTTTCCAGTGAGACATTATGCGAGTCAAGTCATTCCTAGAATTACTTTGGCAGTTGAATTTATTTTTTTTTAAACTTTGCATTACACTGTGTGTGTATATATATAATTGACTCTTAAGAATATTGGCACCTTGAGATTTGTTTCCAGATGCACCGGAGGGAAATGTCAGCCTGGGAAGTGTTGACACACACAGTTGTTTCTGTGTTTCCTGCTGTTGGTAGGTGTTTTCTGAGTTAAGGTTTATTAACTTTAAAAAAAAAAAGTAGCATCTGGAAACACCTTCCTGAGTGTGAGGAGCAGAACTGTGAGTTGTGCCTGTTTCCTGGGAAAAAAAAAAAATGTATTTTTTTGAGGTCTGTTTGAAGGCCCATCCCTCCCTCCAGCATCCCCTCCCTCCGAACCCAGCAGCTCCCTGCCTGCTGCCTGCCATGCCAAAAGGGATCTTAAGCAACAATTAAGAGATCATTCCCCCTCTAATCACTTACAAGAGTAAATTAGTCTTGTCAGGAGCTATTAAGACAGAGAGCTCGGAATTCATTAGGCGAGATTGGGCCAGGGGAGCTGCTGGCGCTGCCGCCGGTCCAGGCTGATTAATTTCTCCCAAAACATCATCAATGCCCATCTGTTTCATTTAGGTCTGGGGAGAGCAATTTTCAGGTGGACTGACCCTGTAGTCAGTTATTTCACCCAGAAGTAATGGAAATACACACACACACACACACACACACACACACGTGCAGAGGGAGCTGGAGGTGGGAGCTCCGGGAAGGCGCTGGGGAGGGAATCGGAGAAGGAGGGAGATGCCTGGAGAGGAGGGTGAGAGGAGGGATGGGGATTGGTTGGGTTATGGTGGCATGGGCAAGACATGGAGAGCCCATGGCAGCTGCCAGCAGCTCTGTCACCCTGTGTTTTACTTGGAAAATAGGAGAACTGACTGGATAAAACCCCTTGGGAGAAGAGTGTGCAGGAGAAGGAATGTCCGTCTCCATCCTGCTGCTGTTTGCGTTAAGCAAAATCATCCCAAGGGCCGTTTTGCTTAATCCCAGACCTTTTGGAGGGCTTGGGCCAGGGGTGCTGTGGATGCCGGGTGAGTGGCTCTGGCAGGGTGTGACGTGAGTTGGGAAGGCGGCACTGCTGCCACGGGGGTTACTGCAGCCCTGGGTTTGCCAGCATCTGGGAATGGGCAGGCAGCACTCCAGGCTCCTCCTGGTCAGGGTCCCTGCTGCTGCCAAAGCAGCGTCTTCTTAGCATAATGTAATGACTGGAGTCTAATTGCCCAGCAAATGGATTTGCTGTGAGCAGGACAGGAGAGGGAAAATGAAGATGATCCATCATGTCAGGTCTGTAAGTAGCCTTATAACCACCTAGCTTGGACTCACCCAGGTTTCTCTGAAAGCTTTCATGCCTCAACGCCTTGCAAAATGCGTGACAAAAGAGGCCGTTCAGACGAGTGTAATTCCACTTCCCCTCCATCCTAGCGAGAACATTTCGGCCTCACTGGAATAATGTTGTCTTAAAAGAGTGGGAAACACTTCATCCACTGCACTTGAGGTGATAACATGCACTTGGCCTTGCCCTCAGGCCGTGTGGTGTCAGGGGCATGGTCACCCGGGTGGGGACAATGTGTCCCCTCCCGCCCATCAGGCCTTGGTAATTCGTGCCTTGCTTAAAGCCAGCAGAGGGACTTAGTGTGGATCTTAGGTCAGGCTGTTTGGGGCTGTGAGCACGTGGTGGGAGGTGCTCCCGGATATGGCAGGGGGCTGTAACAAGATAATCTTAAGTCCCTTCCCACCCAAACCATTCCATGGTTCCATGAAGGACTGGTGTCCCCTGTAAGGCCTGCTGGGCTGAGCAGGGCATGCCACAGGGAAAGCCACTGGGATGGCCATTCCCTGGGCAATGGGAGTGTGAGGACGTGCTGGCGACAGCACCTGGGCCAGCTGGCAGGTGGGGAGGCTGGGCTCCCACAGGAATTCTGCCTAGGCTGCTGTTTGATTCCATGACTTACTCCTGGACACGGATGTCTGCAGCTGAGGCTCTCAGCTCTCCACCCCACCAGCTCACTGGGATGTCTGCTCTGACTGGTGAGATGCTCAGCCCCGTGTCCCCCAAATCTGGCTGCCTCTGAAGGCCCTCGGTTCGTTCCTCACATGGGCACCACTACATGTTGGTTCTTCTCTTCTCCACGTCTTCTTCTCTTCTTCACTTCTTCTTCTCTTCTTCACTTTTCTTCTTCACTTCTTCTTCTCTTCTTCACTTTTCTTCTTCACTTTTCTTCACATCTTCTCCTCCTCTTCCCTCCTCCACTTCTCCTCCACTTCTCCTCCACTTCTCCTCCACTTCTCCTCCACTTCACTTCTCCTCCACTTCACTTCTCCTCCACTTCACTTCTCCTCCACTTCACTTCTCCTCCACTT
>QUSF01000053.1:911956-1125315 GCA_003676055.1 Chloebia gouldiae
CACTCACTTCTCCTCCACTTCACTCACTTCTCCTCCACTTCACTCACTTCTCCTCCACTTCACTTCTCCTCCACTTCACTCACTTCTTCTCCTCCACTTCACTCACTTCTTCTCCTCCACTTCACTCACTTCTTCTCCTCCACTTCACTCACTTCTCCACTTCTCCACTTCACTCTTTCTTTTCTTTTTTTTTTTGTTAGGGTTGGTATTGAAAGTGTTTGAGATGGTATTTTGTGTTTAGATGTAGACGTTTGTTGGTTTTTATTTATATCACTGTCCTACAAGCTGTGAATTTTACAGTATTTTACCAACAAGCTATAAAACACTTCCTTATCTATCTTTACAAGTTGTTTTTTTTTTTTAATGGGAAAACTATTTAATTAAGAAATGTCACTTAAATTATTTTTATTTTTAACCTAACAACTAATCTCTTATGAATTGCAATGTGGATTTTTCCAATTACAAAATATTACTAAAAAAATTAATAATCAAAAAACTACTACTCAAACTCATGAAGAAGAAGGTGAAGAAGGACTAAAAATCTCTTTAAGAGAAAGTTTTATATATATTACTATATCCTAAAACTTTAAATGCTTAAGTTTTCTACCACACTTTTATTCAAACTACACACCTATAATTTCAGTTCTGTCATTCCATTTCGGAAGCTTTTCCATGGCCTCAGGTCAAATGCAGCGTTCTCTTGGGGGTCTGTGCCTTTCAGCACAGAAAGTCTGAAATTCTCAGCATCCGGGCTTCCAACAGCTGCCTCAGCATCTCTTCCCAAATATTACCCTGGGACCACGGAGAAGCCCCAGGTCAGCAAGTCCCAGGGCCAGGAGTGTGGAGTGACAGCCTCAGCAATGCCATGTCCAGTGACCCAGGCAGTGCTGCCTGCTCAGAACCCCCTTCTCCTTCCCTCCCAGGAGGCCTGGGCTGTGCTCTCCATCCCGGGGTGCACCACGCTCAGAGAGCAAGGCAGATGGATGGCTGGCTGGCTGACAGGGAATTTCATGGTTGCTCTGCCCTCTTTTTGCTCTGTGCAACTTTTGCTGAGCTGGCAAATGCTGTGGCCAGGGATATTTCTCCCCGAAATTTGAATAGGCAGAGCTGAACCCTGCTCTTTGTAAGACCTGCTTCAGAATGAATGGGCTGTAGGAGTTGTGCCTCTCGCTGTGCCCCTGAGGCTGCTGCAGCCCAAGAGGAGCCAGGGATAGTGGAATGCCACTGAGGAGCACGTGTGCTTTGCTGGCCAGTGGCCATGAAAGGGTTTAGGTTGGCGTGTGACACCTCGTGCCTGCTGGGACACAATTATTTCACAAGGAAACTAAAGAGGAGCGTGGTATTTCAAAGACAGGGTGCTCTGTGGTAGCTCCTCACGTGGATCTGAGGCAGCACATCCCTCTCATATTTGCGGATGATTTGATTTAATTCTCTGTCCTAGGCAAGGACTGGGCCAGAAGGCTTTTATTCTCCATCCTCCACGCTCTGTGTCTGTCCCTTCCAAGGCAATCTCTTCCAACACTGCCTTTTGGCCTTTTGCATAGGGAGATGCTTTGGCACCCAGGAAAGGTCCCTGGGGGTGCTGGGCTGCTCAAGCTGCTGCTGAAGATATGGTTATCAGTGTGGGATTGAGCACGGGCTGAACCTGTTCGATCCCACAGCTGTGCCCGAGCTCCTCCAGATGCATCACTGGAAGGAAAAAAGGCAAAACAAGATGCTGGTTCTCCGATCCCTGCCTGCTTCTGGACTGATTAAATTGTTTCAGAGCTCAGATACCCACACTTGAGGCTTGGGGGCCAGCTTTGGGTGGAGGACTGTGGTCATCTGAGCACGGCAGGGCCACCAGACCCTTTTCCCTTTGGTGTCCCCCTCGCTGTTCCTGGAGAGGGGCTGTACCTGCTCTGGTGTCCCTCTTGCTCAAAATGAGGCGTTAAAGCTGAAGAGAAAATCAGAAATGAATCTCGGTGCACCACAGGGTTAAAAGTCAGCAGAAATGACCCTAGAGGCACACTGCTAATGAGGTGTTAATTGGTGAACCTGTGGGGCTCGGAATGGATTTAAAATTTGGGACTAGGCTGGGAGCAAGGCAGCTGGAGGAGCAGAGGGAGTTTGGGGCAGTGCAGGAGTTCCAGGCAGGAGTCGCTGCCCTCCTGGCAGCCAGCTCAGAGAGCCATCCCTGTGTCTGTGTGTTTGTGTTTGCACACACAGCTCCAAAAATGCCCCACAGAAAAGGCCCTGCCCAGTCAGGAAGGCAAGGGGCTGTGCAGGTGGGAGCTCAAAGCCAGGAGACCTTTCCCCCTGCCAGGAACAGCAATGCCACACGTTTACATCTGTTTGTTAAGGGTTTTCCTTCTACTCTGCAAAGCTGGGTTTCAGCATTTAGGCCTAGCTGATGGTAGGCTTGCAGGATGAGGTGGATTTACAGGAGTCATGATGGTGATGCCCCTGTGTGAAAAATGCCAATCACTTGGTTTTTAAAATTTTGAAAGTTTAATTATGATAAAATGGTTAGAAAAATAGTAATACAACTAGAGTGATAAAAATTTAGAGTTAGGACAATTACAAGACAATAAAAAACAAAGACTTATGGATATCTGGATGCTCTTGGGCACTTAAGCCCTGACAAGCATACCTTGTGAACAAAGGAATAACCCTTAAAAACCGTACACTGTTGCATATTCATACATATTTCATGGTTATGCATACATTCTATTTAAAACAAGAAACTCTGTCTGGAATATGTCAACTCCTTTTAATCCCCTTGGCTTCTTCGAGTCTGAGCAAGGCCTGAAGAAATTAGCTTCTTCTGATAAGAGAACCATAAACTCCTCTTCTCTGGAAGATTAAGGTGTTCTGTGACTGTTATCTCAAAGTGAGTATCTCATTCTTAAAAAAAAAAAAAAAAAACAAAAACAACACATATATAGTTTCTATTTTAACTACAAAACTGCATTTACCATAATATTAAAATGTCAATACAGCACTTCTGATCAATATAACAGAATGCATATAATATTCCATTTAATATTTGCGAAAAGCCAATCATAAAATATGTATTTTTCACAGCCTGGATCCCTGGCAGTGTCCAAGGCCAGGTTGGACAGGGCTTGGAGCCACCTGGGCTAATGGAAGGTGTCCCTGGCTGTGGGAGGGGGGTTAAAAGAGATGGTTTTGAGGGTCCCTTCCCACCCAAATCATTCTGTGAGAGGATAAGGGAGGCTGCCCATCCCTCTGCTGTGGGATTATCCCTGCTGAGCTTCAGCTGCTGGTGAAACCAGTAAATAATCCCCAGCTGGGAGGGCAGACCCGGGCTGGGACAAGTAGGGAAGTGCACAGTGGCACTTGGTCTGGTTAGAGAACCTGGGGACCACACCGGAGCTTGTGGTTCAGAATGGTAAAAAAAAACCCCACCAAGCTGCTTTTGTTGTTTATCTGACAGAAATAAGGTGAGCTGGCAAGCGCTGGAGGACCCTAAACTGCTTGGTTTGCTTGCTGGGTGGGCTGCCCAGGGAGCAAACAGCTGTGTGCAGCAGGCAGGATTGGTTTGGCCTTTTAGGAAGGGTAATTCCAGAGGAATATGCCAGGCTCTGGCTGTGGGGGAGATTGCCTGGTTTTGAACCTGCCTCACAAGCTTCGTTGTGGCCATTGCCGAGGTTCTCCTTCATAAAGGGAGGCTGTGGCCACCTCGCCTTCATCTTCAGTGTTTATCTATCACCCAATGGCTGTTTACTGCCTAAAACTGCATTTTCAGGGTTCTTGAGTGTTCTTCAGAGGAGCAGCCTCGTTTCTAAGTGTGCTGAGGACCCTAATGAACAGCAATATTTAAGGAGAGCTTAAGAGGAGGATCTCAGCTCTCCCAACTCAAGCCCTTTCTCTGTCATTTGAAGGCCCATTGATGAAATTACTTGTTGAGCTGCAGAAAGTACAGCATCTTTAATGAAAACTTAAGGCTAGAAAATTAGTTATTCCCAACATCAGGAAACTTAAGGTTTGAAAAAAAAAAAGCCCCACTCCCACCCAAACCCTTAACCCTGCGTCATTAAATTAATCACTTCATCAATCACTTAAACTTTCATATCTGCTTTGCTAATAGGCAGTAACATTAATGCTCATGTTTAAGAAGGGGAAGAGGGAGAAGGAAGAAAGTATATTTGCAATATGGACTCATTAACATGCCAGGGTAACCTTGCTCCTCATCAAACCATCCTGAGGTTTGATCTCGCCACCTTTTGAGCCCTGGCACGGGGGCCAAGCCCTTTCCAGGGAGAGGGAGAAAGATGTGGGAGTTTGGTAATGAGGAATGGGGTGATTTTTTATGTCTGGGATGGCTTTAGCAGCATTAATTATCTGTACAGGGCTGCTTCTCACTGGCTGTGCTCTGTTCCTTGTCACTTTGGAATGCCTGGCCTTGGATGTCAGCACTGTCCCAGCTCAGGAAAATTGGGTCTTCCAGGCTGATTGGAGGCATTAACATGGGTGACAAAAGTGATAAAGAGCAGTAAGTCAAGCTTAATAGAGAAAAAAAAAAAAAAACCACAGGAGGGAGGAAAAGCACATATGTATGGATATGTGTGTAGATATTCAAGTTAGGAGACATACACACACACACACACACACACACACATTATATGTATGTATGTATCTTTGTGGACGTATTAATGTTCTAGGGGAATATTATTAGCCAAGGGTCATTCCCTGTTCTGGAGGGAAATACTCACATTTGTACACACCCATAATTTTATTTTTGGTGGGGAAGGTGAGCTGTGATTTCATTACCAGGGAAAAAAAGCTGTGGTTGCAAACAGTGATGAACAAGATTGTGTGTTTTGCCAGATTGGAAACTTGATGTAGTGCGAATTTAAAAAAGAAGGAAAAAAACCCTAACCCTAACTCCTTTACCCTCTGCTTCTAATGTTGGCACATCTGAGATCTCTGTAGTCTGGATCTGCCCCATCCCTGGCAGTGTCCAAGGCCAGGCTGGAGGGGCTTGGAACAGCCTGGGATGGTGGAAGGTGTCCCTGCACATGCCAGGGAGTGGAACAAGACAACCTTGAAGCTCCCTTTCAACCCAAACCATTCCATGATGCCCTCAGTGACTCTTTTTATAGAATTTTCAGGCCAGTGAAGGAATTACCCTTTCAGTTAGAACTTTCTATAATTGGGCACTGTGGAAGACCTTTTCTTTAAGAAAAAAATTCAAACTATCTGCCACCACCACCAATTGGTGGTTGTTGCTTGCTGGTGTAAAACAATCCAAAAAAATGCCAAGGAGAAAAAGAATCAACAACAACAAGGAGTTAAGGAAGGTCCAGCTTCTCCTCACACAACTCAAAGTCATCAGAGCAATTAAAATGTGAAAAATACACTGAGTGAGTGCCCACTGTGGGAACTGCCCCATTCCAGAATGGAAACAGAGAGCCCTTCTGGAGATGGAGCCACAACTGAGGAACTGTGGGGTGCAGCTCCTGCTGTTGGGAACCTGCCGCTGTCCCGCTGAGCATCCTCTGCGTGGGGCTGGGATGCTGGTCCCTGGCACACCGTGTGGACTGCCTGGCTGGCAGGGCCACCTCCTGAGCAGCTTGTTTTACCTCTTTTTTCCATGGTTTTGGGGAGCGTGGGTCACCTCAGGGTTGCATGGATCCATCCCTGGCTTTTAAACTGATTTATGGAGGTGTGAGCTAAGGCAGCTCCTGCCCCTGAATGGCTTCATGTGCTTGATTGGCAAGGGGAGTTAATACACTGATTCCTCCTGTCAGGCTGCTGGGGTGCTTTGATGGCTTTTGAATTAACTGCAGCCACCTGGGGAGGGGGGGAAAAGAAGCCTTGTTGGACAACTCTGTGAAAACATCTGCTCCGTTTGCTGCGCTGGTCAGGGCAGTGAAAAAGCTCCGTGCGCTCCCTCTCTTAAAGATTTATTAATATTGCTGGGTACACGAGGGGGGAAGATTTCAAACACTTGACATTTAATGGTTAGTAACTCAATTTTATTCCATTCATCTGCATGGCTTTGTCAGGTGCCTGCTCTGGTATTGTATCACGGAGGTTGTCTTGCTGCCTCTGAGCAATTAGGAGGGTGATTTGGTACTTGAATCTGGAGAAACCTTTTTATTTTTCCTTTCTAATTGATTATTAGCTTTGAGGTGAGAGTTGGTGTCATGGAACGTAATATCCTTTCATAAACAGTGATGCAGTGGCTTTACTTGCTCTGCTGTTTTGGTTTCAAGCAGTTAATTTGAAAAGAAGAGGGGGGAGGAAAAGATTTTGAAATATAGAAAGTCCAAGGGAGATGAACAATTTGGGGTATGGAGAGAAGCGAGGAGCATCCTCCCGGGCAGAGATTAATGGTTGTTACAAATGATTTTGGGAAATAGAGGGGAAGGAATAAGATGTGGCAGAAGACTGTAAAATAAGTAACAGCACTGCAGAAAACCCTGACTCTGGAAATGCACCTTTTCCCACATGACAGCAGCATCAGATTAAACACATCCTGCCGGATAAAGCAGCATTTCCCTGCCAAGGAGCACTGGTGTGTGCTGGGCTGGTGAGGCAAGAAGTGAGGGGACCACACAGAAAGCATCAATCTGCCTCCACATCTCTCCCAGCAGTTTTCCTACAGGCATGAAAGGTGGGGGAAAAAAACATCTCCCAGGATTTGCAAGTTGTTCTTTGCCTTGTGAAAACTGTCTGTGCTCCCATCAGGTGCAGAGTGAGGAGTGAGGGAGTGCAGAGACATCAGCCAGAAGTCATTGCCCACCTGCTTTGGTGGGGTGGGGGAAAGAGTCAGAAATTGAGGCTCTGTAGTGGGAGGGGGGGAAATATCCCAAGCTGGTTTCATCACACTGCAACAGGATGATCTCGTGGAGGCATAAAAATTGGCAGCATCATCGAAGTTCACAGAAGTGTCAGGAGAATGAATTTCACTGGTGCTGGGATGCTCCACAGGCAGTTTCTGGCATATACGGGTGGGAAAAGGTGTCTCCTAGGAGAGAGGGGAGGCCTCCTGGATTTCCAACCAGGAGCTTGATTTTGCATTCCAGGTTGTAAGTTGGGGATGTAATTTTTTTTAAATTTTATTTTGCTGGCTAGTTCATCTCAAAATTCAAAATTGCTGTGCTTGGTGTGAGCACAATTCCACTGTAAAATCAGCTGGAATCTGTTTTCCAGGGGTGATATTCCCCACTTCAGCCCCCAGAAGTAGAAGTTCACCCCAGGACTAGCAAACACAGGAGGAGGTCTGGGTTTGCTCTTGGTGTATCCTGCACCCAGTGCTGTTATCCAGGCGGGCACAGGGACAGCTTTCACTGGGGTGTGCTCCCAGCAGTGGAGAATGCTCTTTAAAAGAAGTTTTCCTGTCATGGATCTGCATGCAGCCTCTTTGGAACAGGGTGCAAGGTCAGTATTTGGGGTGCCTTGGCTGGAGGGGGTGACAGGACCAGCTGCTGTGCCAGGCAGGGGCTCATCACTGTTTTCCATGAAACTCACTGCCGTGTGCAAGTGGCCCCAGGTGGTTGGATAATGGCATCTTTAATTGTGCTCTGAAGGAGATTAACTTCTTATCTGGCAGCCTGACATCTTTATTGTTATTAATGTGTGAATAATGCACTGTGGTGGGGTTTTTATGCATAACTTTGGTAACAAATATTTTCCTTTTGTTTACTGGTGTCTGTTACTTTGCTACCACGGGACTCCCAGGCTCCAAGGGTGGGAAATCCCAGAGGTCAAGGAATGCTGCTCCTATTTCTTTCCTTATTAAATGGTCATGGCACTGCAGCTTTTCCCCTTTATTTCTTCTATGAGTAGAGGTGCTGGTGGGCAATTCCTCTGGGGAGTCTGGAGTTTCTGGGGACAGTGGGTGGACATGGAGGACTGGGGACCATCAGTCAGATGGGACTTGGGATTTTGGGGTACAAACAGGGATGGGGAGGCTTGGGATGCTGCTAGGCATTGGTGTAGGTGTCCATGGGGCTGAGGGTGCTCTGCAGGGGCTGGATGTGTCTCTTGGTGCTGGCAGGGAAGGGAAGGGGAGCTGTGGAGGGTGGGAGGCAGCTGCAATCTGTCGACTCCACGAAAAGCAGCTTCTGTGATGTAACTTGCTATTGAACAGGATAACAAGGTCAATAATGCCTTTGCCTGGGAGAGCTTCAGCCAACACTTCTATCAAAACCAATATTAATTTTCACTAATTAGGAGCTGCAGCTAATGAGTGTCACAGCTAATTTACCTCATCCATAACGTGGGAGAGGAGGGGGTCAGGTGCCTGGGATCAGAGCCTGCAAATCTGCCTCCTTTCTGCTCCCCCCTTCTTCCTGGCCCAACACGTGTTTGTCACCTGGGTGGCTTCTGTCTGCAGGGACGTGGGAATGTGTGTCTGGTCCTCTGCTGCCTGCCTTGGAGCATGGGAAGGCAGGGAGGGAGCTGGGTGGGAGATGTGCTGTGCAGGTGTTGGCTGCTCCAGTGAGGGAAGGAAAAAGGGCTTGGAAGGATGTTCAAGGGAAGTCTTTGGGAGAGAAAAGGATGCCTGTTGTCCTGAAGGGGAAGTCAGAGTGGAGTATTTGCTCTTGAAACTTTAATTTCAAAAGCCTTTATTGTGTGTTTTATTATCCCTGTTCCCTTCCATACCTTTAACCCACTCACATCAGCCTGGAAAGCACCAAACCGTGAAGCAGTGAGTCTGTCACCATCCATAGTCTAGACTCGCTCTAGGGAGCCTTTCTGTCATCTTTGATCCTGGGACAAGCTGGACAAGTGGTGCAAATGTTTATGGGGAGAGAATTTTTGTGTGCATAACTTTGGTGCTGTGCAGGTCGTCTTCCTGCCCAGGTCACAGGCGAGGAGGATTCTGTGAATGTTGCCAAGAGTGCCAAGAGAAAGTGAATTCCTGATTTGGAATTATCCCTGTTTGGCTTGTAAACTTGGTCTGATGGCTCAGACAAGGGAAGAAAGGGCACAGGGAACATGTGAAACATCGCTGAAGCATCTTTATAGTCTGCGCTTTCTAAACAAGCCGGAGTCTAAGAATTATCCACAGGGATTATTGCCTTAAATAAGAATACACTAGAGAAATCTGTGGGCTGCTGTCAGACAGCTCGTTGTTAGGGATTGCTAGAATTGACTGAATAAATGATTCACTGGTTTTATTTGTGTTGCCCTGAGTGTAAACCTCAGGAGCCTTCCCTGTTGGAATTGATTTGTTCTGCGAGTGGCACGTGCACCACCAGCCTGTCCTGATGCCTTGTAGGAGGACAGAAGAGTTTTTGCCTAGTCCAGGGCATCTTTCCTAGCAGACACCCTCCTGTTTGGGGTGTCTAGGGCCTTGGGAAAAGGGCTTGGCTTTTAGGCATGTCCTGGGGAAGTCGCACAGGAAAGTGATGTGCAGGGAAGGAAAGCAGCTGGATCCAGAGCATCCTTTTGGGGCAGCCCGTGAGGTTCAGGTGGGAGCTGCTTGTGATCATCCACGTGCATGGTGGGCTTTGCCTCCAGTTTTGTTATCCAGATGCCCTGCTATCCTGATTTGGGCAGGTTTATTTGATTTTTTTTTTCTTTAGCTGTCAGCCTGAAAGGGCCATCCAACCCACGGCAGCTCCTCCTGTGCCTGTCATCAGCCTCAGTGGGGAGAGGAGAATATAGAAACATTAATAATTAATAATAATAAATATATATTATATAACCATATACTATAATTATATACATGACATTATTATATATTATCTATATTATTACATATATTATATATAATTTTTTAAATATATATAATATACAGGAGGAATTTGTGCCCTGAGGCTGTCACATTATCTGGAGGCCATTCCCATCCCCTGCTTTCCTTTTGGTGGCAGCCAAGGAGGCTGGGAAAGTTTCTTGGAGCTCATTGCCCAGGGAAAAGCGACCTTCAGGCAGAGTTCTTGGGGGGAAAAAGCTTCCCCAGGCGTGACAGATTTGCTTGTAAATCTCCAGATTAATGCCCAGGTTCCCAAGGTCTGTCATCCTGCCTGGCACGTGAGCTGCTCA
The DNA here is from genome assembly GCA_003676055.1 of Chloebia gouldiae. Classification (NCBI taxonomy): domain Eukaryota; kingdom Metazoa; phylum Chordata; class Aves; order Passeriformes; family Passeridae; genus Chloebia; species Chloebia gouldiae. The sequence goes on from QUSF01000053.1 coordinate 921,962, forward strand.
AAAACAACATGCAGGCTCATCAGTCATTTGGGAGCCTGTGGACATGCCTGTGAGGGGACACCAGGGACAGACGGGACAACATCCTCCTCTGAGGGCACACACAGGCACCCCAAAACCTGAGGAGCCTGGCATTATGTCTCAGGCAAGAGGTGGAGTTGAAAGAGAAGCAGGAGTTTTGCATGAGAAATACCTGGGGTGAGGAGATGGAGGACCCCCAGGATGTCTCTTTTCTCCTCTTTTTTTTTTTTTCTCATGGGAAGAGTCAAAGTGGTTTTAAAGTAGATTCTTCATGAGTATCTCTTATTGGTACAGGTATTAAGTTGGTTATGAATTTCTTGCACTTTTACTCCTAGGAAAATCCTTCCCTTATTCCTTTTGCATTCACTCTTGATTGATAAGGTTTATTATCACTCTTTAATAACCACAGATACCATCTCAGCCCAAATTTGAGGAAATTATGGGAGTTACTAGGCCAGGGTATCTGTATCCTACCAAGGACAAGGGCTAGAGTCAAGGACAACCAAAAAAGAAAAAGAATGGCTCTCTTTTAATGGGAAGGAGGAAAAGAGGTGCATTTCTTGCAGATGGCAGCTCACAAAGCAACACTGTGTGGAAGTGCCTGTATGGTTGGATTGGTGGACTGAATTTATTTTGGGGTTTTCTTTGAGGTTTTTAGCTGTGCCTCGTACTGTGGGGATTGGCAGCCTCTGTGACAGCATCCCCAGGGCTGTGGCATGGCTCAGCTCTGATGCACCAAGATTCATTTTGGGAGATCCATGAGGTCCTTCAGCAGAGCCAAGGGGCCAAGTGGCTGACGTGGATTCAGGCTGGAAATCACTTTTAGGTGGAAAGAGTAAGGTGGGTTTTCTTCATCCAACAAATGGTCCAATAGCACAGGAAGGGTTCAGCTCTGTAGGGGCTGGGTTTGCATGGGAGTTGAAGCTGCTGCTCCAAAGGGGCTGGAAAAATACAGATGTGTGTGACATCTGTCGGGTCACAGGAGTCTCTGATGTGTACAAGTAGCAGGGAGATAATGAATTTGGTGGTCAATACCCATTTCTCCCTCAATCAGGGCTTCGGGGGAAAGAGAAGCTTTGAAAGTCTTCACTTTGAGCAGTTGAAAGAAAAAAGCCTAAAACTGGGACTTATTGGATCACTTTTCATAAATTTCCACTTTTAGAACAGTCTGTGAAACCTCAGTGATTGCTTTCTTTTTGCTTTCAAACAAGCCAGCAGCTGGGATTTAGCGTGGAATTTTCGTTCAGTTTGGATTTTTAAATGTATTTGGTTTCACATGTGACTGAGGGTGGCTTTTTTGAGCGCTGGCTGATCTGGACACTGGGTGAGGAGGGGTGTGTAGGCTCAGCCACCCCGTGCAGCTCTGACCCAGCCTGCAGAGAGAGCAGCCAGGTTCTCACAGGGCACCTTGGCCAGGGGAATCATGGAATCCTGCAATGGTTTGGGTTAAATCATCTCATTCCAACCAGGAATCCACTATCCCAGGGAGCTCCAAGCCCTGTCCAGCCTGGCCTTGGACACCTCCAGGGATCCAGGGGCAGCCACAGCTTCTCTGGGCAACTATGCAGGGCCTGCCCACCCTCCCAGGGTGAATTTCTTCCCAATATCCCATCCAGCCCTGCCCTCTGGCAGTTTTCCCCTTGTCCTGTCTGGTAGAAGGTGACAGCTGCTCCTGTAGGAGGATTTGTGATTTCAGACATGTCACAGGTACTGCATAACCTACAATTTGTAATACCCTGTCCAGGAGGAGTCTGAGCTCGTTGCACACCCAAGGGATTGCATCAGTCTTGGGAACAGCCCTTCACTGCTCCCCCTTCACCCTGTTCTCTTTGCTCTGTGGTCAGACTCCTGCAGCAAGCGTTTCCTGGATTTCTGAGACAGAGGGGACACCTGGGCAGGGAGCATCCTCAGTCAGGAGCCCTGTGGATTCTTGCAAGGTGCTGTGGAAGTGACTGAGAGAGATGCTTCTGGTGGTGTTCTGCCTAAAATCACTTAATTTTCGTGCTTTTGTTCTCTTTGTGACAGCGTCTGAACTGTTACATATAAGTAAAACCTTATAAAAGAACAGCCTTATAAAATCAGACCTTGCTATTTCAGTTAAGCTAGCAACTAGCCTGAGAAGTTCCTGTGAGAAGAGAATCATAAGAATAAAAATCAGTTTGCATAACAATCTATTCTTGTGAGAAAACAGTTTGCACCTATATAATTAAAAATCTATCCTGTGAGAAATGGTGAAAAAAATGTAAACCTATCTAGAAAGAAAAAATTTAGTAAACATGTACACTAAGCATTACCATCCAATAAACTGAGTTTCAGTAATTTGCTGACCTATTAAATTCAAACACAGTACCTTCTAATACCGTATAAAAATAAAATACCATATAAATAATATGGTATTACATATATAAAGATAATTAATACCATATAAAAATAAATTGTGTACAGTAAAGATTCAACTTTTCTACAAGAAGAAACAAGTCTTTGCCCATCCTATTACGACACTGGACAAGCTGTTCTGTGCTTTTTTGGGAAGCTGAGGCAGGCTGGATGCTGTGTGTTTGTGTGAGGATGTGTTTTTGTGCAGGTGCCTCCACAACCCCTCGGAAAGCTCTTTCCAGAGGTAGATTACATTCCATCAAAGTGCAAAGGCATTCCCACCTGACCACGGTGACCATTTATGTGGGGTGAGCTGCCAGTTGCCAACACTCAGAGCGACAGTTGTAGGAGCAATTAGTGAGAAATCCTTTGCCTGAAATATGTTTTTAATAAACCATTCACTGGGCTATATTCAAATAACAAATAGATTCCTGCAAACCCGAGTCTATTTGCAGACAACTCACAAATGAGAAAGGCTAAATTAATTGAATGCTCCAGTCACTGGGGATCGTGGTCCAGCTGTAACAGAGCTCTCCAGATGTTTATTTGCAGAACAGCGTGCTTTCATAGGAAAAGAAAAACACTCGTGGGTATATTAACTCAGAAACAAGTTTACAGCTGTGTGCTCGCACGCTCTGCCTCGCTCTCCCAGCAGCCGCTGTGGAGCTCTGTTCCAAGGTTTCCTCTTGCAATAAACAGCCTCTTTATTTCTCACTCATTGTCCTCTTGGCCATGTTTAGACATCTGTGATGTCCAAAGTGAGGCAATGGCCCTGTGAAAGCCTCCAGGGCTTCAGCAGATATCAGCCTTGCTGTGCTCCAGGGTGTGCCACGTGTTGCAAGCACAGCGGGACCGCTGCTGCTCGCAGTTCAGGCTGCTGTGGTTTGGCTTTTCCCTGATTTTGGGGAGGGTTTGCTGCACAGGGCTGTAGGCTGGGAGAGCAAGAGATGATTGGGAGAACAAGGCACTGTGTGTGGCTGGTGGGAGCTCACAGGGGTGAGTGGGAGAGCCTTGCTCGCTGGGTTTGGTTTAATTCCAGTTAAAGACTGGAGCCTGGCTTTATCAGCACCCTGGAGTCACCAGTGCCGTGCTTTCCATCCATTTCCCTGGGCCTTGTTTCTGTTGTTGAGCAGGCCAAGCTGGTTGTGAAGCCCTGTAGCTGAGGTGCCCCATTACTCACAGGGAGGGGACAATGGGACGTGGGGCCGCTCTTAAATGTCTCTGCACGTCGGCCTCATTAATAACCACCGGCTCCTAAATAGCCTCATTTATCAACAAGCAATTTACTGCGTGCCCTGGCGGGGCTGCAGATAAGCTCCTGCTTCACATACCCAGGCATCACCTGCCAAGTGTCCCCCCACCTCCTCTTTGGCATTTCAGAGGGACAAAGAGGGAGGCACGGGAGGAAATTCTCTGTCCGAGTTGTCGAGTTGTCGCCAGCCCCAAGGAGCTGGGTTGTGCCCGGAGGAGTTGGGTTGATGGGTTGCATGAGTCTCCCTTAAGGAGAAACTTCCCAGGCCCTGGTTGTTTTTCTTGGTTCTCTCAAAGTTTTTGTTCTTTTGTTGTGGCTGCTCCATCCCTGAAAATGTCCAAGACCAGGCTGGACAGGGCTTGGAGCAATTTGGGAATAGTGGAAGGTGTCCCTGCCCGTGGCAGAGAGGTTGGAAAGAAGTGGTCTTTAAGGTCCCTTGCAACTCAAATCCTGCCATAACTCTTTGATGCAAGGAGGAAGAAGAACAGGAAATGTAACCTTTCCAAAACTGGCTGCCTTGGGTTTCTGATTCCTGCCCCGTTGCTCAAGTCCTGCTTTTGCTGCAGCCATATCTTGGAGATCAGGAGGTACTAACTCAACTCTGGAGAGATAAATCAGGGAGGGATTTCACTGCATCTCCATTATAACGAGGCAGAATTCATCACCCAGCACATGTTTTGAAACCTCAGAGAGTTACGGTGACAGTCCAAGGCCAGTTTACTCATGGATCTGAGATCTGCAGACAAAAGCCTGACCGCTGGCACCATTTCTTATGCCTCTGGGACTGGGATGCTCGTACCCAATCCCACTTTGGAGCAAAACATCCTGTGCTATTTGGGCTGAGGATTTTTGGGCTTTGGGCTGTATTTTTGTTCCCCTGAACCATTCAGAGAGCAGAGCAGCTGGGCAAAAGCTGTAGCAGGAAAAGGGTTTGTATTCCTGTGAGACTGAGAGCCTCGGGGATGTTTCAGCTTTTGTGAGGCGCAGATGAGATTTCAAACAAGACGTGAATGAATCCCCTTCACTCGCACAAGTGTAATTTGCTGACGGGTTTGTTTTGTTGTTGGCTTTTTTTTCCTCTCTCCCCCATTCATATTGATCAGCTCCTCAGCTTGACAGGGCTGCTGGTGGAGGAAGCAGTTCAGCAGAGGAGCTTTCAGCAGGGCCTCTTGCAATGGGAGAAGGGGTAATGGCTTTAAGCTGGAAGAGAGTGGATTTAGTCTAAGTAGAAGCAAGGATTTTTTTACAGTGTGTGTAGTTGGGCATCTTGTTTTAGTGCTTCATCCCTAGGCTGGGTTGGCCAAGGCTCTGATGAACCTGGTCTAGTTGAGGATGTCCCTCGGCAGGAGGTTTGCATTAGAAGGCCTTTGAAAGTCCCTGGGAACCCACAGCATACTGTGGATTCTCCATTAGCATTGCTAATGTGCCTGCCTTACAGTTCTGGGGGTGTCTGACCCCCAGAGGTGTCCAGCAGTCCTGGGAGACCTGCTCTGTGGGCATTGCAACCTAACGAGCTTTATCTCCCACCTCATATTAATTGCAGAACAGCTTCTCTTTTCTAATTAACACGAAGCTATGTTACCTTGCCTGGCTAAAATGCAAAACACCACACGTGTCGCCTTACTCATAAATCATTTATTTACACCAAATAGCAAAGCACCTCATTAAATAGATTTCTGGGGTTCTGCTCTTCTCCTGTTTGCCCTGGTGTTTTTTCTAGAAAGTGAGATAAGGCCAAAGAGAAGCACTGAGCTCAAGGGTTGTGGGTCAGCTGCATCTTCTGGTCTCTGCCCTCCTGCTTTCTGAACTGAGGGGGAGATGGCCCTGGGTGTGTGCCCCTGTTTTCCCAAGCTGAGACCCATGACAGGGTTTCCTTTGATCTAAGTTAGTTAAAAAATGAACATTTTTGGAGGGAGTTGAGTAGAAGGCAGGAAGGAACAAAGGAAATACTTCTTGTTCTTTCTGGGCTGTTTCTGATTTCAAACGTTAATTAGAAAAGGATATTGTATGGATTTGGGGTTTCAACTTTGTGTCAGATGTGTTAATCAAGGCTGCATTAGCCAGGCTTTCCTGGAGGAGTCAGTGGGGAGGGTGTACCAAGTGTTTGGCTTCTTTGGAGACAGGCATGGATGTGGAGCAGTGCTCATAGAAATCTTTGGCCATGCAGAGGGGATGGATTTTGCCTTCAGAGGTGACAAAATTGGGGTTTGAGTCTCATGCAGCCAGTGCTGATGGGGCTGTGCCAGGATTGGTTTGCAATCAGCTTTTCTAGGCCAGTTTTAAAAGCCCCCAGGCGATGCTGGGATGTTTCTGCTGACCCCAGAGTTATGTTTTCCTTTGCTCTTCCAGTTCATCCTGCCTCCTCCCACCCCTCTAGGTGACTCACAAATAGTTGTTAGTGGTCACATGAAGGCAGCTCTGAGGAGTGAGGCTGCCCCTGATATTTAGGGTTCTTTCAGGATTCCCTTTCCCTTGGGAGGTGTGTAGGTACTGCTGGAGATCACAGTCAGATTTCCAGCTGGCAATGCTCAGGAATGAAATACATATTCCTGCTTGAATTGGAAATGGTCTCTCAGGGTCTGCTGTGTCAGGATGACCCCAGGATTGTAAAAGTCCTTGTTTTCTAGCTCCTATAGTCAAAGAAGGAGTCTGAAATGCATCAGCTCCTCAAGGTTATTTTTCCTTATCTATAACATTCTTTCTCTGACCTGCTGAGCTCTGTCCAGCAGGTCGTCCATGGCATTCTGTCTGCCCTCTAGGGTGGTGTTTACATTTTATACCAGAAAGTACCTGTACTATGTTTACAGTAACATGCCAATATCTGTCATTTATGTTGGACAGTGTGTCTCTACCTTAAACCAATAGAAAAGTGTCACCATCACAGCAAGACATGGAGGGCAAGGAGAAGGAGAAGAAGGCCAGGACATGCCCAAATCCCTCCATCTTGACCCCCCGAATCCTAGTCTAAAAACCCCCAAATTCTACTTTTTTTCACCCTGTGTTAACTCAAATATCACACTACTCAATCCCTTGTGGCTTGTAATTCCTCACACAAACTTGGCAGTTTTTCCACAGGCTAAAATCAGAGCCACAGGTGTTTTTGACTTTGTGCCAAGGTCTCTGAGCCCCTTGCCAGGGTCTGGAGACAGCCAGGGCAGCCAGAGAGATGTGCTGGGCTCTGACAATTGTCCTGCCTCTTTTGGACCATCTTGACTGTGCCCCTAAGGATTGCCCTGTCTTCAGGAAAATTCAGGATTTGAAAGATGCTATACCGAGTGCTCTCCTGAGTGGATGGGACATCTTGTGCATTTATAGCTCTGCAATAAAAAGTCAAATTAATCTCATGGGATTTCCCCCTTTATGACCCCATGGTGCTCAGTGCTAATGCTTCCCTCCCTCACATATTCTGCATTTATTCTCCAAGTTTACCAAACACGGACTTTCTACTCCAGGAAGTCTAAATACTTTAATTTCCCAATTCGCTGCTGCTCTTCTGGTTCTCTGACCCTTCACAGACAAAGGTGTGAGTGAACCACCAGGTAATTTCCTTTACAATTAGTGCCTTGAATGGTTGGTTCACCTGCAGAGGTCATGGGAACAGGATCCCATCCAGGCTGGAGCCAGCTCCTCTCCTTCCCCTCCTGTTGTGGAGATGAGGAGAGAAGGACAGATATCAATAAAAGTGAGACTTTCTGACAGAACAGCTTCTGTGAGGGAACTTTTTTTTTTTAAAGGGTGCAAACAATGGATGGAGCAGAATTTGCATAAAACTCATTAGAAAAAAAGTACAAGTTTCATAAATCTTGTGATAAATTAATGCTATATCGTTCCGAACATGATGTATTAATTTTAGGATCAAATGAATGGGTCTGTGATCATTCTTGGTAATTATGAGGCACCCAGGCAGTTTGGAGAGGAAATTATTTTTAAGGTTTTTTTTTTAAGTGCTGGAACCCTTTTTTCACTAGAAATATCTTAAGAGACCCAAACCCTTCCTTTTACACATGCTTCTTTTCTTATCTCCTGGGTGTTTTGGTGTTTTATTTGATTTTATGTACTTCCCTCTTTCATGCTGGAGCAGCCTATTCCTTCCCAGACTAAAGGAGACAAAAGCCCTTTCAATTTTTGAAAATTTTCTATGTTCTCCATGGTCTCAGGGAAGGCCTGTGGGGTTTGTAGTTAAGGGAAGGCAAGAATTGCTGGATCCAGCTGGAGCAGGCAGGGATAAAGTACCTGGGATGCTGCTGCCCAGGGATGAGCATTTTTTCATTCCCTTTTTTCCAGGCAGGTTTGGAGATACCACAGCAGTGCTAAGGTGCATCAGTGATTTTGGCAGCAATATCCCAGCCTGGCTGGAGAGTTTTGGCTCATAAACCCCTGTCTCCAGCCTGAGGAGCTGCCAATGAGTGAGCAAAGAGATGTTATTCCCATCCATGGAATCCTGCAATGGTTTGGGTTGGAAGACACCTTAAAGATCATCAAGTTCCACTCCCCTGCCATGGGCAGGGACACCTCCCACTGTCCCAGGTTGCTCCAAGCCCCATCCAGCCTGGCCTTGGACACTTCCAGGGATCCAGGGACAGCCACAGCTGCTCTGGGCACCCTGTGCCAGGGCCTCACCTCCCTTACAGGGAAGAATTTCTTCTTAATAACCCATCTAAATCACCCTCTGTCAGTGGGAAGCCATTCCCCCCTGTCCTGTCCCTCCATGCCCTTGTCCCCAGTCCCTCTCCAGCTTTCTTGGAGCCTCTTTAGGCCCCGGAAGGGCCTCGAAAATCTTCCTGAAGCTTCTCTTCTCCAGGCTGGACAGCCCCAACTCCCTCAGCTTTTCCATGCCCTGCAGAGACACAGCACCAGCAGGAAGCCACACGTTTAAAAGTGGGTTTGGAGAGCTTGTGTGATACCTGTGCTGCTTGAAGACCTGTTAAAGGCTGATGAAGGGCACTTACTCTGTCTCACCCATGTCGATGTAAGATGTTGGCTTTAATGGGGAGGATGCCAGCAGCCAGGGACTGCATGCACAGCATCTGCCAGGAGAGCCCCAGGAGTTCTGTTTATTTGAATGACAATGTCAAGAAATTTCAATATGCCATTGATATTTTTGTATTTTTCCTCTCCTCATTTGTTTTGTAAAGTTAACCAAAGTGATCAGTTCTAAGCCAACCAAAGGAGCCCTTGGTAAATGGGAATGCTTAGCTCTTCTTCGCTGCTACTCTCTATCTTAAACAGCTTTGAGAGCCCTTTTAAACAGCTTTGAACACCCTTTTACACACCTCTGAGAGCTGGGGGTGGGCAGGCAGTGCTCTCTCTGAGGTTTACCCACTGGCTGTCAGCTCTGCTTATGGATTCTGCCTCCACACTGACTCCCCACTTAAATAACCAAACGCAGCAGAGAAATTACAGGCTCTGTCTCAGAGCATCTGAGGAACCAGGAGAAGCTCTTCTGCTGTGCTTTTCGCTTCCCAGCTTGACAAACACCCTCAGAAATGGTTTTGACTGCACAGATTTGTTTTCCCTCTTTCCTGTCACCTCTGTGTTTGGCTCCTTTCCCTCCCATACATGACAGCAGCTTGTGGTTCCTCGACCAGCTGGTCCAAGGCTTTTTCCACACACCATTGGTGAAAAAAAAATCTTTTTCTGATGGCAGAAATTGTTCTTTTCTCATTTGTTTATTGTGAGAGCCTTTTCTACGAGGTGCTGGTGTCTCCCTGCCCTTTCTGGCTGGCTCTGCAGTGCAGGAATTGGAGTGGAGGCAGCCTTGGTGGAGGAGCTGAAACGTGTAACGTTGAGCTGAATTTTAGGAGTGGAAACTTCCCTGGCCAAGTCCTTCTGGAAAGTTTTGGCTCAAGTGGTCGAGCCGGTTCTGAGAAGGAGGTCAGGGAGGATCTGTTGGGGTTGTGCTTATGGATAAGCTACCAGACACCTGGTCTGGGAGGAAGGCTTGGGGTGAGGGGATGAGTGGCTCGCCCATGGAGCTGGGATGTGCCTTTAGGTGCCCCTGAGTGTAGCTGGCAAGGGTTTAAGCTCAGCATGGTTGTGTGGCAGGAGATTTGTTGTTCTGGTTCACCCAGGGAATGCAGGAATGGAGGTGGAAAGACCCTGGTGAGAAATGATCCTCACTTCCAAAAAATTTAAAATGTTTATTAAAACCTTTTATCAAAAAAATATAACAGAAGGCTGAATAGAGAAAATATTTCAGTGCTGGGAGCAGAGGATTTTTTCCACCAGGTACTCACCCACACAATGGAGGTTTCACCTTTTAACCCTTTAGCCCCTCCCATAGTTCTGTCCAGTGGAGGAGATCACTTCCTTAAATCCTGATGGGAGGTCAGCTGCTTCCACAGTGACAAGCCAGCCCTCCCAAATGTCCCAAACCCAGGATAACTACACAAGGTGGGGTAAAACATAACCATAAAGCTATAAAACTTCTCCTAGCATATATACACGATATTTGCCTTTCAAATGTGAGACTCAACCATGGCACCACTCGTCTATCACACCTGGAGGCTGAAAGAGATGTCCTGAGCCCTCCTGTGCTTTGGTTGCCCTCCCACACTGGCACTGTCCCCTCCACACCAGAGGTTTTCTGTGCACACTCAGCTCTGGGTTTGTCCCCTCCAGGAAACTGATGAAGCTTCACTCCAAGCACGGGAGCAGCTCCCACTTCCTGTGACCTCCTGCTTGAAACTAGATTTTACTTTACTTCCTTGGCCAGGGAGTCGCCATCCTTTTCTTTCCCTCTCATTGCTCATAGATTGCTGAAATATTGGCATTTCATCTTTTCTTTTCAAAATCTTTGGGAAAACATCTCCACAAGAGCTTTCTATTCCTCCTTTTTCATTTTTTTTTATGTTTTTCTGAGAGGCGAAAGAGAAAATGAATCAGGGGCAAAGAAAAGGGAGCAGGTGACAAATGAGAAGAACAGGGCTGGAATTTCAAGATCAAATCCATCAAATCCTGTGTGAAGGGCCAGCCTGCTGTGATGAACTGGGCTAATTGGAGAGGCTGTGCTGGGGTGACTGGAGCAGGAAGGCAGGGCTGCTGGGGGAATGGAATGGGACTGGCTTGTCCCATCTCTCTCACAGGGAAGAAGGGGAGCCAAGGAAACGTGGTGGAAGTTTTACTTTTGGAAGTGTGTTGGTGGCCTTTGTGTAAGGTGGGGGTACTAAAATGATTTTTAACTGATTTAAGAGTTGAAGAATGGCTGAGGGGTTGGTTCCCTGTGCCAACTTGTGGCCTTGATGGGGAAGCCAGAATGTGGTGACTGTGCCCACACAAGTGACCCAGAGCTCAGGAGGGGTGAGGACGGGGAGCTGAGGAGAAACTGTTTGTTAAAATCAGGATTAAATGTTAAAATCAGGATTAAAATGCTTTTCATATTAAAGCCTAGCTGATGGCTTGATCTTGAGCCCAAAAGCCATCGCAGAAATTCCTATTAACTCCACATGGATACAAATAACACATCTTAAGAGTAGCTTATTAGAAAATTAATTAGAAACCTGCCCCTTCTGTGCCCTCCAGCCCACCCCAGCCCCTTCCTGCTGGCCTGGCTCAGCATCTGGCTCTGGCCCTGGGGCTCTGCACTTTCCAAAACCTTCCAGGAGCTCTAGGATCCTTCCAGAGACTGAGTTTGTTTTTTCTCCCTTTTCATCCTCTACTGAAAGCCCAACCAGCGGAGATGAATCGGTGGGGTGCAGTCCCTTTTCCCACTTTCCTCCTTGGCAAAGTGGAAGGGCAAGAAAAATGCAGATGTTTACAGCTGCAAGCCAGGTGCTGAGAAAAGGGTGCCTCAATGGGATGCAAAAGTGCCCCCCTAAAACAGACAAACATGAAAAAAAGAATAATAAAATCTGATCAGGAAGAAAACAACAACAACAAAAAAAAGGCTCCTGAGGTCAATCAAAGTTCAACACTTGGAGAAAGAAGAAAATCTGTGTATGTGTGAGAAAAAGGGAGAAGTAGCTGTGATTGAGAGAAAGGAGGCAAAGGGAGACAAGATAAATTCTGATTATCTGGTAGAATCAAGACACTTAACTGCCCTGTCTGATTCCTGAGAGGAAACAAATGGAGCCTATAACTTTGTACTGCAGGAAGATCATTTGTCCCTGTTCCCTCAGCCCTTGCTGGAGCCAGGTCGGTGCTCGGCTGGAGGAGGCTTGAGCAGCATCTCCAGCACGACCCTGGGGAGAGATGGAAGGTGTTTTTCTCTGTGAGAGCCCTGAGAGGGGCTTCTGACAGATGTGCTGCAGCTCTGGCTCTGCATGGCCTGCCCAGGCTTCCTGATGATGGGGGGAAAAATAGGAGAAAATCAATAAATACAATAAATCAGTGCTGAAGAAATTGCTGGAAGGTAACCTGGACAAACTTGGTTGTGGTGGTGAAAGTGGTGAAGCTTTAATGCCGCATTCCTAAACTTAGGGGTAAAACTTGGAAAAAACTTGGAGGAAAGTAATTGTGAAGTCGCATTTCTAATTTCAGGCTTGTGTTTCTTCTTATCTTCTATTTATTTGTTATTTCTGTGTTTTATACATGTGTAATACTTTTTTTTTTTTTCCTGAACGAGGTGCTCTGAAAGTAGGATGGTGATTATTGCCTGACTGGGAGATAAGGGGAAGGGTGCAAGAGCTCTTAGGTTTTGGTGCCTCATTTGGGAGGGTTTATTTAAGATGGGATTTTTCTCTGCTCACACTGCTTCTGAGCTGTCCCTGGCTAAGCTCTAATGAAGTTTCTTGTTTCTAACAAATCAAAGCACAGAGGAGATGAGGAATCTGTAGTTTTGCTCCTTTTGGAGAGGAGGGTGGTCAAGCTCAGAGTGCTGTTTTCCACGGATCCTACTCCAGAGAGTGACAGGAGGAACACATGGAGGTGGCCAGAAATGAGGAATGCCTCCTTCTCCGGGTTGTCCTGAATTTAGGAACTTAATTCCCTGACAGCTGGAGATAGCTGCAGTGCAAAGAGAGAAGAGTTAAATATTAAATCCATGTTGATTTAGTTATTTATTTATTGCTACAACTGGATTTGCAACACACAAACCACAAATATGATTAAAACTGGGTGGCACATGGTTTTCCTATTCAGCAGGAATTTTAAGATCCTTTTCCTTCCAAACTCCTTTTGGAGTTTGAAATATGTGCTGTTCTGGAGGGAAATGATGACCTGTTGATGTGGAGTTTCTTGGAGGTAAAGGGTGGAAGCCTGTTCTATTAAAAAAACTGGGCAGCATAAAGATCCTGGATGTATTTTGTCCTAATTACTGGCTTTTCCAGCCCTGGAGTCTGTCTTCTTTTTTCCCTTGGGGCAAAGAAACCTTTGCTAAGGATGGCTTTGAACATCCTCCAGCATAAAATCAAGCTGCTGCCTTGTTTTATATCGGGGCTGCAATTTTAGAAATTGTAGGGGCTTGGTGTCCCTGGGCTGCACTGTAGAGGTGAGAACATTGCAGATGAACACTCTGATCACAGGCTGGGATAAAGTCACTTGTTTTTGTCTTTATCCAAAATGCCTTTGGTTGTGACCCATCACTCACTCGCACCTGTTGGTGGAAAGAATGTTTTTTTTTCCAGTGGTTAATTCTAGCTGCTGCTTCTAAAACAACTGCTATTCCTCCTCCAAACAGGAATTTGTCTGGGTTTGGGCACTGAGTCTTGCTCATTGCTTTCTTGCTCATTGCTCAGTATCACATTTTGTCCTCCCTGTGGATGTGCTCGAGATAGCCTGAGTCATCTCACTCTTCTTAGTCATAGATGAGGCAGTTCAAGCTTTTAAAGCCTTTTTTTTTTTAAGGAAAAACATTTTTGCTAGCTCTTGAAATTTTGTGGCTTACTCTTGTGTCAAGATCTGAAGGTGATGCAGCCAAGCAAGCAGTTTGTAGCTTTGCAGCCTTGGCAGAAGCAGCTTTTTGGCCTAAAAGCCTCTCCTGACTTCCCCAAGAGCCCTGTGGCTCTGCAGGCAGGGTGTGGAGTGGCTCCTTGCATGCTTGGACTGGGCTGGCTGCTGGGACCGTCTCCTCTGCAGCTTGGCCCTCCAGCCTTTTGAGGGTGCTTGGAGTAGGGCCAAAAAAAAAAATTTCCCAAAAGAGCCCAAATGACCAAGGGCTTCACCTGGCTGCTGGGTCCTCCCTGTTATGTGCCATGCTGTCACCTGAGCTTGTACCAACAGCAATTTCACATCCCACTGTTATGTCCCCAGTGAAGTTGGTGGCCTTAGGACCTGCCAGGCCAGCTGGGTCCTCACTCAAAATGTTCTTCACCAATGTCCTAGGGCACTAAATTTTTAATCACAAAGTCACTCAGGGCAAAGGCAAATGCCTTACAGAAGTCTATTATTTCTTCTTTATCTGCCAAAGTTGTACTCTCATCAAAGAATAAAATCAGGTTTGTTTGACAAGCTCTATTTTCCATAAAATCATGTTGACTGGCATTAATTATGTTCCTATCATTTAATTCTTTATTAATGGAATCTCATATTGGCTTTTTCCATTATTTCAGCCGTGATTGATGTCTCACCAATCGATTGGGAATTGCCCAGCTCTCTCTGCTCTCCAAACTGTGCTGCTGCTTTTGCCCTTTGGTCTGCTGGAGCTTCCCTCACCTTCCCAGAGGAATGAAATTTGGGCATCTCTTCTCCTTGGCCAGGAGATCTGGGGGCATGGTGCTGCCAACAGACTGCCCCTCCCATCCTCAAATCCATGTGGCCAAGGAGAAATCTCATCCTTATCCCTCTATCCTCAAGGCCAGGCAGCCTAGGGAATGTCCCATCCTTATCTCCATCCAGCAGTTTTTTCCTCCCGTTTTCTCCCCCATCCTGCTGGGGAAGGCACGGAGAGCAGCTGGCTGGGACAGCAGGCAGCCTTGGCAGAGTGAGAGTGCACAGATCTGTCATGGAGGGGCCCAGAACGATCCAAGGAGGTTCTTGTGGGACTGAAATGAGGCTCCAGGGGTGGTGGCTGTCCCTGCTTTTGGTGTTGTACCTGCTGGAGGTGCCCCTTGGCAGGAGGAGTGTGAGGGAGGCTGGTCAGAGCTTACCCAGGGGAGGTGTGGGCTCCTCTCTCTCTAGTGCCAGGGCTGAACCAGGCTGACTTTCTCTTGCTAAAGGCAAGGAAGGAGAGGATCTGTGGTTCAGTCCATCTGTGCCAGACAGAGCAGTCAGACCATGCTCAGCCTGGCTCCCCTTGGGGCACTGGAGCACCGTGGGCATGATCCCAGCTCTTCCACAGCCCTCTGTTCTCTGACAAGCTGCGTGTTTTCAGCATTTCTTCTTCTCTGCCTCCTTTTGCTCAGGATTTCTTTCCTCTCTGTGTCTCCCAGGTTCCTCAGTGACTCAGCTGCTGGCCCGGGACCTGGACAATGACCCTCTGGTCTTTGGGGTGGTCGGGGAGGAGGCCAGCCGGTTCTTTGCCGTGGAGAGCGTCACTGGAGTCGTGTGGCTCAGGCAGCCCCTGGACAGAGAGGTAAAGCTGGGGCAAGACCACCACCTGTGCTCAGATAAGGGGTGGCTCTCCATCCTCTGTGACAGCTGAGATGGGTGTTGAATCTGAGTGTGTCCACGTTCCCTGGACAGCCTGTCACTGTCTCCAGGACAGTGGGGACATGGGCAGTGAACAGCCTGCTCTGGTTTTCCTGGGCGCTAGAATAACACCTGTGGGTCTGAAAGTAAAGGAATTAGTAAGTGAAGGTGATCTACTAAGGAGCCAGGCTGCTCACACAGCCAGGGAAATGTACAAGCTTCCTCTTTAAATCTCTATGCCAATTAAATCCTTTACTATTTAGAACAGCGTGTCAAGAGATGTGAGGTATCCCTGCTTATTCAATCTCATCAAGACTTTTCATCCTCTTGTGGATTCAGGCTGCTGGATGCTAAATTTGGCAAGATTGTTTCCTCAAAGCTATTTCACCACCCCTATTTTCAATGGCAGCTTTGGTGTGCAAGGCTGGAATCCCATCCAGGTGCCTGCTTTGCTAAAACCTTGGCCCTTTCTGCATTCCTGGAGCAAGGAGGAAGCGATAGGAGGAAGACTGGGAAAATATGATGTGATTTGGGCAACGTGCTTAATTTCCCCTGCGCTTGTGCTGCCTGTATTTAGTGCTGCCTTGGCTAGCAGCAGCCTTGGGAAGATCAAACCCATTAACACACCTCTGGCGTTCCCAGCCAGAGGCAGCCAGGCATTGGGATGCAGAGGAGCAGGGTGGTGGATGCTCTCAGGCTGGGGCTGGGGGGAAGGCCAAACCCAATTTCACAGTGTTAAGAGCGAGACTTTGGGAAAATAAAGTGCTTTTCTTCACCCGTCTCCCCTCCGCCTCCCCGTGCCAACAGCTGCTGGCGTGAGTCATAAATCTTCCCTCATCTAAATGCCTCCTGCTTCCCCATACTTCCCATGCCAGCCTTAAGCCCAGGAGGGTGATCAATAGATTTTAGGTGTCTTGTGGTGGGGAGGGTGGGAAGGGAAGGAGCTGGGCAGAGCTTGGGTGCATGAATGGGCTCAGCTGATCCCAAAGGCTCAAAGTACCTGGGGGGAAGGCAGGATGGATATGGGGAAGGTGTAAAGGATGTGGGAAAGGTGTGAGTGACAATTTATGGTGGAGGAATGAGTCAGAGGGAAGGGATGAGACAGGAAGAAAGCTGGGAGCAGAGAGCACTGGCCTGCGTGCACATGTTCAAAAAGTCAGGGGAGAGAGAGCCACTCAGGAGAAGTGGTGGGAAGGGAAAAGGAAGAGGTGAATTCTTGTACTATGGAGAAGAAAGAAGGGGGAAGGAGTCATAGTAAGGTAAATGGTGCAGGAAAGGATGAACTGGATAAAAAGAGGAAAAAGCAAATGTATAGAGGCAAAATGAATTTTAAAAGATTTTTTTTTGTACTCCGATGAAGATTAGAAGGAAAACGGATTTTTTAAAAAAATTGGCAGACCCTGAGGCTGAAGAATTGTGTTAAAATAATTTTAGAGACAGTGGTTGGTATGTGGAAGCTTCCTCTGATTATTTTATTGAGTTTTTAAAATTTAAATGCTCAACAGGTTGTTTCTTATCTCCTGCTTTTCCTTTCTTCCCTATTGCATCGTCCCAGGTGGATGAGGAGTGGGAAAAGAGGGCTGAAAGGCACAGATGCAGCAGGGTGGGACAGCACAGGGAGCAGAGCATCTCCTCTCCCTGGGGATTTCAGCTGCTCCTTCTGCCTACCAGCACTGCCCCGGGGCAGGAGTTAGAAAGGGCTTTCCCTGGTTGCACTTCCCAGCTGTCTGGATGGAAATGTGGGAGCAGGAGTGGGTGCACACTGTGGGGAGCTGCTCCCCAAACCCTGCTGCGAGATAACTTCGACCCTGGTGCAGGCAGAGCTGCTGCCTGTCCCGGGGCTGATCCCATTAGGAATAAATCAACCAGAGCTGCAGCAGGGAGAGCCATTTCAAGCTGGCTTTTCCAGCCTGTCCTGCCTGATGCTGTGGAAACGTCGAGTTGCTGTGCTCCAGCAGCTCAGGCAGGGCAAGGACAGCAGAGCTGGGAAGGGATTGCCAGGACTGGAGGGGAACAAAACACCAGCTGGTGGGCAGGTACCAGGTAGATGGGGTGGCCCAATCTTTACAGGATTCTTTGGTAAAATAGGAGCAAAATGATTGCTGGTGGGAAGAAAAGGGCCAGGAAGAGAAAATCTGCCTCCACTAGCAATATCGCCCTGCCCTGATCTCCCAAAAATTCACTTTTTCCCACTTTTGCTCACCGCAGCATCAGTGACTTGAATAGATCCCTATTGCAAGCTGTTAATTTAGTTAAAGCAATAAGGAGTAGAGGGAATTGTATGAGAATTTCATGGAATTTCAACCAGTTCTCACTACACAGGCTTGTCCCAGGATTGCCATTTGTGTGATAAGGAAGTTGGGAAAGCAGCAGCAGGATTTAGAGGTCCTCACTGAGACTGTGTTGCATTGCCACGAGTCCTACATCTTGCTTTGTTTTAAGTGCCCAGCTGTCAGTCAGGGAGCTGGTTCCTGCATCCTCCTGCCCCGGGGCAGGGCATCTCCTGTGCCTGTGGAACACACAGGAGCCCTGCTGGCATTCACATTGCCCAGCATTTTCTGCCCAGTGCAGGTCATGGCACTCCAGCACCTCCACTCTTCTGGAAGGCCCTGGAAGCATTTTGCGTGTAATAACATTGGCTAAAAGTCCCCAGCCTGCCACCTGCAGATAAACACTACAGTATCTTTAATTATAGTTTTTTTTTTCTTCTCTTTCCCTTTCAGACAAAGTCAGAATTCACAGTTGAATTTTCTGTCAGTGACAGCCAAGGGGTGAGTGTGACTTCTCTTTTCATGGTCTATGGCACGGACGGAGGGGAGCAGGGGGCGTGGGTGACTTCTGCACCAGGGGAGAGGGGTCACCCCTTGGCCCAAAGCCCAGAAACACAGCCACCAGCTGGCTTTAGGCTCTAAATCCACACCTAAAGCTGACAGCCTGCTGTCGTCCTTGGGCCCACAGGTGATCAAAGGGACAGTCAACATCCAGGTGGGAGACGTGAACGACAACGCCCCGCAGTTCCACAACCAGCCCTACAGCGTCCGCATCCCTGAGGTAGGCACCACCTCTGCCTGCCTTCTGCCTCTTCCCTCCGTGGCCACTCGTGCTCTCTGGTTGCCACCACAGAGCTGGCCACCAATGCACAGGCCTGTCCTCTTGCCCTGGACCCGTGTGAGGTTGTGGGAGGATGAAACTTCTGGAAGTTACTGCCTGAAAATGGGCAGGAGCAGCTTGTTTGGGGTGTTGGGGGTGGAAGAGGAGATGTGGGGCTTTGGTGACATCTTCCCCGTGACAAATGAGAAGTTTGCAAATGAGTGTAAATGAGGGTCTGTGTCTTGTTCGCTTCCTTGGAGCTGAGGGCGTGCACAAAGGTGACCTGAGGCAGGACCCAGTGTTTCTCCAAATGCCTGAATTCTGGCAGAGTGCTGCCCAAAGGCTTCTGCCCTGGCTGGTGATTTGCTTTACCAGCCCCTCTCATGTTGTCCCTGGGATAAAACAGGTGGGAAGGGGCCACAGGAGATCATCTGACCCAAGCTCCCACTGATCCAGCAAGAATTTTCGTGTTAGGTCAGATTGCTCAGAGCTTTATCGAGCCAAGTGTTGAATATCCCCTAGAACAGAGTTTCCACAACCTTTTGCTGCTTTCTGTGCTGGTCACTTCAAGGGAGGTGGCATCTGTTCATCCATCAGGGACAGCTTCTGCACCTGCAGCCTGACTTGGCTGGCAGTTTACAGGTCTGATGTGAATTTAGGCTTTCAGCTGTAGCTTCTGGTTCCAGGTGGAGAAGGTGAGGATATTCCATTTGAAACAAGGGATTAGTAGAGCATTTGACATCCTCCAGTGGAGGAAACCTCTTTTTGCACCACAGTACCAGGGCAGTTTTTCCCAGACTCTTCCCGGGGTGTGGGTGAGGTCCCAATGGGTGCATTGTGCGTGTGTGGAATGAAGCAGCTCTGGTAACTGAGAGGTGCAAACGATTGTGTTACCAGGGTGTATTTAATATTCCTGCTGCTGCTGCCCCACCGTGCTGGGCTGTGATCTCTCCCCATCCCTCTGCTGTGAGGATGAGGTTTCTTCATTAGAGCTGCTCGTGATGTATGAGCCAGGAGCTGGAGTCTCATCTTTGCACCAAGTCATCTGAAACCTCCCCGTGAGAGTGACGCTGGCTCAGAGGCATTTCTGCTGCTCCTCAGAGCACGAGGGGTGGAGAAATGACTTGGCAAAACCCACACCAGGTGCCCCCTGCTCCTGCCCATGCTCAGGGCTCTGCAGGTGGCTGTTGTGCCTTGCTGCTGCTCCTCCGGGTCGTGCTCTGCCTGCAGAGGTCTGCAAAGCAAAAGGAATGGCAGCAGGGTGGGAGGAGAACAGGCTCCTCTCCCCTGCCCTCAGACTGACCTCTGGTTTTGCTGTTACCTGCTCTGTGAAGAGAAGGAAATGGGTTTGTGTGACTCCTCTGGGAATTAGGGCTGTGTTAAGTGCCAGTTTTTTATATACCTGGAGTATCTGTGCCACATTTCTTCTTTCTGATGGCTTCTGTCCTTGATGCCTCAAGTTTTAGCTTTTATATTTTCAGATTCTGTGCTGCTTTAGTGTGTGGGTCTGGGCTTCATATGAGGGGATGGTGGCTCTCTGCACAGAACAGGGAGACAAAACAATTCCTTCTCCAGTTGGGGACCAGGGACAAATGATCCAGATCTTAGGCCCAAGTGCACAAACAATGAGGACTGAAGAAAGAAAAACAAGCAGGATGGGACTGCATGGGCTAAAGCTGGAATTGGACAATGAACTCCAATGGAGCAAAACTGATCAAAGTGAGAGACCCCCTGACCAGCTGTGCATTTTGTGACCATTTCGGGTTCACCTTGGCTCTTGTGCTGCCCAAGGTGAATCTACTGAGGCCTCCTAATAAATCCCTACTTTATTCTTTAACTCTGCCTGGCCTCTGTTCTAGGCCAGCCTTCACAAGGCACCATCCTAAGAGCCAATATTGCAAAACTTGAGTTTTCCCAGTTTCCAATATTAACCTGTGCTTGGCCTGGGGAACAGGGAGGGCAAAGGTCCTGATTTGGAATCATGGGATCTTAGAGTCACAGAATGGTTTGGATTGTTAAAGCTCCTCTAGTTCAGCTCCTGCCATGGGCAGGGACACCTTGCACTGGTTGCTCCAACCTGGCCTTGGACACTTCCAGGGATCCAGGGGCAGCCACAGCTTCTCTGGGCACCCTGTGCACCCTGTGCCTCCCCACCCTCACAGGGAAGAATTTCTTCCCAACATTTAATTTAAATCTCCTCTTTTGCTGTTCAAGGCCCCTCCCCTGTGTCCTATCACTCCATGCCCTCATGTAGAAAATTAGGGCTGGCTGAGAAAAAGAAACTGCAGGCAGGTGATCTGGACATAAAAACATATATATAAAAGAAGACAAGGCTGAACCTTAGAGCCCCTCTGTGCCATATCACATGCTGTTCACGTGAGCTGTGGGTCTGCTGTGAAGGATTTCCAGCACTGCCTGGCTGTTTGGGGTACAGAAAGCCTGGTGCTCCCCCTGAAGCCCCCCAGCTCTTGGCCTTGGCAGCTGTGCTCTTCTGGAGGTTGGCCTAATCTAATTATGAGGCAGAGCATGCCAGCTTCCAGTTTCTACCCGTGATCTTTAACCAAGGGCACCGATCAGAGGTAATGAGCCACAAATGCCTTGCTCTGCCAGCATCCTGGAGGCACTCCTGTTCTTTTGCCAGGGAGAGAGAGCCTTGCTTTGCCAGGCACTGTGAGGGCAGGGGATGGGGTCTCACCACCTAAAGAGGACCCTCCAAGGGCTGCAGGCCATCGGAGGTGCCAGCAATAAACTTTTTCTGAGTGTGGTGGCACAGCTCTCAAGGAGGAGATGCGCACTTGCCTGTGAGACCTGTGCTGAGCTACAAATTTTCCTTGTTGCTTGCTCATGACTACTTGAAGCTGGAGGTGATGTGGCATGGAAAAGTGGTGGGGTCCCAGCCATGGTGAGGGATGACAGGTCACCCCATGCTCCAGACAGCTTGAGGGTGAGCAGCGAGGGCACAGGTACCGAAATCCAGCTCAGAGAGCACCCAGCCCAAATTGAAGGGCCTGTGGATAATGAATGAAGAGGGCTGGAGCTTGGAGAAAGAGGAGAGGCTTGTGTGGTTTTCAATAGACTGGCTCTGTGCAGATTTGGCAGCTAATGAGGGTTTTTCTCTTTTTAATTTTGAGATAAATGGATGTATCGATTTGCAGTTGTCGTAGCTAATGGAGCAGCAACCGAAAGGCTATTTAAACCTCGCTGCTATTGTGTGGCACTTGGAAAGTCAAAAGAAGAGTGTGCATAAATAAATGGAACACGAAGTAAACTGACCTTTAAAAACAATACTGCCTCTAAATACCCATCCTGGTGTTTTACGTGGTCCGCTTGGTGTGAGAATGGGGATTTATTTGGGCACAGGCTGCGGGTTGTGGTGTGGGGAGCGATGGAGAGGATGCAGCACAGCAGCTCGGAATGCCCAGATTGGGACTGCTGGAGTGGCACCGCTCCCCTGTGCTTGCTGTGTGCTGATCTCATCCCTGGAATAGCTGCCAGGGGGTGAGAGAGGGATACTGGGATATTGCTCCAGCCTAATCGTCTGTCCCGTCTGGGCAAGGGCGCCCCTTGCTCTGCTGGCCACAAGGCAGCCAGGCGGGGCGAGCGCTCTCATGGCTGCAAAGAAAAGGGGAATCCTGCTAGAATTGGCAACTTAATTCACCAAGCTGGCCTCGACAGAGCTCATTAAGTTCCCGTGTATTCATTTCAGGCTAATGGCTGTCATGCTGGCTGCTGTTTGATTTGCTGTAATAGACTTTTATGGCTTTCCAGTTTGCGAGGACGTGCGTGCCCGTGGCTGTGCCCCGTGGTGCTGCTGTAGTACATTAGTTAGCTGCTCATGTGCTTGCTACTCTGACCTTCAGGGTTTGTTCTCCTCTTGGATGCATCCCTTGCACTTCATCTCCTGCTCACAGCCTCTTTTCTACCCTCCCCCCTCGCCCAACCCCAAGGTACCACGTTTCTGGGAGTCTCAGGGTTTTGGCTTTTAAACATTAAGAGATCTATTGCCAAGCCTGTGGCAGGTTGTTGTGGCCATGCCTCAGTTTCTGGCAAGTCCAATCTGTTTTATCTAATCTTTTTTCCATTTGGCTGGATCCACAGGGAACTCAGAGTCCTTGGATTGTCACTGTTCAGTGCTTTTAGGTGAAGCAAGCAAGTGGAGTGGAGCCAAGGCCCTGTTTGTGCTACCTGGTGTGATGGGGACATTGGGGTGGACTGTTCCCCCTGGGTGCCTGCTGGGCTTTTTGTCCCAGTCCCAAGCAGTGAACTTCCTGGGGCTTCCACACAACTTTCCCTTTGCCTTTAACTCCTGGGGCAGTGGTGGAGTCACCATGCCTGGAGAGGATGTGGCACCTGGGGACATGGTTAGTGGTGGCCTTGGCAGTGCTGGGACAATGGCTGGACTCGATCCTAGAGGGCTTTTCCAGCCTAAATTGCACTATGAGGTAAACTGACTTCAAATCTAGTGCCTCCTTGGGAAAAGCTGCTTTCTCCTATAAGCCCCCAACATCCTGAGCTTGCAGATCGAGCCACCCATGGCCTTCTCTTGGCCTTGGAGCCTCAGCAGTTCTGACACTCTGGCAGAAAAGTCATTTAATTATTGGTTTCTTTGCTGAATGTTCCCTCAGGAGGTTTCCACTGGAGTTTTCTCTCCTTTTGTGCTTTCCCCCACCTCTTTCCTCCTGTTATATTTATAATATAATACACTTAAAAAGTGATGTGTGTTACATCTTGAGGTTACACACCCCCATCCCTGGCAGTGTTCAGGGACAAGGTTCGAGGGGGCTCTGAGCTACTTGGTCTAGTGGAAGGTGTTTGTGGCAGGGGGTTGGAGCTCCATGGTCTTTAATGTACCTTCCAACACAAACCATTCCATGATCCTATGATCTTCCAGCAAAAAGCTTGGCACTGGGCCAGAGATTGCAATTCAGCACCTCAGTCATTCATGAAATGACAGCTGCACCACAAGAGCAGTACCTGTAACTTCACAAGGACACAGGAATTAGAGCTCTGCTTTCAAATTTGTAACCACAACCCTCTGCCTTGGGAATGTGCTCATCTCATCCTGAATTCAAGCAGGGAGGGCTGTGGGAAAGGAGTTTAAAAATGGAAAGGAAAGTTTCTGGTCTGCACACAGCAGTGTTGAGGTGGCCACGGTCCAGTTTGCAGGTGTCTTATCTCCTGAGCTTAGCCCTGATTTGCCAATTTATTTTAATTGGGAGGCAGGCGGGCACTCGCCATCAGCAGCAGTCCCTTCTGCTCGGGGAGCAGCCTTTGGGACTGAGCCTTCACAAGCTGCTGGCCACCATTTCCATCCTTAATATGGGGGTGTAGCTGAAATCATGGCTTTTATGATGTCTTTTTCTTAATTGTGCAGAAAAGGACTTGGCGGGGAAGGAGGAGAGCAAGGAGGGGAGCGTCACTGCCCCGTCCCACGGCACAGCCTGGAGCCAGACCGTGCTCCACAGCGAGCAGGGGCAGGGAGGAGCAGAGAAAGGCCCAAAAGCCCTTGCTGTAATTAAAATTATTATTTTGCTTTAAGGGTAATAATGTCAGTAATTACATCAGTTTCCCTGCCATCCTGCCCAACAGTCTTCGGGGGCTCGTATAATTCTATTGCCATGGCTCGAGGCCTGGTGCTGTGCATACGAAGCAGCTGCCACGAGCTGAGCTCCCCCTCAGCTGCATTAGCCAGTCCCTTGCACACCCTCAGACACCTTCTGGGGCTTTCTTTCCTCCCCTCCTTTAAATAAAGAGTCTTTATAGTGGAGGTGATGATAGCAGAGCTGATAAGGAAGATAGACCACACTGCAAAAATGGTCTGTAATCATTGCTGGCTGCTTTCCTCCCTAGCTTCTTTTTTTTTTTTATCCATTCACTCTTTGTTTTCCTTTTCTCCTTGTCCTTATGTAACTATGTGGAGTTTAGAACTGAACAAATAATTTACAGTGAATAACTTATCCCCCAAATCCAGTCATCCCTTCCTTCTGTTACCTTTGAGCATGCAAAAATTTGCAAGTGTCTTGAACTTCTCCTCAGTAAATTATATGCAGTCTTTAAAATTTATTTATTTATTTGTTGTGGGATTTTTTTTTTGTTTGTTTTAAAAACTTCCTGGAAAGGCAGCAAGCAATTCAGTGAGTTATTGAAGCTGTGTTCATTAAGTGCTGTTGGACAGAAAAGCTGGCTCTCCTTCCTGGCTACATCAAGCACCTCCATCTCCCCTCCATCCTGGCACCCCACTGGTGCCCAGAGCTGGTGATGTCTCACCTCCAGTACCTGCTGGACAAATAGGAAGTGGGGATTTGACTGGTGTTTGCTGTTGCAGGAGGGTCTCTGTTGCACAGGTGATAATCTGCAGCAGGTGAAGCACTTCCCAAACTTCCCAGACATCCTCAGTTTTAATTGTCTTTATTGTTGCTGTCCACGTGCAAGCGAAACATAAATGGGCTGGGAAGTGCAGGCCCTGCCTTGGGCTTTCCTTCTGGCTTTGGGATGCTGGCAGTGTCTTCAGGCAAGCGCTTGGAAGCACAGCAGGCACCAGCTGTCATCTTCTCCCTGCTTTTTTCCACCAGGACTGGAGAAAAGAATGTAAATGAGACACAGTGCAGTGCATTGAGTAAAACATAGGGCTGGGGCTGAAGGGGTTTGCACAGCTGACATTGTAGATATCAGAATTCTAAAATGGTTTGGGTTAGAAGGGATATTTAAAGGTGATTTAGTCCATCCCCCTGTCACGGACAAGGACAATTTCCACAATCCCAGCTTACTCCAAGCCTTGTCCAGCCTGGCCTTGAACACTTCCAGGGATCCAGGGGCAGCCACAGCTTCTCTGGGTCTCCCCAGCCTCCTTTTAAATAACTTTCTCCTTTGAAGCTGTGCCCAAGTAGGTGCTCAGACCTGGAGCATCCTTCACTCTGAAGGTCACCTGCCTGCAAGTTTTTGTTGTTACTGCTGGCGTGTCTGCTGTGACGCCAGAGGGTCTTGAGTGACGTCCTAGGGAGAAAGAAAGTGTCCCCTGTCCCTTGTCTGGATTCACCAGTGAACAGCAGACCCTGGTCCTTTAATACACGTGACCGAGGAGTGAAATGAGAGATGCAACAGAAACTACTGGGGCGGAAAACTCCAAATGGCGTGGAAGTAATGTGTAAAGTGTCCTGGAGATAACAGTCATTTCCACCAGGCACAACTTGGGCTCTTTCTGGAAGGGTACTGCAGCAGAGAGGAGGGGCAGCCTGAAAATTAGAAATAGTCATGTGGTTCTGGCCAGAGGAGTGCTGGGCAGGATGAAGGGGACGGGGAAAACATCAGGCTTTGACCAGAAAGGGAAGTCATTGTGGGGCAGCAAGTAATTTGGTGTCTCCATGCAGGAGCTGTCACGCTGGGAAATTAGGAAATTATCTTGAGGGAGAGGAAGGGAAAGTGTACAGCAACATCTCTAAGCGAGGAGAACACAGGCAAAGAGGGGCAAGGTAACTTGGCTAAGTCAGTAATCATTCCTTATGGGACAAATGGGAAAAGGAGAATCCTCCTCACTCCCTGAGCTCCTTGCTATGGGTGCTGAGGGCATCTGCTGACTTCAGACTCTGCTGGGTCTGTCCCAGTGTCACCCTTCAGGTGAGGACAGTGTCTGAGCTTAGAGTGGCTGATGCCAGGTGTTGGAGGCTCCTCGGGATCCTGCTGGCAGCGGGTTCCTCAGAGCAGGCACGTTCCTCTGGAGCAGAAACAGTGGCTTCTGGTGCCACAGCACTTCTGCTGCAGGAGCAGCTCAGCCTGGGCTGGAAGGTCTCTTTTCCAGGGGACATTCCAGCCCAGCCCTTTCAGTGTAATTACACTTACACATCTGGGCAGCAGATGGCTTCAAGGTCTCTTCCCTGTCTCTGTGCTGCTGAGAGCAGAGGGGTGAGGAGGGAGTGAATGTGACCTGCTGGCAATTAGTTTTGTTTTATCTCCCTTTCCTCTGGTTACCATCTTCTCCCAGTAGCCTGGGATGTAACTTATCTCATGCCAGCCAGCAAAAGCTGCATCCTCTCCCCTCACATCCCTGTTTTGTTTACCTCCCTCGCCATAGTTCACCTTTGGACTCACCAGCAGGACCGTGCCTGGATGTACAGAATGGTTTTTAGGAATGATTTTTAACTCATTCAGGTGGTGAGCAGCAACTGCTCCATGCCAGGAAGCAAAAACCCCATCACTGAAAATGTATTTAACAATTTTACTCACATAGTCATGCAGTTTCTTGGTTTAGGCTCCTTTTTTCCATCACAGCACCTAAATTAAGGGATGATTAAGGTCTTTCTGAAAGGTGCTGTGTGCGGGACTCTGGAATTTTAGGGTCCAGACCCTTTTCCACCTGCAGTAACCAAGATCAGCAGCAGATCCATGAGGTGGGCACACATTAGCATCCTCAGTCCGTGCAGCATGGGAATGTGAAGCTGCAGCTGGCACAAGAGGCACTTTTTCTCATAAAAACACCATTTTTAATTAAGATGGAAATATTTAGGGAGAATGTTGCCATTTTGACAGCAAAGCTGGGGAGAAATAGCACTTCAAAAGAACCATAAAAATCACTCTTGCAATAGATTCATTCCAATTTCTTCTTGAGAATTGCATTTTGTGTTTTATTAGTTTGTAATGTGTCAGTGACAGTCATGTATAATAAGCTTTCTACTGCTGGTCAAACTTTGTGGTAAAATAATAGACTAAATCAGCCTCTCTATAAGTTTTTAAAATATTTATGTGTGAACTGAACTGTTTGTATAGTTTCAAACTATTTTCATTACAAATGGAGGGGATTTGATCTAAGTAGAAATTTCAATCAAAATTAGGGGCCATTACTTAATTTCAAACATTAATTGCTGTGGGAACTTTAAATGTGGGTGATTTATTTTGTTAGTGCAAATAATGGAGAGAGCAGGGAAAGTGAATAGAGGGTTCAAGGCAATTTTGGTTCAAGGAGGAAAAGAAATGGGGAGCTTTTGGTTTTGGAGATTTGCTTTATGGGAGATGTGTGAAACTTATTTATTTGCTTTTCTGAGACAGGATGCAAACCCAGTGGGTGAAAAAGGAGAGGTGGTCACAGCTGTCACTTTGTGTAGGATGATGGTTGCTTGTCCCTCTTTTTCCAGGAAACTGAGCTCATTCTGTGTGGTCAAGGGGTTTTGTTGGGGTGCCAGGGAGGTGTGTTTGGCTGCAGCTCTGAGCTCAGGTGATGGTTATACCAACAACCCCCTTGTTTTCCAAGCCTTGTCTTGGCTTTCATCGTGGTGATATGTTACTTCCTTAGGCTTGTCTTGCAATTGTAAATCAAACTGGAAAGGGTAGTGGGAAGGAGGGAAGGGAGAAGAGGAGGTATGAGTGAAGTCAGCCACCTCCTGCCCAGCCTGTGTGAGATTAACCTCAGTCACTCACAGGTCTTTGGGGGCACCTCCTGACCTGGAGTCCAGCTGCTTATGCCAGGATGGCCACCAACACTACCTTCAAACTGGGGCTTAAGGAGGAAAAAAAGGAGTTTGTAACTGATAGGCTGTGTGCTGGTATCCAAAGGATGCTTTTTAAGCACTTCTCCGTTCATTACCATCACTGGAAGATGATCTTTCCCTAATTAATAAACCTTTATTTAAGGGTAAGTTGAGAGCGTGGTTTTCCGAGCTGTGGAAAAAGAGGGATCTACCTGTGCTCCATCCCATAACCAGAGCTGGGTGAAAACCCTGAAAGGGGAACAATTTTTACTGCCCGTGTGATTTAGATGACCCTGAATTGAAATGCTAAATCTCCCTGAATCTCCTGCACAATAAAGTGCTTGGAAAAACACTTTATTAAATGCACAGCCAGATGTGTGTTTGCAGATTCCTCAGCCCCCCAGGATGTGCTGCCCATGCCTGGCCTTTGAGGGGGCTGAGAGAGAAATGGCAGGACAGGTGGATGATTTGTTTTCCCATGTGTAACTCATGCCTGTGGGAAAGGAATTTTGCAAAGAAGCTGTGGCTGCTGCTGTGAGCCCCGCGAGGATGGTGGCACTGCAAGGCACCCGGTTCTTGCAGCCAGCAGGGAAATTTCACCCCAGTCCTTGCAGTCAGCAGGGAAATGGTGCTTGGGAGAAAGACCAGGAGCTGTGCAGGTGGGGATGTCTCTGCCCTGTGGGACACAGTCATGGCGTTGCCTCTGAGCACAGCTGGAAGGTCCTGCTGGGGCTGGGCAGCGCTGGGAGAAGCTGGATCCCCCTGCAGTGACAGGGATCCCCACCAGCCTGGTGTCCCACTGTGTCACACAGCTTCACTGCAAGGCTTTCCCTTGGCCACCTCCTTTCTGAGGGCCTGGAGCACAAGAGCTGCCCTGTGTGGAGGGCAGTTTTTCCAGTAAGTTTGTGTTGATTTCCCTCGGGGTTCCCAGGTCAGGGTGACCCCAAGAGATTGGAAAGAGCCTTTGCTTCCCTTTCCCTAGCCTTACGCTGCCAAAGAAGGAGCCTGGAATGTGTCTGACTGTGCTTTCAAGGTTGTTTATTTCTTCTTATCTAAACATTCTTTCTCTGACCTGCTGAGCCCTGGCTAGCAAGGAGGCCATAACATTCTGCCCTGAGCCCTGGGTGGCTCCCACCTTATATACTCAAAACTACGTGTCTATGTTTACAATTTCTTCATCAATTCCTATCGTCTATGTTGGACAGTGTATCTCTACCTTAAACCAATAAAAAGTGCCACCATCACACCAAGACATGGAGGACAAAACAAAGAAGAAGAAGAAGACCAGGACACACCCAAATTCTTCCATCTTGTACCCCCTTGAACCCCATTCTAAAAATCCCAAATTTCTACTTTTCCACCCTATGTTAGTTCACACATCACACTACTAAAACCCTTATGACTTGTAATCCCGCAAACAAAGTTGGCAGCTTTTCCCACGGGCTAAAATTGAAACCACAGGTGTTTTTGACTACAGCCAGGGAAATCAGAGGGATGTGCTAGACAAGTTTGCAGCCCCAGAGCGTGTGCTCCATCATCTGTCCCTCGCCACCACCTCCGTGTCTCGCCGCGCGCTCGCGTGTCACCGCCGGCGTGCGCGGGCGGTGTCGGGAGGAGGTCAGCTCTCCTCTGGCAGGCACAAACCTCTTTCTCACCTGGCTGTCGGAAGCAGTGAGAGCTTCACCACCTCCTTCTCTTAACAGTAGCACCTCTGAAATGGAGTGTGGGTGTCTGCACTGTGCTGGCCCCATGTCTGCGGGGTGGGTGGGGTGTTTGGTGGCCCAGAAGCTTGCACCCAACACCAAGGAGCCTGATCCTCACGTGTCTGGAGCCTTGGGCTTGGGAGAGGCAAGCAGAGGCTGGAAGAAGAGCACAGTGGAGCCACATAAATGGTAGATGGTGAGGAGAGGAGAAGGCAGCCTCAGGGAGATGTTTGGGAAAGGCAGGACACAGGCAGAGGAGAGCAGAGCCTCACCTCCATTCTGCACGTCCGAGCTTGAGGCGGGGCTGCGGCAGGCAGGCTTTGTCTGGGGGGGGACCTGCTTAAAAAGCCTCACCGGAGCGTTATGGAATCGGAATGTGAAGGGTAATTGAGCTGAAAGCCATTCTCCTCCCGCAGCCCGCGCGGCGGGACCCGCTCCAGCACCCCCGAATGCCAGCCTGGAATCCTGCTGGAAGAGCAGGAGCTGGGGAGGCACCCCCTGGGTCACTAAACACCCAACTAAACCAGAGCTGCAGAGGAGAAGCCACAATAGGGAGAGATGCAGAGGAAGGTTTTTCTTTCTTACAGAAAGGTAAAGAGGTTCCTGAGCTGCAAATCTCCCTCCTTGCAGGCATTGGTCTGCTCTCCAATTTGTCTCTGCAGTTCAGGTGCCTTCACCCTGTGTCCTTTTGTGGTCACAGCCTTTGGCTGGCCCCCTTCCCCACTCAGAACTCCACCAAGCAGCCCTGTGCTTTCTCCCTGTGGTGCCCATTAAGAAAATGCCACCCATACACACACAGATGCTCCAGAGCACTCACTGGCATGGCCAAATGGCTAATTCCAAATGGTAATTTGGAATAACCTGAAGAAGCAGATGAATAAAAATCTTAAAAAGAGGAGTGTGGCTAGTCAGAGTGGGTGTAGTCATTAAAAACAAAAGTGAGGGTTTAGTGACTGTCCCTTGTCTCTCTAGTCCTGGGAGTTCATGGAAGGGAACAGGGGCTTGGAGAGCTGCTGGTGCAGCCCCAAGGAGGGGATTAGAGAAGACCCCCCCAGTTTGGACCCCAGCACGTCAATGGTGTGAGATGCTTAGCCCAGTTGTGTGCCCTGTCCTCTGTTATTGATTGCTGAACAGGCACAGTTAAGTGCCTCTCATTAATATTTGTTTTGGTCTTTTCCCTGAATTCTGATGAGTGGAGGAGATGCTGCTTATCTCTCTCTTGCAGGTTTTCTTTCTAGAGGATTCCTCTGGCTGGTGACAAACCTGGGCTCTGTAGCCCTCAGGATGAGGGATGAATTGGTGGCTGACACGAAATCTTGGAAACTCTGCAGAAAGAAAGCAAGGAGGCAAAATTAACACAAAATTAAGATGCAAAAAGGCTCTGCTCACATCATCCAGATGAATTATGGAATTCCAGGCTCGCCTGTGTTTGTAAATGTCTTACAAGGGACTCTCTGGGCAAGTAGGTTGTGCCGGCTGAACTTTGGATGAGCAAGGAGGAATGTTGGGATGTGGAGCAGGCAGCCAGCGACTGCTGCTCATCAGTGCTCTGGTTTTGAGGTTTCAGATTGAGAGCAGGGGTTGTGGGAGTGGACATGTTCATAGTTTAGGTTAGGAGTTAAAGCTCATCTTGTTCCACTCCCCTGCCATGGGCAAGGACACCTTCCACTGTCCCAGGCTGCTCCAAGCCCTGTCCAACCTGGCCTTGGACACTGCCAGGGATCCAGGGGCAGCCCCAGCTGCTCTGGGCAGGCTGTTCCACTGCCTCTGCCTTTTGGGGTGGTCTGTGTTCTTCTTTCTCTTCTCTGTCTCTAACCCTGCTGTGGGTGGGTGACTCTCCCTTTACTTTCTGTCCCCTTTTCCCAGGCAGCACACAATGGCCACATGGGCCTGAATTTTTGGGGTTTGACCAGTTTCTCTCATCAACTCAGACATGAAAGAGATTTCTGAGACTTGCTTAAATAGGGCAAACACTTTCTCTTTCTGCCTTGTATAATAATGCCTTGTTTGTTAGGCTTGACTTGACTGCAACTGGCCCACCCAAAGCCATTGAAATGATTCTGAGCAGCAGCTTCTGCCTGCTCAGGTGGTGCTCCCAGGCACTTTAGGTGCAGCTCCTAAAATGAAAGATTTCTGGTGTGCCCAAAGGCAGTGAAGAGAGCTGTTTTAATGTGGTTGCTTCTCCAGCTTTTCAACAGAGAGTTGAGTTCAGGCTCTGCTCTGGAGTGATATTAGAGTCCATGGAGCATGAGAAACTGCATTTGTTTGTAGGTTACAAATGAAGACCTGTCAAAAACCTTTTTAGGCAGTGACAGAAGTTTTCTTTTTCATGATACATTTAACTTTTGAAGGCTTTGCCTCCCAAGGAAGCTTAGCTCTTCTCTCTCTCCCTTTCTATGAGTTTGGAAAAAGATGGTTGGCAAAAGTTGCTCTTCTTTTTCTTGCTCTGCCTCCCCAGCAGTTTGATGGAGTGTTGGATCCTCTGGGATGCTCTTGCTTCTGGAAAATGGTGTGACCAGGAATGAAGGGGGTGGCAACACTGGGGGAGAGGGGGAATGGGATATGGAGCCCTCCATGTGCTTCTTGTGGGAAGAGGGCACAGGTTATTCCCATCGATTTGGTGTCAAGAGATGTTCTGCAAAGGATAAATGTGTTTATAGGATTTCTGTCCTTCTGTTGTAAGAAGCAGGACACCATCCCTGGACACAGGAGTTTGCAGAGAGAGTGTCACATCAGTTCTTCATCAGCGTGTTTGGCGTTGCAGCCCCATTCTGAGGTGCAGGTGGTGTGAAACACGCTGCTGCTCCTTGCTGTCTGCTGCAGCTCAGCCTTTTATTCAGTGCAGGCTCCTGACAGGCACTGGGAAGCTGGTTTCAGACACCATCCCTCGTTTTGTGTGCTCCCAGATACATCCATAGCTTCCATCTGAGCATCTGAAACATCTGCCTGGCAGAGGGTTTAGAAATATGATATGACCGGACACGTACAGAACAAAAAAGGGGTTGTCAGAGCTGATGGGATTGTGGGGTTTTCTGCCTCCCTCCAGGCCCAGCTCAAGAGTTGTCTTAAAGCATTTGTGGGGAAGGTAAGCACTTGTCACAGCCAGTGTTTTTGTGTAAGCTCAGCAGTGTGAGCTTGTCCATCCAGAAGGATTGGGATGCCAGGGAATGGCTGGCTGCTGGCAGCCTTGATGCAGAGAGGTCTCCTCTGGCTCAGTCCTCCTGCACCAGCCTTGTGGGGAGGATTCACAAGGATTTTCCTGCCATTTGTAGGCACAGGTGGTGTCATGGCCTTGGTGGTGGTTGGTGTCAGAAACCCAAAGAGCTGCCAGGGGCTGAGGAGGAGGAGCAGTAAGGAGAGGAGCAAATAGAAGGAGCGGCATGGCTTTTGTGAAAATAAATCTTCTTGCAAGGACAAAGGACCTCTATTACAGAGAAGGAGGAGGAACAGGCTCCTGCGTGTTTGGGGGGATTTTAGCAATCCCGTGGGTTTTTCCTTGGGGAGGAAGTGGTCGTGCTGACACATGGTGGTGGCCTGGAGTTCCCAGAGAGTCTGGGACAAGGAGGTTTTAA
Organism: Chloebia gouldiae; assembly: GCA_003676055.1. NCBI lineage: Eukaryota > Metazoa > Chordata > Aves > Passeriformes > Passeridae > Chloebia > Chloebia gouldiae. The sequence continues at coordinate 954,936 of QUSF01000053.1, forward strand.
TAAACTCATTCTTCTCACATCTGAAGTTCATTTGTTTCAGTTTACTTAGATATCTGCTTTTCTCCTTTCTTTTTCCTTGGGAAGGGGTGGGCATCCCTTGGCTCTGGAGTTGGGGGAGCTGCTCCTGCTGCCCACCCACCCCGTGCCACCAGGGCAGGGAGGGTTTAGCACGCCCAGGACTCCTGGGGTGCCCAGGTAGCATTTCTGCTCAGCTGCAGCTCGTGGAGGTGCAGGAAGGATGGCCTGCTGTGTTTTGCTCTGGGCAGTGCAGAGGCAGCCCTGACTCCTGGTTTCAGTCCTCCAGAGGCTGAGTACAGCTGCTCATGCCCAGCACCTGGAGCTGTCCCTGCTTCAAAAACTGCCCCTTTCCCCTGTTTTCTCCCCAAGTTCCTTTGATGCTGATTGCTGAGCTACAAGGAGAGTAGATCTTGCTTGTTTGCAGCTTGGCATATTCCTGCTGTGTGTCCCTTCCAGTGCTGTGCTCCCACAATGGTTGGGCTGCTTGAGACCCTCTGGGGTCCTGTAGACCACAGACCTGTCCCCACTGCCTCAGAGCCTGTTCCTTGTAGCTCATGTCATATTCTCTGCCCTCATGGTGAGTGAAAGACACCAAATATTTCCCCTTCATTCTTCCTTGCTGTGTTTTTCCAGCAGGGATTTCTCTCACCAAGCTTGTTGTGGGCCATACATTTTGAGTTGGCACTCTGAAAGTGCTTTCATTTAATACTTCTTTTATCAGGGTTGATTTTCTATTGCTTTTTCCCTTTGGGTGTGCTTGAGGAAATTTATTCTTTTTAACAGGTTTATTCCAGTGTCAGGTATTGGTTCTAAAAGGCTGTGGGGAGGTGGGGGGGGCTTTGATTTGTTGCATGGAAAATGCATTTGGCTTCTGTTCCCTTCCTTGAACTGGGAGGGATGGAAAAGGGGAGGAAACGGAAACTTCTGCCTGTTTAGCAGCAGCTTTCTCATCCTGTGTGTCTGTGTCACACTTGCTTGTCTTCTTCTGTCACCAGAGGTTGGGTCCTGCAGGAGCCTCATGCAGAGAAGGTGCCAGACTTCTCCTTGTATATTTTAAGTGGCACATCCCTAATCCTTGCAGGTAGCCCATGCTGGCACAGTTTTCCACCTGCACAGTGCTGGCTGATGTTAACATTCCTGGTGGAGCTGTGCTGGTGTTCTCGGTTGCAGCAGTACCTGTAGGAATAATACTTTTTCTTGTTGTGAAGGTGTGAAGACAGTGATTTTATTCACAGAAAATGCATGAGCTGGTTGAAGTCGCCCTGTGAGAACTAGGGGAATGGGCACATGGAGACAGGATGATTTTATTATTTTATTGTATTTCTTTTCAGTGCTATTTTCCCTTTATTTTTCCATTATGTTCCACAAGTCTCAAGTTTCTCATAAGCAGAACTAGAAGCAGGGTTTTGGGTTGGTGATTTGGTTAAATCTCTAGGAGGGATTAAATTGAGAAATACCCCCATACATCTCCCTTGCAGCTGAGGGCAAATTTAACCACTGATTCCAAAGCTTCCGAAAATGGCTTTGTCTGAAAATGAATTTTGGCCTCTCAAAGTTCAAGCATTTATCCTGAGCCAGAAATATACACAGATTTGCTCTCTAATTTAATAAAGCCATCCAAATAATATGATTTCTCCCATAACCATCGTTTATGTTTCACAGCGAAATGATAATGAGAAAGTCATTAGAAGTAATAAACAAAACAAAACCCACACAGCAAATCCTTCACTGAGCCTGACGGATGGGAAGAAGAGCAGCATTTGAGTCTTCGGCCACGGAATGTGCAGCTGTTTTGAAGGAGATGTGTTCTTAAAACATTATTTTTACATGTAGCATTTTAATGGGGTTTTGCTGGCGGAGCAGGTCTGTGCTTGGGGTGGGTGCTGCACCCGTGCCAAGCTGGCATTGCTGCTGTCACCCCTCGGGGCTGGTTGCAATGGGGGATTAGGGTGATTAACAGGCACCTTTCCCCCCCACCCCCTCCAAAAAAATCCCCCTCCTTATCACACCTTTGACAAGGTGCTTTTGTTTAAATTTCCTGGTTAAGTCTTGAACCCAGTACAGGGAATATGTTGAGAGCAAGAACTACATCCAAAAGTGCTCTTTTTTAGCTTTTATTTATAGCTGGCTGTGCACTTTGTAGCCTTAGCACTCACTTCTGGGTTAGCCTCAGCCAGGTGAATTTTTCTTTGGCTTCAGTGTTTTGCTCCAGTGGGTGTCTAGATTGGATATTAGGAAAAAATTCCTCACTGAAAAGGTTGTCAGGTTTGGAATAGGCTGCCCAGGGCAGTGTTGGAGTCACCATAGCAGGAGGGATTCACTGGCTGTGTGGATGTGGCACCTGGGGACATGGGTGAGTGGGGGCTTGGCAGTGCCCAAAATATCCCACATTTGTTGCTGCTGGATATTTATTCACTGTCTCTGATTCAGGCATTGGGGGAGGGATAGGATTTTAGTAACAGCTCTTATCTGCTGGTTTATTGGGGCTGTCGGGCTTCCTCACGGGTCTCATTAATTGGTTTTTAAATGAGAGGATTTCTTTTGTTGATTTTTGTGCTCTCAGAATCACAGCAAAGGCATGTGGACCCAACACACACCTTCCCATCACAGACAGGGGTGGGATGCTGGAGGAGGTGAGATTTAGCAGTGCAAAAAGCTCTGTAAGGTGACAGGAGCAGAGAGGAAGGAGTTTTCCCCTGCTGCCTCCGTTTCTCAGCTCTTGCTGTCCTCTGCCCCTTATCCCTGGGCTTCCCCATCCTTCCAGATCCCAGAGGAGCTCCAAGGACTGGCTGTGGCACTGTTTGTGCCAGGCATCCTTAGTTTTTGACCCTCCTTCCCTGGCCCAAGCCAAGTGCTAGCAAATAACTCCTCCAATTAAACAAAAAAGCTTTTCATTCTTCTTACACTGAACAGAAAATAAAAATCAATAGAAGAAATTCCGCTGGATGAAGGTTTTGGAGAGCATGTCTTGCTCTTTTCCTGCTGCAAACCGAGGCATGTAGAAGCCTTTTTAACTTCCTTTGAAAAACAAATGGTACATCTAAGCTGTCCTTGGGCAAACTCTTGCCTGCTGACATTTCAAAAATTGCTCTTTAAGGTTCCTCCTCACTCCCTCCTTCCTTGTGCTTCTCTCTCCTCCTAAAAGAAAATCCCATTTGTATTTACATCTTTGAAAAAATAAAGTTTAAATGAATAAATAACTGTGCACAGGCCGGAGCTGCATGGAGAGGAGAGAGCTCTTCTGCTTTTCACTCCTTTTCCATAGCCAGATATGCTGTGAGCAATTGGTTCTCCCCTGGGAAAATGAGACTGCCTGGCCTCCTGGCTGCTCTCATCCAGGAGGAACTTTTGTATTTAAACATGCTTAGCACTAAGCTGAACATGAATTTCCCCCAAGCCACCAGAAGCAGCTTCCAGGCCACGTTTTCAGCAGCCTGCTCTTGGCAGAGAGAGCTGCTGGGTGCGTGAAACCCCTGGAAAGCTGGAATGCCTAGAGGCATCCTTGTTTAAAACAAGCTCCCTGTTCGTGTCCAGAGGGCAAATCTTCATCTGGAGGTGCCTGAATTTGTTTTTTCCAAGAGGCTGAGCCTAAGAATGGTTTGGCAGGTGTGTACTTGATTTGTCAGGGAGAAGCAAAGCAATGTTGTTGTCCTGTGTTGTTGTCTTGGCTGCTCGGATGCTTGGCTGTCCCTGGGGAACAGGATGGCTGCTGTGGGTAACTATTGTAAAATGCAGGAGAACCCAGTGGGAACAAATGATGATGTCCAACTCCAGTTCAGAAGGCTGAATGATTTCTTTATTATAACTATGCTATAATACATCAATATACTATATAAAGGAAGATACTAAAACTACAAACCTACTTTCTCTACCAAATTTAACTCACTCCGAACTCATGACCCTGTTTGCCAGAGTCCAGACACAGGTGGATTGGATTGGTCATCAGGCTCAAACAATCCTCACCAGAATCCAATCAAGCAATCACCCCAGATAAACAATTCTCCAAGCACATGCAAAAAACATGTGAAAAACAAGGAGCAGAAATAGAAATTGTTTTCTCTTTCTTCTCTCTGTGCACCTCTATGAAAAATCCTGAGAGAGAGAGAAATGTCCCTGTGACAGGTAACCAGCTCTCCTGGGGCTGAGAACTGAAGTCATTGTCACTTGGGAGTGCTGGAGGAGATCCTGGTGGCTTCCTGTGGAGTAAGAGCTGAGATGAGAGATGTGGAACTCTAGGTGGCTCTTAAAATGCAGTTTATTGTACCCAAGATGTTACAGCAGTGCAGAGTCATGGGTGACAGACCCTGTGCCTACACCCTGGACTGCTGTGACATTTTGGGTACAATAAATTGCATTTTGAAGAGCTGCCTGGAGGCCTGCATCTTTCATCTCAGCTCCAGCTGCAGACCCTGCAAGCCTGAAGACCCTTTAGTTTTGGTTACATTTCATTATATACTTTTCTTTGCTGAGCATCTTAATACTTAAGAACCAATCTATACCTTTACTTTTACCTGTAGCCTATCATAACTACTATAATTGCCATATTATGGTTAATACTATCCAGTCATATGAGTTAGTATGTTACAGTTTAAGCTTAAGGTTGTTTTTCAGTTTCCTTGCAGTGGAAAATCCTTAGACCTTTTTTCTACTTGCCACATTGGCATGTTTATTTGCCTGTGGTATCTTTCTGTTTTCCCTAAGACCTATTTCTGCTTGGCAAAAACATATTTTTTTGTTTGTGATCAACATATCCTTTGCTCTGGTCATAAAACCTCTTTCCAACTCAACTTAACCTTTGCTTTCTTACTCATCAATTAAGACTGGCTCAGCAATCCTCAATTTACATTTCCTCTTCTCTATCCAAATTTGCTTCCATCTCTATTTCATTCTCAGGTTCTACATTCAGAGAGCTTTCTGCCAGGCATACGTATCTTGAAACTTTCTTGTCAAACTTTCATCCTTCCCAACACCATGGCTTTATGGAGAGGTGTGAAACAGATAACACTCATCATTTTGGGGGGATGTTAATGGTTCTGTAGGATGGGCCTTGTGTGTGGCTGCAGCGTGGAGGGGTTGAGCAAAGCATGGAAATTGGGGTTTAAAAAGTGCTGGTGGAACACAACTGCAAGGAACTGACAGATGTGGTTTGTTAATGACTGAAGAGGTGCTTTGAGTAAGAAAAATTGCAACCCCACATTTTTTCCTGCAGGCTCCTTTTGTTGCCTTTCTAAAGGAAATGGCAGTGCAGAGGCCAAAATGCCAGAGCTGGCTTTCCCTAAAATCCCTGTCAGGATGTTACCTGGCACCTTCCAGGGGGCACCAGGGGAAGAGGAGAGCTCCCTTTTGCAAGAGGAGGGCCTCAGGAAGGTGGGGGATGATGGCACAGCCATGTTTTGCTGCCAGACTTCCCCATCCCTGCCGGAGCATCCCCAGGCTGAAGGCACACCCTGGCATCCTTCTGAAGGCAATTCTCATTCAGCCAGCAGTGGTTTGGAAATAGTCACTCATCAGGCACTTATGGATCTTTCAAGCACCTTTCTCTCCCTAATAATCCCACCTCTTGGGAGGTATTGATTCTCCTCTGTCGGCTGCCTCTTGGTATTCCACAGTCTGTGTCAGCCCGTGGAAATCGCTGCGCTGTCATTTTCACGCAGCAATTACCTGCTCCCGACGCCTTTCATCCCCACTCCTTTCCCGGAGATCTCAACTCTGCATTGCCAAACCACCCTGCAGGAAAGACGGGCTCGGGGTTTGGGAGGAAGGCTCACACAACAAAAACTTTGGGGAGAGTTTCCCTGTGGTGTGATTGTCTCAAAGCTGCTCAGCTGGTTTTTGGGGGTGTTTTTTGGACATCCAAGACAAGAGGGATGCCATGGCTTCCCAGCCTGCAAATGGGACTTCACGCCTTGCTTTTCTGCTTGTGCCAAAAAACATAGGAAATTCTTCACCTGGCTTCTGGGTAAAGCATTAGCCTGGAGAGATGAGGGCAACTGTTTTCCAAGTCATCCTCAATCCTCTGCTGGGGAATGGGCTCCTTCCAGTACCTAGAGGGGCTTTTGAGAGGGGAAACAGGGAATGGCTCCTGGCTGCTATAGGGCAGGGCTAGATGGGATGGGATATTGGGAGAAAAATTGTTTCCTGTGAGGGTGTGAGGCCCTGGCACAGGGTGCCCCGAGAAGCTGTGGCTGCCCCATCCCTGAAAGTGTCCAAGGCCAGGTTAAACGAGACTTGCAGCCCCCTGGGCTAGTGGAAGTGTCCCTGCTTATGGCAGGGGCTTGGAATGAGATGGTCTTTAAGGTCCTTTCCAACCCAAACCATCCTAGGACTCCTCTCACTCTCCAGAAAGTCTTCCTTTGATTTGGGGTTATGGTTCACCCACCTGAGGAGGGGCAGATTTGGGAATTTGTTTTAATTCCATTTTAGGTGATTTTTTTTTCCTTTCTGGGTGAACAGAAGTTGAAGGACAGGAGGATTTGCAGCAGTAGGGTTTCCTCCAGCCCTGCCTGCTGTGGCACAAGACCTGCAGCCCCTCAGGAGTGGCACTGAGCTTGGCACAGAGTCGCACCTCCAAACCCAAAGGCATTTTGTTATTAAAGCTGCATGCCTGGGCAGTGAGGGCTCTCACTTGAACAGAATCCCCATTCTAGCAGAGAATAAATTAAAAAGCCAACTGGCCGCGGCTGCCTGAGAGCGCCGGGACCAGAGATAGGGCCAGAAGTCAGATAACAAACAGTGTCCAAAATTGCAGCGCCTGGTGCATGGCGTGAAATTAAAACCTTTCCTGCCTCCTCCTGCACGCTGTAACAAAACGGCTCCTGACACAGTCTGCCAGCAGCAGGAGTGAAGAGGAGAATAATTAAATACGTGGGAGTTTTTGTATCTGAGCGAAGGGAAGGGATGGGGCTTTTGTGCCATGGGCCTCAGTGGTTTGGTCCTGCAGCTGGATTGAAGTTGGAAGGGTCAAAATCCCCAAAAACCAGCTGAGCAGCTTTGAGACAATCACACCACAGGGAAACTCTCCCCAAAGTTTTTGTTGTGTGAGCCTTCCTCCCAAACCCCGAGCCCGTCTTTCCTGCAGGGTGGTTTGTCAATGCAGAGTTGAGATCTCTGGGAAAGGAGTGGGGATGAAAGGAGTTGGGAGCAGGTAATTGCTGCGTGAAAATGACACAGACTGTGGAATACCAACCTGGGCTGCCTTGCTACCCTGACAGGCAAGAATCTGCCTTTCCCCCCCTGTTTTGTTGATTTTTCCTCTAAGTTTGGTGCCTCCACCTTTCCTGTGAAGCTTAGCAGCAGCCCTGGACTGTGCCTGTGTGGTACTGGCTGTTCTCTCCCCAGACCTTGCTGGCTTTCCATCCCTCAGGAAGGACATTTCTCTGGAGTTACCACCCAGGAGTGATGAAGAGGGCAGCACTTCTTAATCAAAGTTACATTAGGTGAAGCTGATATTATTCACTCTGCTTTATTGCAGCTATTTTTACACGGGGGTTAGAAGTTAATACTACCCAGCGAGCCTGGTTTTGCTGGATTCTGGCAAGACCCAAAATCCATCAGCACATCCAGACAGGGCAGGAAAGAGCCCAAGCAAAAATAAACTCACTAGCTGAACTGGAAAAAAAAAAAAAAAAAAAACCAAACAGAAAAAAAGGCAGTTAAAAACCCAAACCTTTTATAAAAACCAGACCTTTGATAATTGAGGGTCTGGTCTGGAAGGGCAAAACCCAGGCAGGACCATCAGCTGCAATCAGCAGAAGGATGAGCTGCTTCAATCAGCACGGGAAGGGGAGCAGGAGCCTGGCAGGAGGGCTGAGAGTGGGGGATGCAGGATTAGTTTTTCCTGGCCCTGGCAAATGATCTCTCTCCTGCTCCTCAGCCACAGCCACAGGTGATGAGGCTGTGATAAGGTCTGATCCTGGTGGGGGGATGTCAGCTCTCAGGAAAGGCTGGGACTGAAGGCAGTGCCTCAAAGGGAGTGCTTTCAGCAAGGAAGGTTTTGCCAGGGTTTTGTGGGTTTGGGTCTGTCTCAGTTTGGGGTTTTCCTCCCCAACTCAGGTAATGCCATGTTACCTCCTTGGGCCTGGCAAAGATGCTGGCAGAGCTAGGACCTCCTCTGCAGCTTGCAAGAAATTGTGGTGAACTGAGAGAGGGAAGAGTGGAGTCATCTCTCTGTTTCTAGAAAAGGACAAAAGTGCAGGTTTTTTTCTTTCTCGTTGGTTTTCTCTCTCCTTCTCCTTTCCCACCTTGTTCCTGCTCTTTAACACAGATGTCCTGTGCTGACATGTGCTTTCTAAGCCTTTTCCTGCTGTATTATCCCTGCAGGAGGTGTTGTGGTGAGCTTTTAGGACTCCATTGCCTTGGATCTTGTGATGGTCCCAGTTAAGACAAACCCCAACACCCCAGCCAAGCACTATTGTCGTGAAACACCTGGTCTTTTTAAAAACCACTTAAGGTATCTTTAAAATCTGCTTGACATAACTGGTGTCACCAGTAGATTGCTTTGACTCTTCTTCTGATGTGAATTCTCAGTGTGCTTGGCCAGTTCTTTGGGCTGGATTGTAAAGGCTGGTTCCTTTGACAACACGAGGAGAAATTAGAGGGAAAAATTGTTTGCCTCAACACAGAGGCTATGAGACTTCAGGCAGACACATGCAATTGCAGGAAAAAAAAAAGGGGTTTTAGAAGTTTTTGCTGCCATCCTTCTCCAGACCATGGTTAGGGGGCAGTTTGAAGAACAGGTCAGGTTTTCAGAGGAGGTTATCAAGTTAATGTTGATGACTGGCTTCACATTGACAGAGAGTAGGTTTGAGTTAGATATTAGGAAGAAATTCTTCCCTGGGCTTCTAAATCCCTGAGAACAGCCTGAGCAGGAGGTGAGGAGACCTCTCAAGCTGCCAGGGCAGTGAAGACAGCATGGGGTGCAGAGGGTAGGGCCTGGCTCAGCGAGGGACAGGCCCAGGGCTTCTCTCCTTGTGGGTTAAATCACAGCACAAACACCCAGTTTCTAATCAAAACTCAGCTCATTGAGTAGACCCACAAAATAAATCAGGTTGAACGTGGCTTAGATACATGGGCATGTTAAAAATAACTTTTCCCTTTTCTCTCTTATTTCCTAAATGTCTCATCCCCAAGTGCAATGCAAGACACCCAGAAACACCAGGAATCTTCAAATGGTTTGGGTGGGAAGGGACCTTAAAGATCAACATATTCCACCCTCTGCCATGGGTAGGGACTCCTTCCACTATCCCAGGCTGCTCCAATCCTGTCCAGCCTGGCCTTGGACACTTCCAGGGATCCAGGGGCAGCCACAGCTGCTCTGGGCACCTGTGCCAGGGTCTCACCTCCCTCTGAGTAAAGAATCCCTTTCTCACATCTAACCTAAATCTCTCCTCTTTCAGTTTAAAGATGAGCATCATACTTTTTTCCCCCATTTGGTAAAAAACTGTCCTTTGGGTGGCTGGCTTCCCTGTCTTTATTAAGTGTCTAATTTGCTCGGCCTTTCCTGCAGTTCAAGGCCGAGTCGGCCTCCATATATTGTATTTCAAAAGGCTGTTCCCTGCACATTCCACTGTCCAGGTTGTCTGTGCCCGTGAGCAGCCCAGGGGCAGTGGGACACAGGGAATGGGGGTGTTACCCCCCGTGGGGCAGTGGTGCCCGTGCCGTGGCTCCAGTAGGAACCTTTCCTGCCAGAGTTTGCTGCCGCAGCACGAGCAAAGCCCGATGAGGAGACCCCAGCTGAACCCGTATCGATCCTTCCTCTGCTAATGAAGCCGTCCATGGGAAGGCAGGGAAGTGTTTTTTTTGAATCAGCACAGCTGTATGGATTTTGTGTTCACTCGTGTTGAGGCCAGGTCCCCGCTCTCAGGCTGCTGCAGTTTCTTTTTGATGGACCTTTGGGACTTAGAAATCTCAGATTTCAAAGGGAGTTGTGGGTTTTTTTCATTAGTTTTCTGAGGACATTTTACTCACTCCTCCCATGGTCAGAGGTGGGCTGCTCTGTGCTGGGAAAGGTGCTTCTAGCTTCTCAACAAAAATAGTGGGTAAATAAGCAGTAAAATAAATAAATAAGGTAGAAAAGCAGGCCTGGATAAAATGGGAGTGCAAGAGATGGAGCAAGGAAAGGTGATCCTCTTTCCAGGATTACATGTGCTAGATCAGAGGGCCTTTTGAAGATTCAAGAGAAGGGGATAGTGAGAAGTGCTGGAATAAGAAGAATTAGCAAGAAGGCAGTGCAGTGACAAAGCAAGTCCCAGTTCTTCTTGGCCAGCTTGGTGGCCCTCCAAGGTGGCTCAGCACAGCTTGAGAGCCAGGGAGGAGGCATGGAGAGGGACGTGTGGCAAGATAAGCATCCATAGATTTCATGTATATATTTGCAGTATGTTGTATAAATGAAGACAATACCTAATGACTCGTGGCTATTATTTGAAGTGTCCCACTGTTACAGATTTATTTGTCATTTCTTGTAGTAACACCGATGATAATGAATTCATTTGTATTAATGGGGGTGTCGTGGACTTCCGTTGATATCCCACATTAATTAATGTACCATTAAAAGGAAGTGGCACCCAATTAATATCAAGTGGGAGCGGTGCTGCCGGTGTCCTGTCATTAGGGTTTCATTTGTAATGCATTGTGTGAATGCTCTGCCTTAATGGAAGTCATTTGCCATCCCAAGCATCACCCAGTGGGCTGCCATGGGGTGCCAGACACTGAAAGTTAGTGGCAACTGCAAAACATAAAAAAAAAAAAAAAGAAAAAGGATATTGAAAAAAACCAGAATCTGTTGGGTTTATGGCATAGCCCTCAAGCAGGAATTGGAAAACAGATTTCTTGTCTCCCCCCACACTGAATGCTGGCCGGTAGTGGTAAATCACTCTGGTGGTTTGACTTTGCTACTGAATTTTGATGTTGAGGGGAGGGATGGTGGAAAATCCCCCTGGATTCTCTAATCCCCCTGCCTTTGCTTCCCAAAACAAAAGCAGCCATTGCAGGAGTGCAGACCTTGACTGTGGCCACCTGCATCCACCTGCTCCATGCCCACCATCTCCAGGAAGATGAGAGCCAAAGGGGTGCCAGGCCATCTGCTGTGGATGCCCTTGCAGAGAGTCTGGAGATTGCTCCAAACGCCCTTTTCCAGCAGGAAAATCACACCAGCAGGAGAAATGTGACGCTGCTGAAGCCAGGGGCTCTCTGACTGACAGGTTTTCGCATTCTTGGCACTTGTGTCTGACTTTCAAATGTCTCGTTAGACCATCTTGGCTTCCCATCTGCTGTCGCCAAAACTGGGACTGACCTACCGGCAGCCGAGGAGGGAAGCACAGACTGCCTCCCCGCCCTTGCCCTGGCCCTGCCTGCTCCTTGAAGGCTGGAGATGCAGAATGGGAGAGAAAGTGGCTTTTGTGATGAAATTTGGCTGTGGATGTTGAGTTAGTGAAGCGGTGATTGCATTACCACCCTTTTCTTCTGTCCCCTCCCAGAGCAGTGGGAAGCTGCTGGATTTTGCGAGTTGGAGCTGGGTGATCTTTAAGGTCCTTCCCTACCCAACCACCAAACCGGTTTAGGATGCCATGATTCCTCTCCTGGTCTTTCCCCTCAAGACCTGTGCTGCAGAAGTGACTGGTGCCACCAGGAGCCCCAGCTCTTGGGGGTGCTGTGCCATGGATCAGCCACTGCGTTGGCAAGGGCAGGGTTATATTTGGTGGGCAAGGGGGAACCTCTGGGCTGGAAAAAGCAAGCAGGTTTATCCCACAGGACACCAGAACATCTTCTGCTCCATGTGGATGTTTGTCCTCTGCTGAGTGCCATTGTCCTGCCAGCATGGCAAGTTCCCCTGTGGGCTGGGTGGTTGTGATGTCCCTTCCTCGTACGTTGGGCCTGGCTGTGTCTGCCGTGAACGAGCACTCTCAGCTCCGAGTGTGGTTATCCAGCAGCTAATTCCTCTCCAGCTCCTATAAAGCATCCATTCCAGCTGTGTTTATGGTGTTTTCAAAAGCCCCTCAATTGAATTATAGCTCTGCGGTGGCTGTTTGCCAGTGTCACCCGATAATGAGGGAGGTCACTTAATAGAGATAGCAACAAGAGGTACATATTAATGAGAGCTGATTGAAAGGTGGGGTGGATTTCCACAAAAAAAAAAATTGTAAAAAGGGAAATGATCAGGTTTTAAAATCAAACTTAGAAGTTGGAAATTGCCTGGCTCGGACGAGCAGTAATACAATTAATAAATGTAATTAAAAGTGCAATTAAGAATACAGGAATTGGAAGTCTGTGCACATCTGTGTGAGCGTTCTGAGCTGGCACGCGAGCGAGGGACCCAGTCTGGCAACCCAGGATGGAGCATGGGGACAGAACCCAAAACACGGGGCTGGCTTTTTCCTTACTGGCTGTGGCTCCGCTCCTGTAGTTATTTCCTGCAGCAAACGAGACCTGGGCAGGAATAGGTGACTTAAATCAGCCCAGGATGAGAGACACAGGGTCCCAGGTGTATCAGGAGCATAGTTGGAATCCATGTCAGCTGTGTTGCACAGCACCCCTGCCTTCAGCAAGAGGCACTGAGCCCTCCTTCCCGCCCGCAGCGATTCGGGATGGGCGGCAGCGCTTTGCCTGGAGCACAGGGATGTGTGAGCCAGCTTTTGCAGAGCGCAAAGCTCCTTTCATCCGCCCCACTGCGCGGAGCAGAGGCAGGGAGAGAGAGGGAAAAGAGCCGCCAGGAACGGCAGCAGGGATTTATTTAAGAGTAATAGGTTGACCTGAGCTGTAACAGGAGCGCGGAGCAGCGAAGCATCTCCTGATGGGAGCGGTCAGCTCCCGCCTTGCTGCAGGGCCAGGGGGAAGCAGGAATGGGGCTGGCGAGGCTGTGCAAGGAGGAGATCAGAGCTGCCTGCTGCTCGAGCCCCTGTGCCCGTCGCCGTGTGCCCCCCGGCCCCTTTGCATCGCCTCATCTCACCGACCTTCCGACAGCTGCTCGGCCAGATTGCCTGCCGCTTTTGCACATTTATTTGCATGGCTACAGCATGCGTCGGCATCCTAATCATCCCCACCAGCTCCTGCCGGGTGACTTTGCCCTGGGAGGTCAGATGGAGGTCCTCTACATGGCCAGCCACGGGAGAGGGGCAGCTGGTGTGGAGCAATGAGCCCTAGACACACCAAAATAGACATTTCTGGTGCCCAGCCTTCTTGTTGGAAAGTTCATGTAGGGATGAGCCCCAAACACACCAAAACAGACATTTCTGGTGCCCAGCCTTCTTGTCAGGAGTTTGTCGTGGTTTAATCCCAGCCAGCAGCTCAGAGCCACGCAGCTGCTCGCTCTGTGTGTTGGAAAAGTGGATGCATTGAAGGAGTGTCTGGAGAATGAACTCCCAGATCTCCTCTGCTTCATCTCCCATCTTTGCTTCTTTCCCACTCTGACCCTGCTGTAAAAAAAGTCAGCTGTCCCTATTCCCCCTCTCAGCCCTTTGCCCAGGGGCTCCTGACGTCAGGCCAGTTGGACAAGACTGATGCATCAAAGCACGTCTGCGGTGTTGGTGGCACGTGGCCCGTGAAATGGTTTTGCTGTGGGGGGAAACTCTCAAAGGCACCGTGCAAATCTGCTCCCTGAGCAGGGCGAGCACTCTGACAGCCAGAGGGACTTAATGCTGTGGGAGCAGGTGCCATGGGCCTCAGGAAAGAGGATGGAAGCTGGGTTTTCTGCAAACAGCCTTTGTTTTGTTACCCCTGTGTGAAAGGAGAACCTTTTCACAAGAATCACTTGTGGAAAGGACCTCTAAGATCATCAACCTGAACCACTAACCCAGCACTGCCAGGTTACACAGCCATGTCCCCAGGTGCCACATCTTTTAAATCCCACCAGGGGCAGTGATTCCACCACCTCCTTGTCCAGCACTTTGCCAGTGCTGGACAAACCTTTTGTGTTGGGCTTGCAGGGGCTGGTTTTTGGTAGCAGGGGGCCACAGAGGTGGCTTCTCGGAGAAGCTTCTGGAAGCTTCCACCATGTCTGGCAGAGCCAACCCCTGGTGGCTCTGAAGATGGACATGCTGCTGGCCAAATATGGGCCAGCTAGAGATGCTGATAACAGATTTAAGAAGAAATCCTAACAAAGTTGTAGGTACAGTGTTAATTCCAGCCAGAGACGAGGAGGAGGTGAGAACACATGAGTGGAACAACACGGAGACACCAAGGTCAGTGGAGAAGGAGGGGAGAAGGTGCTCCAGGCACTGGAGCTGAGATTCCTCTGCAGGCCATGGTGATCCCCATGGTGAAGCAGCTGTGCCTCTGCAGCCTGTGAGGATCCACAGGGGATGCAGAGATCCACGGGGATCCAGAGATCCACTCACAGCCTGTGATGATCCACAGTGGATGCAGAGATCCCCAGTGGATGCAGAGATCTACCCACAGCCCATGGGGATCCAGACACCCACAACCCATGGAATCCCCTGAGCATGCAGAGACCCATGTGGGGGAGGTGCCCACACTGGAGCAGTGGATCCCTGGAGGGGGCTGTGATCCAGTGGAAGACCCAGTGGAGAGAAGGGCCCTGCTCCCAGGCTGGGAGCAGCCTGTCCTTGGAGGACTGCACAGCACTTTTGGGAGGACAGTGTGCCCATGGGAGGGACTCAGATTGCAGCAGTTTTGGGAGGACTGCTGCTCATGAGATTGGAGCCACACTGGAGAAGCTCACAGAGAACTGTCTCCCATGGGAGGGACCCCATGGTGTAGCAGGGGAAGGACTTCACTCCCTGGACAGTGGAAGAAGAACTGACCCAAACCCCCTTACCCTGGCTCCTTGTGATGTCAGTGGGAGAGAGGGAGGGGTTGGGGAAAGAAAAGGTGTTTTTTAAGGGCTTGCTTTTCTTCTCATTATCCTCCTCTGATTTTGGTAGTAATAATCTCACTTTCTACTTCTAAGTTGAGCCTGTTTTGCCCTTGGAGTGTTTTCTCCCAGTCCTTAACTCATGAACACTTTGTTTAAATTTTTCTCTTTTCTGCCCAGCTGTGGCAGGGGAGGGTGAGTGAGTGGCTTTCGTGGGTGCCTGGTGTTTGGCCAGTGTCAAACCACATCAACTTTCCATGAAAAAAATGTTCCTGCTATTCAATCTAAACCTCCCCTGGCACAACTTGAGAGGAACAATTTGTGGCAGACCAGAGGATGTGGTGCCCTGGCTTTTTTCAGGTGTCCCTCATGTTCAGTAATGTGACTTGCCTGGTTGGACACATCATGGAACAGTTTGGGTTGGAAGGGACCCTAAAGGCCACTAGTTCCAGCCCCCTGCTATGGGTAGGGACACTCCACTGTCCCAGGTTGCTCACATTGTGACCCCAGAGAAGGTACCTCCCCTGGATTGTCGCCTACCTCATATTGCCACATCATGGTGGAGCAGCATCCACCCAAAATCTTATTACCAATGCATGTTATAATATGGGTAATAATATAATGCATATTATAATAGGGTTCATGATAAGATATTAAAGACTACCAGTGTGGCCAGAGAGTGAGGTGTAAATACTTTTTTTGGTAACCACTTTTTCAGCCTTAATTGCCCTTTTGCAGAGAGTATTACATAAGGCTGTGGTGTCCCAGCTGTCGGGGTTGACAGGGCCCATCTGTGTCTGGTAACTCATGCTGAGGTCACACGGGAGGTGACAGCCCAGGGGAGATGTTTGTTGTGGTGGGCTGTGCTTGGGCCATCCCATGACAGCTTTGGGATGCAAACACAACTTCCTGGGAGGATGAAAGGAGGATGGAGCTGTGGGACCCAGCAACGGGACAAGAGGGAACCAGCAAAAACTGATGCACAGGAAGATCCACCTGAACCTGAGAAGAACTGTCCTGGGCAGTCACCAAGCACGGGAACAGACTGTCCAGAGAGGGAGTGGAGTGTCCCTCTCTGGGGTATCCCAGAACCCTCTGGACACAATCCTGTGCCATGTGCTCTGGCATGTCCCTGCTAGAGCAGGAAGGTGGGAGCAGACCACTGTGGTCAGACTCATTCTGGGATCCTGTGATTATTTGTGATTTCACACCTCTGCACTGCTCAGAGAGAGGCAAGGTCTTGGTCTCTCCTCTGCCTCCCCCATGTGCACCGACATCCTTCCATGTTTGAGCAGGGATTTTAGGGTTTAGTTCTTTATTTTGGTGTTAAAATTCCTTATTTTAACACCAGCCTGTCCTTGCTGCTGGAGATCCACTGGAACAGAGCAGTCTACTTATGTTTAAGAGTTAGGGGCTCTTGCATTACTGTTCAATTTTTTTTTTCCCCCCCCCCCCCCCCCCGTCCAGCTCCAAACTTCTTCCAATACTTTTTTTTTCTTTTTTAACAGTTTGAACTTTTCTTACTGGTTTATTGCAAAATAAGGAAGGCACAAAGGGCATCACCACTTAGCACCCCAGAGCCCTTTAATTCCTGGAGCTGCTCTGGGGGTAACCTGGGTGCTGGAGGTGCTCCTGCTGAGCTGCCAGGTGAAGGATGGGGTGCTGGAGACAGGTCGGGAGCAGGTCCCACTCCTGTTTGCCCTCCTCCTCCCCCCCAACAGGCTGCATCTGTCTGCATGTTTATTTTTAATCTCACATCTGCTGGCATCGTAACAAAGATTTAATGACATGACACAGTTTTGTCACCAGTTCTTTTTTCTGTAGTGAATGAAGCCTCCATTGCAGGCTGCTGCAGAGAGCCTAAAGCTTTAAAAAATGACAGAATTTGGCAACTCATGTAGAAAGCTCACCTGTTTGCCACAAGCACCTGTAGGCTGTTGTCTGCCTGGACAAAAAAAAAGGATGGATTTTGTTATTTTTGCCTGTTGGTGAGACAAGCATAACCACAATTAGTCTTTGTTAATGAAGAAAAACAATGAAGGATATGCAGAAGAGTCCTATAAATGGACTTATAAATGCTGAAAAAGCAAAAACATGGTCCAGCACGGGGCTTTCCAAAGGCATCTCCCTGGCTTGTGTCCTCTGCTCGGTATTTACCATCAAACATAAGCCCCAGGCTCTTCTGTTTATCCAGATGTTTTGCTTCATTGTTTAGATGATGGGCCACAGTTTCTGCGAAATAAAGATGCCAGCTTCCTGCTGAGAAATATCTCGAGCCTGTTTGACCCAGAAATGGCAAGAGGATTTTAAAGACATACTTTTTATGCTTTTTAAGGCAGATGGCCTGAAATTCCACTGCGTCCTGACTGCCTGCCAGGGCCTGAGCATTGATGAGACCTTTTCCCCTGCAGGACTGTTGACATGGGATGTCTGTGCCCTGCAGCTGGCTTTGCTGGTTTGGGGGAAATTTTTTTGTTTGCTTGAACTGGAGCTGTGGAAAAAAAGATGCATTACCCAGAGCATTCCTTACAAATCTGCACCCTCTCCCCTGTGTGCTGTTGGGAATAAGGACATGTGTTTGGTAGTGAACTATTCTCATTCACCTGTGCATTTTGGGCAGAATCAGTGATTTCCCTCTCTCTATCCATGCTGCTCTGGTTCCTGTAACACTCCTCCTGTTGCCTGGAAGCCCTTCTGCACCCCCCCTAAATTCACTCAGGCATTGCTCCTGCTCCCACGCTCCCAGCCCTGGGGTCCCTCAGAGCCCTTCAGATGCTTTGGTGTTGTTGTCCATGACTGATTCTCAGGGCCAGATCTTTGTCCAGAGCTGATCCCCTGCTTGTGTGGCTCTTGCTGTCCTGGCCAACGAAGGGAGCTGCTAAGAGAAGCTGTAAAACGAGGATAAAGCCATGGAAGTCGCCCGGCGGTGTCTGCAGGGCCTGGAGCTGACAGCACCAAAGCTGGTGACCTCCGTGTCCCCTCCAGACAGCTTCTCCTTTGGAAGGACAGGAGATGAAGTCCCTTCAAAGCCTGCTTTGGGGCTATTGTATGGAGTACAATGCAGGGGAAATCAAGCTCTCCTCTCTCACAGCCAGCCGAGAGCAGCCCCGTAATCACGGGTGACCAGAGAGGATTTGCATGTTAAAAGCAGTGGCTAGGGGCACTTAAAAAGGAGAGGAAACATATTCATCAAGGCCAGCTTTATCCTTATGAATATTCTTATTCCCAGGGCAATATAGCCCAGACCCTTCCATGCAGCCCTGAGTGTGCTCTTGCCCTGCCTCTCCCTGTGCACAGTTAATTTGTAGTGCCCTGTGTTGTGACTCTGGTACCCCGGGGGCTCTGGGAAGGAAGCTGAGTTGTTGGAGCCTGTGGAGTGAGGTGCTGGAAGCAGTGCCCTGGCAGCAGCAATAGGAGGGCTGTGGCATGCTCTGGAGCTGCTCCTGCTGGTGATGGCTTGGGGCAGGCAGGTAGCCCAAAAGAGGGGCTGGGGAGACGCTCTAGTCTTGTCTGAGAAGGTGTTTTAGGAGTGCTCAGAAAGCAAACACTCACCACAGCCACCCATGAAAGGCTTCTTCACCCAACACACCCCTCAGCTGACAAAATCCTAGTTCCTGAGCAGTTTAAGTGCCCAAACCAGGATTAAGGTGCTGAGTGTGTGTGTCACAAAGTCAAGGGTTTACACAGCAGCAGAGCAGGGCTGGGTTAAGCTTCCAGAAAATGAGCAGCTGTAAGGCAAAGGGCAGCAAAATTCCGGGACAGATGGTCTGGGGAGGATGTGGTGTCTCCCTTGCTAGAAGCCTTTCAGGATGGGGATGATTTAGGTGGAGCGCAGGGGCCAGGTTTCTCTTCTGAGGTCCCTTCCAGCTATATCTTTTATGCTTTTGTGACTGCTGATCACCAAAAAACTTGAAGGCACTTTAAAAAATAATCCTCAGGCCTGCCCTGCGAGGCTTTCTAGAGCAGCTTGATTTAAAGGAGGAAAAAAAAAAAAAGAAAGGAAATGGAAAATCTAAGTGGGAGCTGCAACCTCTCACACCTTGGCAGAAGTGACACTGATGTAAGGGAACTGGAATTTTGCTGGAGTCCGAGGTGAGCTTGGGTCCCTGCAATGCCACATGCCTGGATACAGGGCAGGGGCATGAGGGGTGTGCGTGGGATGAGGGTCCTGAGCCTGGATTCATCAGTGTGAGCTGCAAAGTGTGCTCTGGGTTCTCTGCTCTGTTGTACCAAATCCTGCCACCTGCCTTGTGGGCAAATTTCTGCTGGCCTGAGCCTTAACTGGGAAAATTTGGATTCTCTGGTTCTTTGTTGGTGCCATCGCCCAGTATTAAGCTGGTTAAATAAGATTCCCGAGTGTGGGGCCCTGTTTTCCTATATTTTCTAGTAGAAGTGTTGACTGGGACAACCTTTGGTTTACTGCAAGCCCTGTGGTTCCCAAAAAAACCTGAAAATGGCTGTTTGTTTCACAGCTTTGGCCAAGGATTTTCTTGGAAGCACTGCCCCATCTTCTAAACTCTGCCTCTCCTCAGGCCTCCTTTCCATCCTCTCAGCACTTCAGGATACTTCTCTGTAACCTGAGGGCAAAAAATTCAATACAAAAGGAGTTAACAGTAAAACACAGAGACTTGGGGAGAGGTTTTCAGG
Organism: Chloebia gouldiae; assembly: GCA_003676055.1. Lineage (NCBI taxonomy): Eukaryota > Metazoa > Chordata > Aves > Passeriformes > Passeridae > Chloebia > Chloebia gouldiae. The sequence goes on from QUSF01000053.1 coordinate 974,407, forward strand.
AATAATCCCTATTATCCCAGCCACTGTCAGGTCTCACTTCTGACCTTTGCTGTGTCCCCTTTTGAGGTTTAGCTCCTTGTCAACCCTTTTGATGGTGTCACAGGCAGAGGGACATGCCCAAGTTGTCGTGATCCATGTGTACCTGGAGCCCCAGCAGAGCCTTTTAGCTGGCAGTCTGTGCTCGTGCCTTTAGGGAGAGACAAGAATATGCATTTTAAGATTTGCATAGGAACATGCAGCTGTTCCACCAAAAATGGATAATTGTTCTCCCCGCTGTGAAGTTAAACAATAAGAAGTGCCAAACTGCACTTGCCATTGCTGATTTTGTGCACTCAGCTGCATATTTTATGCATGTAGATTAGTTCCAGATTTATGACGATGGAACTGTTCATGCCTGCGTTAATCGGGCCAGGTTGTAGTTGCTGTGGAAACTACAACTGACTTTTATGTGAAGTTCTGTGTTGCATTTAATGCTTTTTTTTTAATTTCCCCTTATTTTTTTAAAGCTCTCCTGTATTTAATACTTGTGGTGAAAACAGCAAAGGATCAGCATCAAAAATAAAAGCACCTTTGGGCAAAAAAACAAGTTTCAGCAAAGAGAGCAATTTTTCTGGAAAGTTGGGATGTCTAGGAAAAATAAGGGTTTGTGATACAGTGCCACCTTGACCACAGCTGTATAACTATTATTATAAGTGTGTAACAACTATTATAGGCCCTGCAATACTGCAATAAAGAATACAGCTGTGTAACTTACAAAGGGCTGGAAATGCAGGACTGGAGTTGCAGGGTCTCTGGATATCACTCCTGGTGGGAAAAGGAAATTGCTGGTGTATGTTTGATGGGAAAATAGCACGCAGTGTTACCGCTGTTCATTTCTTATCTCCAGAACACCCCCGTGGGCACTCCAATTTTCATCGTGAACGCCACGGACCCCGACCTGGGGGCAGGAGGCAGCGTGCTTTACTCCTTCCAGCCCCCTTCCAACTTCTTTGCCATCGACAGCGGCCGTGGCATCGTGACGGTGATCCGAGAGCTGGACTACGAAGTCACTCAGGCCTACCAGCTCCAGGTGAACGCCACGGTGAGTCTTACCTGGCAGCTGCAGGCCTGCAGGTGTTGTCTGGGGTTTATGCTATTGCCCTGCTCTGGCAAATCTGCTTTTGGGCACATCCAGGATTTCCTGCTTAGCAAGGCGTTGCAGCAGTGAGGTCTCTGGGTGGTTTTAAGTCGCTGTGGGGAATGGCTGCACCTCTCCAACAGCATCTCACATGTGTCAGGGGCTTCTGCAGGAAGGGAACCGGCTCCTGGGTGGTGAAGCACAGTAGAGGGCATACAGACCATTCACAGAATCATGGAATGGTTTGGGTCAGGCACCTTAAAGACCATCCCATTCCAACCCCTGCCATGGGCAGGGGCACCTTCTGCTAGACCAGGTTGCCCCAAGCCCCATCCAGCCGGGCCTGGAACACTTCCAGGGATGGAGCTACATCCACAACTTCCCTGGGCAAGCTGTGCCAGTGTCTCACCAGCCTCTGAGTGAAGAATGTCTTTGGTATATTGAATCCTCCAGACTCATTCCTTGTACACTGTGGTTTATTACAAGTGGGTTCATCTGTATTAAGTTCAGATATCAAGAGTTAAAATTCTGGTGGGCAGAGGAGAAACCGGGGTCTTAACTACAATCAATGTCATCACACTGGGAGGGGACCCTTGGGATGGGAAATGGGGGTCTTAACTACAATCAATGTCATCACACTGGGAGGGGACCCTTGGGATGGGAAAAGGTAAATTCATGCCCCATGTGAGTGGGTGTTCAGTCCCTGGTGTTCAGTCTAGAGAGAGCTGGAGAATGTCAAGGAGCACACAGGCTGGAGCTCTGGATGCTGGCTCCTTCCCCACCTCGCACGCAACAGAGGAAGGTGAGATTCAGCCCTGCAATGCATCTGTCCAACTCCACGCTCATGAGAGGGGGAGAAAACCCTCTCTGCCCCCTCCAGGCAGCTGGCTAGAGCTCTCAAAGCGTGTGATTTGATCAAGATCATTGTCTTGATGCAGAACCACAAATGTCAGGAGGACACGGAGGGCTGTGCTTCTCTTTTCACAACAGCGGGCCCAGACACTCATACACTGTAGGGCAAACATCACAGCCTTTCAGCCCAAGCCCTGCATGTTCCAGGCTGTGGAATTTGCTCCACAAACTTGTTTTTTTGTTGTTTGGGAGTTGTTTGGTTTTTTTGTTTTAATTTTGAAACATACCTCATTTTATTTTAATACTCCAGACACAGGGCCTCTCTATTTTTCGCTTCCTTGCCAGTGTCTGTCGCTGACACTCTTTCCTGGGATGTGTTACTGAGCTGTCTAGCAGGTTGGAAAATGTGGGACCAAACACAGTCCCTGATGGAAATGTAACTCTCTTCCAGGATTCTGATTTGCTTAAGGATGCAATGGTGTCAGCTTCGTCCATCCAGCTCTGTCTGGCCTTGGATCCCAGCAGAGATAAAATGGGGGCGTATCTGGCACTTCATGGAATCCCACAATGGTTTGGGTTGGAAGGGGTTATAAAGTCCAATTCATCCCAACCCCCTGCCATGGGCAGGGACACCTTCCACTATCCCAGGATGCTCCAAGCCCTCTCCAGCCTGGCCTGGGACACTTCCAGGGATGAGGCAGCCACAGCTGCTCTGGGCAGCCTGGTCCTTGCTCAATACACTCCTGGCACCCAGTGATTTCCAGCTTAGGGAATCCAAGGACTTAAATGTTGTCTCTGAGCTGGTCTGGGTGGCAGCTGTGGGAATATCTCCTTGCCTTGGTCAGTGCTAGTAATTCCTAGAAGAGTGATTAGAAACCCTAGGGCAAAGCCGTGATGGGAAAGAAATGTGAGGGTTGCACCAGAGAAGCAGGAGCTGGACGAGCAGATTTTTGTCTGCCTGATGAGCAGTTAGCACAGTCCAGAGTAGGAAATGGGGTGATGGGGGGTTCAGGGTGGCTGCAGGGATTGCTGAGGAGCATGGGTGCAAGGCAGGAGTTGTTCCATCCCAGGGATGAGGGCAGCGAGCACAGGGCGAGGCTGGAAAGGACAGCAGGAGAGACAGTCCAGTGAGGAAACTGGATGCATGCTTGTTTTTTCAGTGCTATCTGCGATGCCTGAAACAAAATTTGAGAGGTGAAGGGGAGGGGAAGGAACATTATCTGAAGAAACAAAGGACTTGAACCTGATGGCACTAACAGCAGAGTCAGAATAAGCATCCACCCAGGCCACAGACACTGAGCCCTGCAGGTTAAGAGGATAATGTACAAGCTGAGTTGTTGAATAGAGTTTAAATTAACATTAATCTTCTGGCAATCAGTCTTTGCCTCTGCTCAGAGCTGCTTTGGGAGTGTGTAGTCACCTTCCAGCACAGTGCCTGATTGGGGGTAAGGAGACACTGATTCCCTTCCCTCCATGTGCTCTCTTTGCTCCTGCCCTTAGCAAAGGGCTGGGGGCGTTGGGGTCACTTTTGAGCACCCAGGGAAAAGGCTTCAGCAAGAAAAGCAGTGGCAGCAGGAGAAGCTGGTGGCAGTGCCTGCTACTGTGGCTTTGGCTGCTGGAGAAGGGTCATGCTTGGAAAAGAGCCCAAGGCTCTGTCCTGGTGGGATGTCAAGGAGTGAAAGGGAGGTGATCAGGGAATCATGGAATGGTTCAGGTGGGAAGGGATATTTAAAGACCATTTAATCCAACCCCCTGCCATGGGCAGGGACACCTTCCACTATCCCAGGGTGTTCCAAGCCCCATCCAGTCTGGCCTTGGACACTGCCAGGGATCCAGGGGCAGCCACAGCTTCTCTGGGCAAACTCACCACCCTGACAGCCAGGAATTTCTCCCTAATATGGGATCTAACACTGACTTCTTTCAGTTTCAAACCATTTCACCTTGTCCTGTCCCTCCATGCCCTTGTGCCAAGTCCCTCTCCAGCTGTCTTGGAGCCCCTTTAGGCACTGGAAGGGGCTCTGAGGTCTCCCAGAGCCTCCTCTTCAGCTGTGTTAAGGCATCAGCACTGTGGGTATGAGAGAGGCTGCTGGCACCCACCCCTGGTTCTGACCATGCAGAAGTACCTTAGGCTTTGTCTGCATTAGGAAAGAATTTACATTTTGAAGTAGATGTTGAACAGCATTGCTGCATTTTCACTCAAAATGTGATGAAAACTAAATTGGTGTTTGCTTCATTTGAAAGGGCTGATGCTGCAATGAAATGCATATTGTATTTCGGCTTAGAGGGAGGTGCAGTGGACAATAATTCCAGCAGGTAGCTTGAAAAAGAGATGATTACCTCCACTATTCAGAAATCCTGTCCCAGCTACAACCACGTGAGACTTAATGCTGATGAATAATTCTGTTTTTCTGATAGAAATCCTTTCTGTCCCCCCCTGCCCCTTCTTTTTTCAAGGACCAAGATAAAAACAAACCCCTGTCTACTCTGGCCAACCTGGCAGTCATCATCACAGACGTGCAGGACATGGACCCCATCTTCATTAACCTGCCCTACAGCACGAACATCTATGAGAACTCGCCTCCGGTAAGGGCTGTGCTCCGTGGGGTTTCCTTCTGAAACAGCACACCTCCAGCCAGATCCAAAACATTCAGCCCCTTTTTAAAACAGGCAGCCTAAGCACAGGGGTTCAGGAAGCCTGGACCCCAAATAAAATATTTTCTTGAGGGTTTTTTCTTAAATTCTGCAGAGGCTTTGTGTTGTTCGGAGCAGACAGTCACCCTGTCTCCTCCCCACGGTCTATCTGCATGCCATTTCCAATAGAGAACTTGAAGGAAAATCTAAACGTTCCCGAAATGAGGCAGTTTTGAAAATGCCAGAATCATCAGCCATTTCAGCACTTTGAGTCTTTTCCCCCAGGTTTTGCCAAATTGGTCCAATCATTTTAGTTCTTCTGAAACTCGGTTTGTCAGCAAACTCGCTGTTTGTGGAAAAACGTCTCCCAGTCTCTGAATACAGCAGGGATGAAGGGTTTTTTTTTCCCCCCACAGATGTCAGGGAGCATGGAGGGCAGCTTGGGCTTCGAGAGCTGTTTCTAGAGGGAATCTCAGCTAGGACTTCCAATGAGAAATTTGTCTCTTCTATTTTTGGTACTTTCCAGTCGGGATTAAAAGTACACCCTGAAATGCAGTAGAGCCCTTGCAATCTACTCAGGGAATGGAGACTATTTTGGAGACTCACCAAGGGCTTTAACTCAAGCACCAGCCCTTCTCCACATCATCCACAGCTGTGCATCCCATCACTTTGTCCATGGGGAAACATTTTTTGTGTGTGGAAGGAAAAACCTGCCTTAAAATCATGGTAGCGAGCACCCACACCCCATGTGCACCCCATAACTTGTTTGGTGCTCTGGATCCCAAATGCCTGGTGGTTCTGTTCAGAGGGAGTGAGAACTCCAGTGTGCTTCAATTTATGCCTTTTTATTCACTTGGGGGCAAAAGTGGACATGGAGAGTGCTGGATCAATAGGGCTGAGTTGTACTGTCTCAAATCCCGTGGTGGCACAGCGCATTACCTGTCTGCTGGCCCCGAGTTGGCCAAAAAAACCCAGCTTATTCATGAATTCCTCACAAGGTAAAGGTTTTGTTGATATTAAGGAGCATCTCTGGGATGGAAAGAGTGAGCTGCAGGGAAATAAAACCCCACAAATTAGATCACACTTAACTAGGAGGAAAAAAGCTTTAAATGAAATTAGAGGAATGAAAGTGCCGTAAATATTAAAAATCCTACAGTGCATCAACTCCATGGAGTGATCTTGTATTCGGGAAAGGGAATGTCTTCCAAATAATGATATATATTAAGGCTGAAGGATCCCTTTGTGTCAATACACCAACACGCACCACAGTTATTCCTGGAACAGTCAGGAAAGCAGCAAATAACCACTGTGTAAGGTGATACAGGAAAAGGAGGAAGGAAAAGGAGGAAGGAATTCTCACCAGGTTTAGAGATTTTAATTTCTCTTGGCCACGTGCAACATCTCCAAAGGCACTGAGGTGTCTGAGATGGATAGGTGCCACCGGAGGCATGGTGAAGAGGAAAATTGCTGGAGGTGGGGACTGGTTTGAGTGGTGTCCCTCTGGTTTGGACCCAAATTCCCAGCCCTGCTGGGAGAAATTCCACTGCTGAAAAAAGGATGTGATTTGCTTTGCCAAGCCTGTCGTTTAACACAGAGTCATTTGGTTGGAAAAGACCTCCAAGTTCATCAAGTCTAGCCATTAATTATGTGCATTTTTTGTCTTCCAATGTAAATCTTCTCATCATCTCTGCCCTACCCCCTGGGTGGAGCCATGTGTAGAGTGAATGTCTTGGTTATCAAAATGATCACAACCCGTTTGGGTGAGGAGTCTGAGCTTGTCTAGCTCCCACTCAAAACCAGGCTTGCAGGTCAAACCAAGAGGTTGGGGTGCATTTTTGGATGATGTTTACCCTGACATGTGACTCAGCAGGTCCAAATGTGCTCAAGGCATCTCATCCCAGCCCTAAATCCACGGAGCCACTGCTCCCAGTCTCTCTTCCCTGCTTTTATCTGTGGTGCACAGCATGTCTGTGTTCCCCTATCAATGTATCAGCTAAGAATACCTCATCTAAAGTGTATACATTACCTAATAAAATCCTTCTTATTTGGGATTATTGCATCAAATTTTAATTTCCTCACTCGAGTAACAGCATGTCAGCCAGCCCGTCAGCGGAGAGCCGATAGAAGGTGAAAAGAGTGGATAAACTGCAGCAAATTACCACAAACAGATCTCTATCAGCCCTTTGACTGGAATTGACTGGAATTAAGAAGTGAGAAATGGGATTTTTTTTGCCGTGGCAGCTTTCTGAAACGCTCACCCCCTCCCCTCCTCCTGCTGCAATGCTGGGCTGTGTTTCGCCTTTCAAGTCCCTAATCCTGTAAGAGAAGAAGAAGAAAGAGGGGTGGAGGGGCATGAGAGGGGAGAGAAGTGCAGTTGTAGTACTTATTTCTCTCAGGCCGGGATCTGGGAGCATAATTGAGAAGCATTTTGGGCAGGTGCTTATTGTGGCACTGAGAAGAAAGCAATTTCTTATCGGGCAGAGGAAGAGGACACAGCAGGGAGAGACTCTGCTGTCCCTGGAGGTGTTGTATTTTCTTTCTTGATGTTGTTTATCATCCCAGCATGGCTCAGGCATCTCTCCTAGGGCACCCAAGTGTGCCTGCAGCTGTGGCAAAGCTCTGAGGTGTGTTTTTCATCCTCAAGAGGCTTTTTGGGTGTCTGTCCTCGCAGCAGCTGGAGACTGGGTGGTGTGGTTGGTGTTGAATGCCCTGCAAAGGAAGGGCTGTGCAAGCATTGCCACAGGCTGCCGGGGCAGTAGTGGAATCACCATCCCTGCAGGGGTTTAAAAGACATGTGGATGTGGCACTTGGGGACACAAGTTAGTGGTGGCCTTGGCTGTTGGCCACAGCTGCAGAGCTGCTGTGGTTCTGATGAGCCCCTGCTTTTCTGCACCTCAGCTGGTGCATGGTGCAGGCAGTGCTGCAGCTTCACTTTGTGGGTGCAAGGGGAGGAATCCACTCTCCAGGAGACAAGCTGAGGGCTGTGGACGTGTGCTTCATCCCACAGGGAGCCTCGTGAGGGCAAGAGTGGGGCCAAACCCTGCTTGCACATGGCCCCAGGATCAACACTTGTATTACCTTGCAGTGGAATGGCACAGATATATGTCAAACATCATTAAAACAGTTTTAATTCTTCAGCACCATCCCCCTCCTCCTCAGAAACTCCTTGAGTTGAAGAAATAATGTAGAATCACTGCTGGTTTTGCCCTAGGGTCTCAATAGCTCCGAGTTAATTCTTTCTTACAATATTTCCAGCCCATCAGTGTGAACACTTTATTAAAAGCTCAGGGTTTTATTAAAAAAGGATTGATTTACCCCTGCCCCTCTTGAAAAAAACCCTAGATTTTGTTTGGATAATGTGCCATTCTTTATTTTCTTTGCCTTTTTTAAAGCACAGTCTTTCCCAGATTATTACTTTTCTAAACCTTCTTCCTCCTCCCCCAGAGGGGAAGAGTTATTCTGTTCTCTCTGTACCCACCAGCCAAGGCCTCTCCTTGCAGCCACTGCTGTCTGCAGTAGGTGGGCAAGGTGTGACTTGTTTTAAAAGGAAAGTCAGGGATATTTGGGAGTTTCTAAGAGCTCCAGGGTCTTGCTACAGGTTGTGCCCTGTGCCACTTCTTCAGCCCCTTTCCTGGGAGGTTCAAGGCTGCTCCCAAGGGCTGTGGTTGCTCAGGAAGGGATTGTCCATCCCCAAGAAGTGGTGTTTGCCAGACTTGTGGGCAGAGTCTGGATGGAAACCAGGTGGGATGTAAAGGATCTAGCCAGGGTTCCAGGAGACAGCATCATCATCATCATCATCATCATCATCATCATCATCATCATCATCATCACGGGCCTACCGAGGGCAGAGGGTGAACCTCAGCATGGTCCCTCACAGCCCTCATTCCTGTGATCAAATGTCTGGATAATTTTCTCTCCCGTGGGCATCTCTGTGGCACACGCTGCTGAGATATCTGAACAGATTCCTCCTCCACCCCTCCCAAACTTCCCCTGCTGCCACATTCCCGCTCATCCTTTTATCTCTCCCTCCAGCCCATCCCCTTGGCTCCTCCAGGAGGGGCCTCTCTGCAGATAAAGCGGCCCATTGCTATTCCCCAGCCAACGCAGGGCCCTACCTTCCCTCTGCAGGAGGCAATTCCCTTCCGTGCGTGTGATGGGTGAGGAGCGAGCTGTCACACAGCCCCGGTGCCTGCACGCACTGCCCCTCCCGTGGGGGAGTCCCGCTGTGCCAGGGAGGGGAGGGGGCTCTTACCTGCCCCGTGGGGATGGGAGATTAAAGATTGCATCAAGTTTGATTCTGCTGAATGTGATGGTAATGTATAATATAATACAGAATATAAAGTAACACATAAAATACAATATACTATATACTATAATTACTATTACAGAATATATAATAACACATAAAATACTATATACTATATACTATAATTATTGTTACAATATACTATATACTATATACTATATACTATATACTATATATACTATATATACTATATACTATATAGTATATATAGTATATACTATATACTATATATTATTATATATACACTATTACAATATACTATATACGATATACTATTATATATACTATATAATACAATTAAATATATACATGTATAGTATGGTATAATGTATAATACATTATAATCTAAGCAAAACCGTGCTGGGACACAGCACACCGAAAAACATCACCCTTTTTTTCCCCTCCACTTTGCCCTGCCCTCCTTTCCACGTCCCCTGTTCTGCTTTCCCACCTGCTCCTTCCCCACTTTCGCAGTGGTTGTTCTCTCTCTGTGCTCTTGGGAAAGCACAGTTATTGTCAGTAATTTAGAGGCTCTCCGGGTGGCTGCTGAGCCTCACCAGCCGAGTGCTGCTCAGAGGCCAGTGACCTGGGATTTATGGCTAATGTTCTCGGTTAATAACATGGATTTACTTAAGGAGTCTGTTGAAATGCCCTCGGAGATCAGGGGACGGGCAGCCTGCCTGGCCCTGGGAGCCTTCTTTATGGCCAGCAGCGGCATCAAGCCCCCAGGGACACGGATCTGGAAGTCCTGCGAGTCCCTTCTTTCCACCAGTGATGTTTCAGCTTTCCCTTTGGCCTTCAAATGATGGATTGCAGGGCAAGCACGAGGCTGCCGACCCGCTCTGCTCCCTCGTTAGATATGCAAACGCCTCTGCTGACATTTCCTTTGAGGGAAAAGAAAAAAAAATAAAAAAATTTGCTGCTTTCCCCACTGTTAATAAGCCAATGAAAACAAGAACAGCTGAGTTGTAAATTTTTTCACACTACATTAATTACGGGCATGTGCATGTGTTGGTATTCACAGGGGCTCACTGCACTGCGGCGGGGGAAGTTGACTTATGGAGAAGGATATTTTTATTTCAAGAGCTAAACAAGAATTTTGGGTCCCTCTTATGTTGTTCTTTTCACTTTTGGGAGACTCTTGGATCTTTCTGCTGGGCTATAGGAACAGTGCATGCTGCAGGATGGAGGATGAGGTGGGTGAGCTGGCAGTTGCAGAAGCTCCTGCCTGGGGGCAATCCCTGGCTCTCAGCATCTGTCCAGCCTTCCTCCTCCTCCTCCTCCTCAAGGGTTTCAGTTAACATCTCTGCAGCTCACCCAGTTGTGCAGCTGACTGCCGATGGTCAGTGTGAGCAGCCCTTATTGCTTGGGGTGCCTCATCTGAGGAACACAGTGGGAGAAGAGGCCAGGTTTGAAACTGGGAAGCCAATGGCAGATTAACCTGGTGTAGTGACCAAACTGAAGGGGGTGGTGAAATGGAATTGTTTCCTGCTGGTCATGCCCTCAGCATTCCCAGCTACATCCTGGGGTGGCTTAGCAGAGTTCTGCAGCTCACACCAGCGTGAGGAGTACTGAGCCTGAACTGCTTCAAGGGCAGGCAGTGGGACTTCTCCATGGCCTGCCATGTCCTAGGACAGGTTGTCCTGGCCCCGGGTGAGAGGTGCAGGTCGCTGTGGGAGCCCCAGCAGCGCTGTGACAGCTGTCCCCTGTCCCTCCCCAGGGTACCACTGTGCGGATGATAACGGCCGTCGACCAGGACAAGGGACGTCCCCGGGGCATCGGCTACACCATCGTCTCGGGTGAGTCCTGGGGGCATGGAGGGGACCCCAGCAGGGATGGGTGGCTGGGTGGATGGATGGATGGATGGATGGATGGAGGGAGGGAGGGGATAGGCCTGCCATAAGTCTTTGTACATCCCATCCCTGGGAAATCATGGAGTAGAACAGGTAGAATGATTTAGGATGGAAGGGACCTTAAAGATGATTTTTCGGGATGCTTTCCACTAGACCAGGTAGCTCCAAGCAAATCTGACAATATTTCACATTGAAATGACGAGCCACAAACAGTTCAGCTTCACACAACCCCACGGAGGGGATTTTCTGTTCCAGGAGGGAACAGGACTGAGTATGGACTGAACGGCTCCTGGTGGTTTCTGTGGTGTTTCCCAAAAGTTTCAGAAGATGTGATGCAAGGACTGGGCCCGTGAGGCCCAGAGCTAGAGAAGGGAGCTTAATTAAAGTGATGGTGGCTTTCTGCCTTCTGATAGGATTGAGCCTGCCTTTGCAGTCTGGCTCTGAAGCCTGGGAGCCCTTCTTGGTGTGGATGAGTGGATCATTGCTGGGCAATGCTTGGCCCCTTTGGCTCCATAGCCTGAGGATCCCTTCTGATGGCAGCAGGGGCTGGGCAGGCAGGGATGGTGTTTCCCAATAAAACCCAGCTGCCTTATGGGAAGGCCAGTTTTGGGGGCTTGGGCCTGTTTAATTTAAGATGCCTTGAGCTCAGCAATCTCTGCCATAGCCCAGCTGACTTTGATGCTCCCAGGGCTGCACTCAGATGCTGCTTTGGTGAGGACAGACAGACTGCTCACTGGGGTGACCCAGGAGAGAGGGACCTGTTTGGTGGGTGTGGGTTGTAACCCTTTTCCTGGCATCTCTTTTAGTGGGAGGGCTCCTTCCCAGCAAGAAACAGGGGCAGTACCTCCCCTCCCTCTGTGCCACATGCTCCAGGTGCTGCCCCCATGTGCAGGAATAATTTCCCAGTTTTTTTTTCCTTAAAGCCCAGCCATTTCAAACCTCTTTTAATCAGCCTCAAGGGTCAAGGTGATTTCACCCTGACTTTCAAGTCCACTGATCCTGACTGCAAGTATCCAGCCTTTGAAGATGTGAGGATTATTTATTCCTCTAATTCCCCCTGCAATTTATTCGAGAGATTCTCCCAGATTGTGGGTACCAGCTGGCCAAGGTGCAGCAGGGGCTGTCTTTTGACTGATACGGGTTCTTTTTCACTGGAGACTGGACTGAAACATCCATCTAATTTTGCAGAGGTTGCTGAATTATGGTGAGGATGGTAAAACAGCTGTCATCCTGGCCATCCTGGATGGGCAGTGGGATGGTGGAGGGGAATCAGGACGCTCTGGGATCCAAGTGGAACATGGAGGGACCTGCAGGCAGATCACTGCACGCAGCCTTGCATCTGCTTGTGTATGCCAAGAGCTTCACCCTTGCCTGCAGTCCTGCCTGGTGGGGGCAGCTCTCCTACCGGAGGATCCAGCACAGCAGATCAAAAGAGTGATTCAACAATTCTGCACTACTATTTTTTTTCCCAAACATGAGAATTAAGAAGTGTTTTCCTAACTGGCTAGGCATCTTTCTCCTGTCATGACCAGAGTCTCATAGAGAAGGGGCTGGATGGGAATGATCAGCCCGTGGACAGAGCTAATGTTACTTTCTGATGTGTGAGAGTCCAGACACAGGACTGGCATCTAATGTGTTTCCAAAATCCTGCTCAGCCAAGGCAAGCCATTTTCTTTTTGGCAGGCAGGTAAAGCCTAATTAATTTCTCATTATCCTCAATCATGATGGTAAAGGTCAGCAAGCAGATTTTTGTGCCTGAGCTGGAAAATTTTTATGGCAATTTGCAAAAAAAAAAAAAAAAAAAAAAAACAAAAAAAGCCTAACATATGGGAATGGGGAAGCAAATTAAATTAGAAACTGACCGTAAGCAAAAGTGAAAGTGGCTGGTGGAAGTAGTGAAGTAGCAATTAAACCTGGCTCTTCCAGGAGGGGAGGTAGCAGTGATGCTGCTGCCATTCCCCTGCAGGGATGGATGATGCCTTTTCCCAGCTCTCAGACTTTTTTGGGCACAGAATTGGCATGTTGCTGGCCTGCTTTTGCCTTTTGGACTGGTGTATACAGCAGTAGAGAGCTGAGAAGCAACCTGGCCATTCATCATACCTTTGGTGTTAATGCCTAAAGCATTGGTGTGCTTTGGAGGTGGGGTTTAAAAATTAATTTGGAATTGCTGCTGTCCTGTTCGGCTCCATCCCTCGGGCAGCCACGTCTGGGGATGTACTGCAGCAGCTCTTATTTATACAGCTATCTCCAGCACAAGGTCCTCCCGTGACAGGAACACAATAAAACTAAAAGATTAACCATAACCACATAAAATAAGACTTGAGATCTAACTTTATGCCGCCAGCTTACAAAGCTGTTAAGGCTGAGATGATGGAGGAGCACTGGTGTAGCTGTGCCGTGGCTTTGGCTGCTTGTCCTGCCTGCATTGGGAATCATTTCCATATCTAATAGGGAAAAGCCATTCAGTTGTTTCTGCCCCTTCCTTCCCATCAGAGTGTTTTAACTCCAGGAAAATGTACGTTTTCACTTCACACTTTCCAAGGAGTGTGCTCACTGCCCTGTTGATAAAGAAATCCACAATGAGACCCACAATTCAAGCCCCTCATGCCAACAGGCTGGTCAGTGCCAGGGCTCCCATTGCTCCAGAGGGTGTTCCTGCTGCTTTTCCTGTGGCCAGAGCCCTGTGTTAGCCCTCCCTCCCCAGCTGCAGTGACAGGCTGGAGATGCTCAGCCACTGAGGTCAGGACTCTCTTTGAAGGACAGATAATTAATCCAGCAAAGTAATCCACAGCTCCTTTTTGGCAGATTTATGGAGATAGCCTCTGTACCGGGGACTCTGCCTCATCATCTTTCATTTCCCAGGCAAAGCGAGTGACTTGTTGTATAACACGGCCTGTTCCAGATAAGGCTTTTCATTTAGGGGAACTCTCGGGCTAACAGAGATTGATTTTCCCACCGGGAATCGGGAGGGCCCTGGCGTTTTGGGCAGGATCAGCCCTGCAGACGGCAGTGTGTTTTCACATTTGCTGCCTCTGAACATTGCCTGGGGCACGGGGAATCCTCTGGCTCTTTAAGGGAAAGATTTTCAGCGTGAGTTAAACAGCTATTTAATTAATAGGCAGGAGGAGACTTTTGCCTGCAAGCTCCTCTTAGGAAAACGTATTGACTCACATGTTGCTTGCTCACAGTAAACTTTGAGCTTCATTTATTTCCAGGAGAGTCAGGAGCCTTGGAGTCTTCTGGCAGGAGGATGTGAAGGTGACCTGTGCAGCTTGGGCAGGCACTGAGGGGTTAACCCAGGGGAAAGGGTCCCACACGTCAGTCTCTGCCTGCCTGACACATTTCAGGTGTGGTGATGGATGGGCAGTGGGAGATTGCACAAGGGCAATCTATACGTCCTTCCTGAGCCTTGGAAAGTCCTTCAGTGGAGAGGGGAGTGAGCTTTCACTCACAGATGGTCCTTAGGGCTATTCACAAACCCTTCGGGTGGGGTTCTTTCCCCCCTCCCCCAACTGCATAGTTTTATGAGACTGATACAGTTTCTAGCAAAGCCTCTCTTCCTTAAGCTGGTGCATCCCCAGGGAAACATGAAATAAAAACCATTATTTGCACAATGTAGTAGAAGTGTGAGTTACAGAAGTGTGAGGGAAGCTGAAAAGAATTGTTCTCCATCTTCTGGATTTCCTGGTAATGAATAAATTGTCATAGATATAATTTTTTTCTATACAATATATGAGTAAAAAATCAGTGCAGTAGCTCTCAGAACATGTTTCCATGCTCTTAACAGAGCCAGAGTGTCCCACTGCCTTCCTTGTGAAAGTGCAGCATGAATCCTTGAGGAAAGGTCATGGCCAGAGGTCTCCAAGCCCTCGGCTGCTGCCATCCCCCTCCATAGCTTGAGCTGACTTAATAAAGAAGGACTTAATAAAGAAGCTGACTTAATAAAGAAGCAAACCCCTTCCCTAAAACCCTTTAAGGGTTTTAGGGGAGAACATCAGGGGAGAACCCTTGGAAGTGGGGACCTGCTGATTTTGCTATTCCCTACATCACTCCACGTTTTTCCCACATTCGCCTCGCTGGGTGAACTGCCGGGGTGTTGAAGCCCTCATAAATTACACCTGCTGGGAGGGCCTTCCCGAGTGATTTAAAGGCAGCCATCACAGCAGAACATTTCTGTAGGAGGACACGCTGATGGGTGGAAAAGTGCCTGGCGCCGAGTTATCCATCAAAAGCTGTTTTTTCCCACCCTGCCAATGCAAGGGGATGAGACAGCACAAAGCAAAGATGGTGGCTGCGGTCACAGCCCCTCTTTCCTTGGCTCAGTTGCTCCTCATCTTCCTGCACGCTGTTTTTTGTTGTCATGTTGGCATCTGGCTTTGGCTCCCTGGCAATCCAGGAGTCATTGAGAAGAGATATGATTGGGATAATGGTTTGCATGGCAGGTGTCCCGCAGCAAACGGCCCCCTGTAATTAAAACTATACATTCCCTTTTATGTGGAAATAGGAAACAAAAGCATCTTTTCTGTTTAGTTTCAGGGACTTCCTGTTTAGCTTCTTGGGATTTAGTGGGTGTTCAAGGCTGAGCAATCTGGTCTAGTGGAAGGTGTTTGGAATGAGATGATCTCTAAGGTCCTTTCCGACCCAAATCAGTCTGGGATGCAATGTTGACAACCAGCGGAGAGCAATGAACCTGGGCCACCTCTGTTCATGTCATGACTAGCAAAAGCAGCTGGTTCTGAGATGCTTTTTAATGGAGGAATTTCAGAAAGCTGTGGATCCTGGAGATGTGAGGTTTATATCAAAAAGCGGATTTGAGATGACGTGGGGGAACGATGGTTGTGGTCCAAGACTCAGAGTCCTTTTGTGTGAGGAATTACACTCAGAGCAGAAACTCTGTGGGTTCTGTTCTCCTCTCTGGTACTCAGCCACAGCTCCCACGAAATCTGAGAGGGCAATTGCACTTTGGGTGGCAAATACCTCCTTTTATTTCCTGGTACTGTACATTCCGTTCTAAGAAAGGGAAATGTGCGAGCATTTGATGTGAGCTCCTTTCGTGGCTCTGCAAGATCAGAAGGTCTGCTGGTTGTGCTATAATGGACAAATCCTTGGGGAAAATACTAAAAAGGCCTGTTGGCAGAGCAGGCATGTGAGAAGGAGCTCTGGCACACAGCTTTGGGCTCAGATCTGTTATTCCAGAGAGCTCCATCTCCCCAGAAGAGCAGCAAACCAAAGTCCCAAGCAGGAGAAGGGGACACTGGTTTTATACAGCTCCTCGATTTCCCCGGAAAGCTCAGGTTGTAACAACTGCTTTTCCTTTGGAATTGACTTGTTGCCTTTGAATTGAAGCACGGGGCAAGGTCCCTGCCCTGGCAGTGCTTCCCTGCCGGCGGCCTGGGGGCAGAAACTCAAGGTGAAGAGCAGCGAGGTGCTCACGGCAGCTGATGGACTATTTATACGCTAATAACTGTGTCTGTTGCTGACTCCATGAACCACATCCAACAGCATCTATTTCGGTGCCCGAGGAGCCCTGACGGAGCACATTTTGATTAATAAATTATCCGGAGCAAGGTGTGTGATGGGTTCCCCTTTCACATCTCATGAAAGTCACCTGCTCCAAGTTCAGTGGCGCCTTCCCAGCGTGAGCAGCCCTTATTGCAGAGGGGGGTGGGAGAATTATCCTGCCCTGGGAAAACAGCTTGCCCTGACTGACAGGTGGCTTTTCACTAGAGGAGGGCAGTATCTGCATCTCTCCCTCCAAGGGTTTTGAACAGTGCTCAAGGCTAAAGGGGTAGGGAGGAAGGAGGAGATATTGATGGTGGGTTTTTTCCACCCTTTTTTTTTTCCCCTTTTTCTTCCACCCCCTTTCCTCTGGGTTTGAGCCAGTACTTTTAACAGCCTTTTTAAACTGAGAGCTTGGCTGAGGGCAATTAAACATTATGGCTCTCATCTATAAAACCCCTCGTTATAGCAGTGTTTCTCCAAAATGATGCCTATGCCACCATCCGTTCCTCAATGAGCTTGGAAAAACACTCTGAATGGGCTCCTGTGATCCATCCCAGTGCTCCCAGCCCAGCATCCCATCAGTGCCTGCCTTCCCAGACCCCTGGCCAGCTGCAGTGTATGCAGGATGTGCTGCTGCCCCTGTACCTGCACACAGACAGCTGAGAAACTTCTTCTTCTTGACCCATGTTGCAATAAAAAGCTGGGATTGTGGGTCCTGAGCAAGCCTGTTCTTTGCCAGGTGGGAGCAACAAGTCTGCCAGAGGTGGATTCATACTGCTGTCCCAAAGTTCTCATTTTTTTCTCGTTGTCATTCTCCCCTTTCCCTCTTTTTTTGATATTTAAAACATTTCCTGCCTTGTTTTCCTTCTCTCTGTCCCCCATTTTGTTGCTCAGTCTTTCCTTTCCCATCCTTTAATTCCTGCCACATTCCTGTGTGTACCTCTGGTCTCTCCAGGGAGAGGAAAGGCAAAATTGGTTAATTTCTCCCCACCTTGTTTTTTTTTCCCTTGTTCTCAGGAAAGTTAAGGCACTTGGAGATTATCAGAGAGATTTTGGCAAGGGAAATGAGCATTGCTCAGCAGTGTGAGTGTTTCAGCAGGGATCACTGGTCAGAGCAGTGCAGAAGTGGTGGTGGTTGGAGAGGTATTGGAGACACCTCTTTACTAAATTTTCAAATTTGCAAAGCCAGGAAGTCTCTGCTAGTAGAAAGGAAGGCCCAGTGGGCATAGGATGAGTATCTGATGGTGTTGGGGAGGCTGAGCTAGAGAAAAGCCTCTGATGAGCAGCCTGGGAGGCCTTTGGGCCCCCAGTTTAGTTGCCCATCCTTCAGAAAGTGACCATGCTCAAATATGAAGGGCATAATCATTTTTAGGACACAGAACACAGCACTGTGTTGAGTCAAATTCATCCCATATTGACCCAATTCCACTAAATTCTATTGTTTCTGCATGTTATTGCACTTTATATTAGGGAGAGGTGACCCTGAGGCATAAACTTTACCATGGCAACCTGGTGTCCTGGAGCATTGAAATGCCTGGCAGCACAGTCCCATCCGTCTCGTGGAGTGTCCTTCAAAGCTGGGATCAGAAGAAGCTTCCTAAGGAGTCAGCCATAAATTACTGCATGAAAGTGGGAAGTCAGGATGGAAAGAGAGGAATTGTCCGAGGGAGGAGACTGGAGATCTTCAGCAAAAGATCAGGAAAAAATCCCACAAGGCCATTGCTAATATTTTAAGTAACCCGGCATCCGCTCATTAGGCTAGCGGGAGATCAGTGGGGCATTTGGGATGGAGAGAAGGGAGGAACAAGGACAGGAATGGGAGGAATTCTGTCCAGGAGGAAGATAGAATGGCTCAGGAATGGGGAGAAAGGTGTCAAGGCACTTAGGGCTCTGGGACAGAGAGGAGAGGCCAGGTGGCTCCTGGGGTGGGAGGGAGGGGATGGCCAGACCTGGAGGCTTTGGGCATCCCAAGGAAGGCGCTGTGATCAAACAGAGGTTGGAAGGGAGCAAGGTGGATGCTGAGTGATGGGAAACAACTTTCTGTGGCAGCAGATCTGTCTTGCAGCTCCCTTCCAGGGAAATGACAAATGCTGTGTGTGTTTCCTTCATGCTGAGATGTATTGAGAAGACAGGATTTATTTTTTACTTCCTTTTGACTGGGATGACTGGAATTTACCTGCAGGGTTTCCTGGCTGTCATCTTCATCTGGTTCAGGGGTTTCTGCATGCTTCAAGATGCTGTGTGGGTGACCATATGCCTTGATATGACCTCCTTGGTCATCACTAATTCAGCAGCCTGCTCTGCTTTTGTGTCAGGCTGGTGTCAGGTGTCCCAGGCTCCACACACCAACTGCTTGCTTCTGTCTGGCTCACAGGGAGAGCACCTGGAGCTGCCACAAGCACATTCCCAACAGGACATTGTCCTTTTGGTACCTGCTAGCCATGACACTCGAGCATGTTGTCTTTATCCTCTCTGGGTGTCTGATTCCAGAGCAGGATTCCAGCTGAGGTCGGAATGGCTTGGGATGGGATAGGATGGGATGATGTGGAGGCAGCACAGTGCTCTGTGGCATCCTGGCTGCTTGCTTTGCATGTAGGGACAGGCACTGGGAGAAAATTTGGCTCCAGTAGAGGAAAACCAGGCAGCTGCATAGGGTCAACACATATGGCAAGAGCATAAAAGCAAGGCAAGTGCCTACACTATTTTGCTGATACTTTCACTGGCTTCTAATACATCCAGCGAAGAAATTCCTGAGCTGTGTGAGGCTTCTCTATTACTTGATAGAATTTTATTCTTTCTTTAAGCTCTGCAGCCTCTCCTTGAATACATGTGGGCTTTTATCCCCCTCAGCACCCTCTGGCAAGGGGCCCCACAGCTAAACCACCGCCTGTTATGTGGAGAATTCCTCATGAGCTTGATCCATCTGTGCCTCCCTGTGATTATCTTGGACTGATGTCCCTTAATCCATGTATTTTAGGAGAGAGGCCATGCCCACCCCAGGAACACCATACCCTGCAAATGCAGGTGGTCACTCAGAGGGAAGCAGCTGGATTTGGTCCTGCTTTCAGCTTTGCTGTTGCAGATCTTAATAACTACAACCCTTTGAAATTCTTCAGCTGCCTCCAGCACTGGCAGGTTTTGGCTGTGGAAGGACAGCCCCATTTTGAGCCCTGAGCCAGGACAGGTGAGAGGAGGAGAGGAGTGTTACAGCCATGACATTTCAAAGCATGTTGGAATGGCATGCCAGGTTTCTAGAGCCCTCTGCTTGGAGCTTGTGTCCTCTTGCTTCCCTCCCTGTTGCCTCCAGCACTTTTTGGGATCAGCTGTGCCAGCTGCTTGTGCTCACATTCCTGTTATTTTTCTCAGGTAACACCAACAGCATCTTTGCACTGGACTACATCAGTGGAGCCTTAACCCTGAATGGGCCCCTGGACAGGGAAAACCCCCTCTACAGTGCTGGATTCATCCTCACAGTGAAGGTGAGACCTGCTCCAGCTGGGAAGCACATTGACAGAGCATGATGGGGAGGATATCATGTTGTTCTCTTGGGCATCCAGAGCTACAGTGTACTGACCAAGTGAGAAGTTAAACACAGTTCCCTTCTCTAGTGGCCCAAAACATGATGTGTGAGGGCATTTTTGCTGTCCTGCCTGTGGCTGTGCCTGCTGGCAGCAGGCAGATACCCCAGGCTTGCATATAGCACCAGACACATACTCAGGCACCTGAATTGTGCCTACTTTTGCCTGTTTTCCCTCTTTCTCCCCACCAAAGCCCTGGATAAACACAACATTTTGTCTTGTCAGCAGGCAATGGTGTAACAGGGCATCATCCATGCCTTCCTGGCACGGGGAAGGAATGATGCTGGAAGTTTCCTTGTCAAGAAAAGGCACTGGAGCGTGGCTTTCCAGCCCCACCAGCTCCACCTGAGAGTGACTTCCTGGCTCTGCTCACAGCCCTGTAATTAAAATCAATACCAAGCTGGGCAGCTAGTTGGAAACACATTTAGAAGTATAGATTCTGCTGGGCCGGGGTGGGGAAAAATCAGCAGTGTAGGAAGAGTCATTGATTGGGAGGGAGGCAGCCAGCACACCTCATTCTTGTTTTGGCAAGTGTGATGCCTCCTTGGAGGGGGCAGAGGCACAAGAAATCACCCCTCTAGGTCCCAGACACAGACATAGCGTGGGGCTTTGTGTGTGAGCAGGAGAACCTCACCCATCCCTGGTATAGTTTCATTCAGGCTTTTATAGTTTCAAAAATCAAGAGAGGAAGGAGTGCCTGCTTTTAATAGGGACAAAAATATCTGTTTAATCTTGGAAAGGTTCGTGAGCCTGACAACTTGCCCGTTTTCCACCCTGCATGACAATGGAGTTCCAACCACGTTCTGTTGGTCTGATAGATTTCCATGTCCTCTCCACACAAACCTTGCATCCTCCTGCAAATGCCAGCTCTGTGCATCCCCAGGACCCAAAATGTTCTCTGCTGCTCTCATCCTGGAGCACACAGTGAAAATACAGCTGGATTGCTCCTCGCTGGGATCAGCCTGTTCTTGCTGTTGTGTGCAGAAGCAGTGAATAGCAATGAGCCGTGTGGGTCGTGATAGCGTTGCTTTTCCATGCCCACAGCAAAGCAAGATTATCCAAAGGACAAGAGGAGGGACTCAGCTTGTAAAGGCTGTTTCACGAGTCTTGCTTCTCTGACATTAAAATCTGCACTCTCTCCTTTTGGGAAGGCAGAATTAAAGTCCTTCTTGAGACAGAGATGCGATGTGGACTCATGACTCAGCTCTGTATTTAGACATGTGTTGCCAAACCTATTTTAAGGTCTAAGTCTTCTTTTCCTCTGGTGCCCTAGTTTTCAGCATACTGAGTGGTTTACTGTCAGCTCCCAGTCCCACATCAGGGATGGCAGAGGAGAGAGCAGGAGTGCTCTTTGCCCCGTTGAGCCTTCCCTTATTTTGTGGACTGTCCCCTACATCTCACAAGGGACATTTTTTTTGTTTAAATGCTTGAGGTACAGAAGTCTCCTACTTGTTCTTGTGTGACTCCAGATCCTGCCAACCTGATGCTTGAAAGAGTCAAGGAAGAACTTGGCCACAGCCATCCTAAGGGAAATGTTAAACTCCTGGGAAGGTTTCTGAGAGTGTTCTGGGATCAAAGGATGAGTGGTGGGAGAGCTGGGCTAACATCTCTATGTGTTAATGGAACAATGGCAGAGCCAGTTGGGAATCCTTCTGTGGCAAGGTGGAGGAGAAAGAAAAAGCTGCAAGAGTCTCTCACCACAGCATGCACACTTTCTTTACATTAATTCTTTCTGGAGAATAAAGGCTGCCCTGTTTTCTCTCCCTGCAGGGGACAGAGCTGAACGATGACCGCACTCCCTCCAACGCCAGCGTCACCACCACCTTCAACATCCTGGTCATTGACATCAACGACAACGCCCCCGAGTTCAACAGCTCCGAGTACAGCGTGGCCATCCCAGAGCTGGCCCAGGTGGGCTTTGCCCTTCCTCTCTTCATCCAGGTGCAGGACAAGGATGAGGTGAGGTATCCTATCCCTCCTTTGTGGGGTAGCACTGGTTTGGTGTTGGGGTGGGCAGGGGAGAAGTCACTGAGGTACCGGAAGTGCACAGTTCTGTCCCAACATCCACTTTTTCAGCTCTCACTGCTGCCATTGCTCTGTTTGCTGTGTACCCCAAGTCCAGTTTCCTTCCCCAGTGTGCAGGCACTAATGCAGTCAGGATTGCACAGCCCCTGAGAGCCAGAAAATAGGATTGTCTGGGAGGCTGATCCTCACCTGCTTCTTGAGGGTTCTTGTCAGGCAGCGCTTCGCCAGTCTGGTTCAGCAAAGGAGGAGTTTTCCTTCTGGGCTCCCGACGGGGACATGCCAGGGACAGGGAAGACAGGAGCCCCAGGCTAAATCAGGGAGGAGGTAGGAGATGCCCCTCAGATTGGGGAGGACTGGGATACCAGTACATCACTGCAAACAAGCCAGGAGTGTTGGAGCCTTGTTCCTCCCACGTGTCAACAGAGCTCCTATTTGTCACGCGCCGATCCGTGCCGGGTTTGGGATTGCAGCCTCTGTTCCAGCCTTGGGCTCCCAGCCTTCAATTACTCTGATTATCTGACTTGTGCAGTTCACGTCTGGCTGCTCCTGTGTGCTGGTCCCCCCCCAGCCCCGCCACGCTGCTGGGTGCCTGCTCCAAACTAGTGCTGACACCTCATGGTGAGCTGTCCAAAATCACTTGGAAAGGCTCTGCCCGCAGGCTCCTGCTGTTCCCATTCTTCTTCAGGCTGAGCAGGAGATGAGGGGAGAGGGTTTGTCAGAATAAATGCCATCATAGAATGGGTTGGGTTGGAAGGGACCTGAGAGATCAGCTCATTCCAACCCCCTGCCACGGGCAGGGACAGCTTCCACTAGACCAGGTAGCTCAGAGCTCCATCCAGCATCGTGGCAAAACATCACCAGGAAGTTTTACTGATGTTTCAGGTAATGGGAAACAAAACCATCCCCCCCAGCCCCCAAGATCCCAGTGGGTCAGTTAAAGTGTGCATCTTTTAAATTGCATTTTCTGTCTGAGAAGATGGATTTGCTATTCCCCAGCCCTGGGTGGAGTTCACCCCGTCTCGTCAAGCCACCCAGAAATCCCATTTTTTTCTATCTGAAGTGATTATGACACAGAACTAATAACTTACTGGTGACATGATGTCACCATCCAGGAGTTATGAGTTCAGCCTGAAGAGGTGCAGATGAGCTATTAAGCAGATAAAGAGACTGTTTTTTCTTGAAAATGTCAATTGCTAATAAAGAAGATATGGATATGACAGATGCTTAGGATAGTTTCTGAATAGAGCTGCTGTCGTACTTGCTGAGAGATGTCAGCAGATCCATTCTTGAAGGGCATTGTAACACTTCTGTTTGTGCCACCAGGATGAAGGATCTGTCATTATTTCTGGTTAAAAGCTCATTTTACTGGAGTGACTCCCATTCAAGAAATCACTTTTCAGCCTTGCTAATTTTAAAATGGGAGAATAAAAAATAGCCTTGCCTTCCCCATCACACCAGCAAAAAATACAGGCTGTTCTTTTGATGTATTTATTTAACTTCCTGAGATTTCCCCAAAAGAATTGGCTGAGATTTTTAAAACTGCTGAGAGAGGATCTCTTGTGCTGAGGGAGTCTGAAGGAGTTTTACTGTACATGTCTTCAGAGACCATCATATTAACACAGATTGCTTTGACCATGGCATTATTTTCACTGATAAGAAGCAGA
This sequence comes from Chloebia gouldiae, assembly GCA_003676055.1. Classification (NCBI taxonomy): domain Eukaryota; kingdom Metazoa; phylum Chordata; class Aves; order Passeriformes; family Passeridae; genus Chloebia; species Chloebia gouldiae. The sequence goes on from QUSF01000053.1 coordinate 997,935, forward strand.
GGAGAGCTGAATCTTGGAATATCTGGAGGGAGGAAAGTTATAAGCGATTGGTTACTTTTTTTTTCTGCAATATCCTGTGATGTATCTTCCTTATTTCCTCTCCTGGATGCTTGCAACTGAGCTAATTGTCAAGGTAGCACTTTGGGGGGAACAAAGAGGGAGAAGATGCCTGGCTTGTGAAAAAGATGTGTATGAGATAGAAGTAGGACTGCACCTGCAGCCAGCACTACTTCCCAGAGAAGTATTTGTAGAGCTCTGAAGACCCACCAAGTTTCAGTGAAAAAACTACAGAAAGGTTAGAGAGCTGCCTGACAGCAATATTTTGGATGCTCAAGTGCCCCATGAGAGCTGTGAGGGTTTTACAAACCATCTGGATTCGAGGTAGCTGAGGTGGCACTGGGCTCCCTCTTCTCTCCATGGATGCAGGGCTGGAGGGATGTGTTGGCAAGGACCAATGTCTTCAGGCAGGTTTGTGACTGAGGACGTGGCTGACAGAAGCTATTCTGGCAGCACTGGCTTCATGCTGGAGATGACACGACTCGTTTGTGTAAGGGGCAGAGGGAAACCAGAAGAGAGTTATACACATCTCCGGGGAAAGCAGAGAGAGAAATAAATGAGAGCAGATGGGTTGAGACACAGGAAATCAAAACCGGAGTCTTTGGGAAGATCACTTTGCTCGAGTTTGTCTCCTGCCTCCCAACTAATGTCACGAAGTCCTGGGAGAGTCCCTTGGCAGATTGGTTTGTTTCCTTAGCCTGGGTCTGGCCCCTCTGGAAAATTCAGGCACTGCTCCTTTAGCCCTCCAGCTTGTTGAGGTCCTGCTGTGAGGGAGCAGCCTGGACTCTGCCCCGTGCAGGGGTCCTGTGGGTCTGGGTGGTTTTGGGGAGCCTTCCTGTCGTTGTGCCTTTGTAGAGCTGGGGAAAGGGCTGTCACATGGGTCTGGCCTTTAACACACACTGTGTGGGCTGCCAAGGCTGTTAAACAAAGCTTTTCAAAACCAGGCCCACACAGCCTTTTTTAACTGTGGGGTTTTTGGCCTTTCTTTCTTCTGGTGTGTTTTGCACAAACTGAAATGATGGCTTTTGGAAGGAGTCAGATTAAACGATTCAGCAAAGCACTTAAAAATGCATTTCCGAGGCACACAAGACCACACTTGAAAGCCTATGCTTGGCTTTCCCTCTGTGCTGTAAGTGCCTTTCTGCAGCTCAGCTGGCATTAACCTCTCAGACAAGGTTCCCAAGCGAGTGTCTCCAAGGAGAAGCCCTTCCTCGGAGCCCAGCCCCTGCAAACTCCCACCTTTCACCCCCCAAACGTAGCCGTGGTCTTGCTCCGGGAGGAGCTGTGAGGTGGGATGGGGAGCTCCTAAAGAGGGGAGCTGAGCCAAGGTGGCCCCACACGTGGATTTGGGGTGCAGCCAAAGGGCGTTCAACCAGGTGTGCTGCTTCTCCTTTCTGCATTCTCTAGGACTTACTGAAAGGGAAATCAGTACACAGGGTTTGCACTGGGTTTTCAATCTGCCCCTCTTGAGCAACCTGTCTCATGGAAGGTGTCTCTTCCCAGGGCATGGGTTGCAATTAACTGAGCTTTACGATCCCTTCCAACCCAAGCCACTCTGGGGTTCTATGAGCCAAGAAAAAAGCACTAATTGCTGTGCACCTGAGTTTCTCTCCCTGCCAGATAGAGAGCAGACCCTTGATCAGCTTTCCCAAGCCATTCCAGAGCTGTTTATGAAAATCCATTGAGGTTTCCCAGTGTTTAGGCTGAGCCTATAGTCAACTGGACACCCTCAGGCTGTGGTTGGGTTCTTCTCATTCACATTGTGGTGGTTCAGCAGCGGAGAATAAATCCTGTGTGTGAGGCAGCAGATTAGAGCTTTGACTTTTCTGCTTTTACAGCAAGGTTTGTTTCCAGATTGAGAACAAGAGCCCTGAGCTGGGAAGCAGGTTAGTGTTAATTCACAGGGCTCATCTGCTGCTGGGCTGGAATTTAAGAGACATGGATGCTGATCTGGGAGACATGGATGTCCTTTTTGGATATGCTGGTGTTCTGTACCTGATGGCTTGATGCAGTATCACAGGGAGAAGGCAAAGGTTTGGTCATCCAGGAAAAGGAGCAGGGCATCCTTTGGGGCATCCCCCATTTCCTATGGCTCCAGGATCCATGGAATCCTGTTAGGGGAAGCATCAACCTGCTCTGCCAGGGCATGCTGGGGCAACCAGCTCTCCCATGGTGGCTTCCACTTGATTTTCCTCTGCGCAGTTGAGTGAAGAGGAAGAAAAGGGCAGAAGCTGTCTGAAGCACCACTATCATGGCCTGACATTTTAAAATCATTTTGAAACTATTCTCTAATATAAGCATATCGAAGAAGGTAAATGGGGAATTTAAAATAAAGAAAATCTGGGCCATGGGAATACGCTCTCTTTGTTGCACAGAGCTCCACCAAAGACCCCCACCAGGATATCCTGTGTGCCCATGCGTGTGCAGGTGGCAATATATGATTCATCCAGAGCATATATATGCATATGACAGGCACGAGCACTATAAATATGATCTACATGGCAAGAAACTGTAAAGGGGAATTGACGGCACACGAGTATTCTCTCCCAAAAGTGCCAGCTGCCAGTTGGGCTGAATTAGATTTCACAGGGGTTTTTGCAATACATGGAATTCACCAGCAAATTACCCTTAAAGAGGGAAAATCAATCATTTGGAGCAGAGATAAGCTGAAGGCGAGGCAGCCTCGGATTGATCCCCGTCTGTGCAGGCGTGTGTGGAATTCAGCAGATAACCTGGGGAGAGCAGGGAAGGAGGGAGGGAGCGGGCAAGGGCTGACACTTAGGAGGGACAAAAAGATGGGAGAATAGAGCTGCTAGCGTGGGGAGGAGGATCTGAAGGGTTGGGGAGCATTTTGCTCCAGGCATCCTGCTTTGCCTGCCACTCCAGTGAGTTCCTTAGGGATGCGGGGGACAAGTGCCAGTGGTCCGTGAGCCCTCAAAAAGGTTATTGGCAGCGGGTGGGACAGGGGTGCTGGGATCCTGAGCTGGCTGGGCAGTGGGAGAGAGGCAGGCAGCACCCAGAGAGGCTTTTCTGAGTTAAATTCTTTGAAATGGGTTCAGGCAATAACCACCTTCATGCCTTGTGTTTTCAGAGGAGGGATTAAGTACCATTTGTGTCTGACTCACCAGAGCCAGGCCTAAGTTATCCAAGCCCTACAAAAAGGCACTACTTGCTTTCCAAAAACCCCAACTTCTTCTTCTTTCTCCTTCCTTCACCTCCACTTCTGAACTCTCAGCTTTCCTTTCTTTGTATTAGAATACAAATAGAATTTGAATGAATTCAGAATAAAGGATATTAAATCCTAGTTTGCTGTAGGTAATAGCCCAGAAAGTGCCTAGAAAGTGACTGGGAGGAAAGCTGGCGTTGCACTGGATTTTGTGCTTCAGGAAGGCAGGGCTCTCCATTTTGGAAAAGCAAATTGCACTGAGGGACCCAAAGGCAAACCTGTACTGAGGCAGTGTGAAAAGGACAAAACTGAGGAATCCCAGGCTGCTTTTCCCAAGTCTAGTTCACTTTGTGCTGAAAATGATTGCAGGAAATCAACCTACCTGTGCACCTCAGGGAATGGTGTGGGTGAGGAAGGGTTGTCTGCTTGTCTAGGGATTTGGCTTGCTTTATGTTTTACTTTGTATTCTTGTGTAGCTATTGGTAAGTGATGCTAAATATTTGCTGTGAATGCTAGAAGGTGGAATTATTCCTGAAGCATTTCTGGGTGTGCTGCCACGAGGAAGAGGCTGAGTGGAAGCATTAGTGATGGATGAAGCCAGCAGGTGATAGTGGGTGGAAAAGCAGCAATAAAAACAATGATCCATCCTCAGTCCCAGCTGAAACAGCTGATGTGGCTGCTCCAGCCTCCTGGTGGGAGCAGGGCTTTCCTGAACTCTGCCACGTGAGTGTGGATTGCAAGTTAGGAGAGCAGATTTTTGTCTGCAATTCACAGCAGGTCCCACATGAAGCTTCAGACCTCTGGGGTGACAGCTGTACCCACCTGCTGGCATCTCACAAACTCACACCTGAGCTCCTGCCCTTGCCTGCCGGGGTCCTGCCTGTGCCCAGGGTTCTCCCCCTGGAATTTCAGAGGGGATTTCAGGCTGACAACCAGGACTGTTCAAAATTCTCAAAAAATGCTGTGTGATCAGCCAGTGGTGGCTTTTTGGAAGCAGGTTTGGTTGTGAGGTTGATGTGGCAGCCACGGCACGGCTCCGGTTATGCGCTCCGAGGAATACGTGCACGGAGAACAAAGCTGTAATTACGCCCAAGTGCAGCTCCAGTTGTCTTTGAGCTGAACCAACAGGAAATTTCCCTCGGTTGTAGTAGTGGATGAGAGATTTGATTGCCAGGAAGGAGACAGTGGGCAGCAGCCTTGAGCCACAGCAAGAAAAACCCCGAGCGTTGGCATGGGATGAGAGGAGATGGAAAACATGTAGCTGCATCCCGGTGTTGGGCGATAGCAAACTTCCCTCCTTCCAAAACCTGGTTTTTATGGGTCAATTTGTTTCAGAGGGAGACGGGTTTATTATGGTAGGGTTGCTGAGCTTTGGCAGGCTGCTCCTTAATTTGTGGCTCTAAAGGAAGGCAAGGGGCTCGGTTGGTTTGCAGTGGTGGGGAAAAACTCGAGCCATGCAGGAGCTGGGAGGTCAAGGGGGGGAGAGGGGAATGAGCACCTAAAGCAGGTCACTGATAACATCCTGGTCCTCATCCTCGATGCTGCAAGGAGATGAAGGTGCTGGGCTGTGATCGCTGCACACCAGGACCTTTGAGAGCCCCGGGAATGCAGCGCTTGTTTTTCCTCTTCCCAACCACGTTTCAAATCCGTTGTTTGCTCTGGGTGGCAGGAGCAGGTAGGAAGGGGTGAGGGAAATGTAAGCAGCTCCCTGTGGCTTCCTCTGGAGTGGGGGGTCCTTGCTGTGAGCCGGGCTTAGCCAGACCCTTCTGCTGGGCAGCTGATAACAATTTGAATATTCAGATTTGCTTTCAGGCATCCACAGGGGGCTCGCAAGCTCTGGGAACCAGGAGCAAGGAAAGCAGCATGGGGGCCAAGGCAAAAAAATAAATAGCTGAATAAATATATAAATGGCAACTCACAGCAGCCCTCCCCAGAGGCAGCCGTATCCCCCTTCTCCAGAACTCATGTAGGGAGACTGAGGCACTCGAGGGGCCCCTAATTAGGGATAGTGGGTATCTGGAGCTGATCTCCTTCCCCACCTAGAGGGGAATTAATCCACCTGGTTCTCTTCCTGCAAATACTTGGATTTCTTTTGATGTTTCAACTTTTATCTCGTGCCTCCAACAAATTCACTCTTCTCTGGCTTCCAAGAAAATCCCTTGCATCTCGCTGCCACAAAAGGTGCTCTCGTGTACTGCAGGGAGGGTGCAGTCCCTGGGAGGGATCCTGCGGGCTCCTCAGCAGAGATGGGCAAAAATTCCTCAATGGAGTAACTTTGCATCACTGGTGGGAAATGGGAAATGGTCATTTGTTGTAAACCAATATCCTGAGGGTAGGGCAGAAAATAGCTTGGGAAGTAATGTTTCCTTCTGCCATTCTCTGTATCCTCTGCTCCCTCCCTCCCAGAGGTGTGTCTGGGGGATCAGGAGCATCCCTCACTTCCTTGTTCAGCACTAAAACAGCTCATGGAAGGTGTCAGTCTACCCTGAGATGTTCCCACTGTCCACCCACAGCTCACTGCTGGGCTCCTGAGGCACTGAGTGCCCTTGTGTGGTTCTGTGGGTGTTCTCGGGGCTTGCTCCTGCTTTGGGGCTCCACTGGGAGATTCTCAGGGTGCCCTCAGCTCCATGGGCTGCATGGAGGTGTGCAAGGAGAAGGGCAAGGCAGAGATTCTGCTCATGTCACCCGCTCTCAGCGGTCACACTTAGGCAGCTTTTGCTATTAGTGCCCCTTCGTGCATTTAATTGGCCACTTTTTCTGATAGGAGGGAGATCATTCAGGGAAAATTGGAAATTCATCTCTGGCAGCTTCTGAGCTTGCTTTTCGTGTGCTCTGCTGGGCCGTGCTCAGCGAAGGGGGCCGTGCTCAGAGCAAGGCTCCGAAAGCATTGGTATGTTGGCAGCATTGCAGCTTTGCTGGCCAGGTCTTGGGAAAGGAGGAGCTTTCCCAGTTCCCAGTTTGAGCTGCCTTACTGGGAAAAGCCTTCTGCATGGGAGAGGTACCCAGGCTGTGCCCCCAGTGAGTGAAAGCCCAGTGTGTGACCCCCTGTGTGGTGTGTGCACCTTCAAGCAGCAAAAGGGACTTTCCCTCTGTGTGCTGTGCGGGATCATCCCAGCGGTGCATTCCCACTGCTCTCATGTGCACGTGGATTTTGTAAATAAAACACCAACCTTGCTCTTTCTCTTCTCAGGGACCCAACAGCGTTTTTGAGGTTTACCTGGTGGGCAACAACTCCAACCACTTCATCATCTCGCCGACCTCCATCCAGGGGAAGGCGGACATCCGTGTCCGCGTGGCAGTGCCGCTGGACTTCGAGACCATTCCTCGCTATGAATTTTCGGTAAGGCTGCGCCCCTGGGCTCTGTGGGACAGCCACAGTTTTCAGCATGACCCAAGAGTGACCATTAAACATCTTCCTCTCTCTTGTTCAGTAGCTGAAGAGGGCCTGGGAGAAAGATGGAACAGACTTTTCAACAGGGCCTGTTGCAATAAGGACAAAGGGGGATGGCTTTTGATGGTTGATTTAAAGTAGGTGTAAGGCAGGTTTTTTTCCATGGGGTGGTTAAACACTGGAACAGGATACCCAGACAGGTGGATTTCCCGTTGCTGGAAATTTAGGGTTAAATTGGATAGGACTCTGAGCAACCCAGTCTAGTGGAAGATATTCCTGCCCTTGGCAGGAGGCTGGGCTATGTTGCCTTTAAAGGTTCCTCCCAACTCAAACCATTCTATCGTAATGAAACTATGAAACAGTGGAGCACTACAGAACAGCCAAAAATTTGGAAATTATAATAAAGAAGGAGGTGGGGAAGAGATTTGCTCTGCACTTTCTCTTTTCAACATCCAAAGGCTCAGCTGCAAAAGCTTAAGCAGAGCAGGGCCATAAAAGCTTTATAGAGCATTAAACTTTGTTTTAAGAGCACCTATCAGGCGCCAAAACCCTCCCCGTCCTCCTGGTCCAGCTCTGTTGGTGGTTTGCCCTGAGCTGTCTCAGCTGGTGAGGGAGCTGAGGAGAGCCTTGTTTACTCCACTAAAGAAGGATGGGTAACTCTCCCAACTCTTCCAACCCTCCCCTTGCCTTCCCGTTTTGCTCAGCTCTTCGCAAACGAGAGCGTCCCGGACCACGTCGGCTTCGCGCGGGTGAAAATCAACCTCATCAACGAGAACGACAACCGGCCCGTGTTCAGCAAGGTCCTCTACAACGTCAGCCTCTTTGAGAACACCACCGTGGGCACCACCGTCCTCCAGGTCCACGTGAGTAGGAGCATCCCACTCCCTCTGCCGAGTCCCTGGCACTTTATGGTGTCCCTCACCCAGGGCTAGTCCGGGAAGGGAGTGTTAGGAGATGCTGGTGGTGGGGTTCACCTGGTGGGCAACCTGAAGTCCTCCTGAAAAGCTCTAAATCACTAAAGTCCAAACAAACCAAGAGTAACTCATTTTTAACACAACAATGCATTTGATTTGCCTTGAAGCGTCTGGAGAAAAATGGTTCTCCAGGGAAGCATGGAAAGTAATCCTAGCTCCGAGATCCCTCCTCTCCACTTTATTTGCCCTGGAAGCTGGAAGGTTGGCAGGGTGTAGACTTCTCATGGGCTTTTGGAGCAGATATCTTGACCTTTCCTGTTCTCTGGAAGGTGTGTATGTGTTTCCTGCCACACCAGGAATTCAAAGAGAGAAATGCACTGCATTTCATCTGCAGACACCAATCCCAGTGCTCACGGTGCCCCTGGTGTGGCTTTTCTCACTGCCTCTTTGTAAGCATCATCTTCCTCAACCAAACTGAGGTCAGTTGCATCATTAAAAGAGCAAAGGATGGAAAAGGAGGGGAATGGCTGTGTTTAGCAGAGCGTGGTGTTACATGGCTGGCAGCAGAACAGAGGCAGGCAGAGGTGTGGTGATAGCAGAGGGTGTTTCCATAGGGCCCGTTTCCTCTTCTGGGGGTTGGTTGGAATCCTCATGGAGAAGACATGTTTCCTGGTGCATGAGAGTGATGGCAGCACCAGTGTGGGGCACAGCAAGAACCACAGCAAAACCCTGTGCTGAAATACCATTGGAAAAGGCATCAAAGCTCCTCTGGGATGGGGAATATCACAGCAGGGAGCACCAAAACCCCCTGCTACACTTTGGGTGTGTTACGGCCACTACCATTAGTTGTGAATGAGTTTGCTTGGCTCCCTCTCCAATGAATTTTCTCCAGCTGCCCTCCTGCCCCCTCCTTGTCCCCCTGCTCTCCCAAGGCACAGCCCCTGGTCTCCCATCTATGCAGGAATGCCCACTCAGAGGATAAAAGCCTGGACAAAAGATTTGGGTGCATGTGCCTTTGTGTAAGTGTGTTTACTTTACAAACAGATGGTGTGAAACTGTATAGAGCCCCCGAGCTGTTCCCATCTGACAGATATTAATATTTCAAGCAGATGTTTAGCTAGTCAGGCCGTCAGACACTAAACAATGAGATTGTTACTGCGTCTCCTTTTTCCCCAACTTCCAGCTATGCCAGCATTTCAGAGTGAACACAAAATGCCAGGAGTTGAATCTTCTATGGTAAATCAGAATGCATGCAATTAGCGCTGAAATCCAAATTGCCCTCCCAGCTGATCCCAAACTTTTAACAACCCTCATAAAGTACCAGCTCCTCCTGCCGTGGCCACTTGCCTTTGAGCTGCAGCCCTCTGGTTGCTGCCTGTCTGTGCCATGTCCCTCCACCTGTCCCACGTGCTGCAGACAAAAAGCCTGCTTTCCTTGCTAATAAATTCCTCCTCTCCTTTTCTGCCTTCTTTTCCACTTGCTCGAGAATATTCCTGGATATTCATGCACAGGGGTTAGAGATGGGGTTTTGGAGAAAGACTGGCCAGCCACATGGCATGCCCACTTCTTTGGTGGCTGCTGGATGACATCCTCACGAAAGGGGACTTTTCTTGGCTCTCTTCTTTTTGTGCTCCTTTGTGCAAATAAGTTCAGGTTTGGAGAGACAGTGGGGTCCAGGGTGCTGAGGATAAATCAGGTGGCTTGTAAGGTCAAGGAAATAGATGAGCAGGGATGAACAGAGGAGTGTGTGGACTGGGTGAGTGGTTGCTGAAGGGTGGCAGGAGGCTTTGTGCCAGCTGCTGCTGCTGGAGATGGCCAGGCACAGCTGGCAGGACAGAGCAGTGCCTGCAGCATCTTCCTGGCAGGGAGACAAGCAGCTAAAACCACAGGAGCTGTGGCAAGGGGAGGACGCTGATTTTCTGCCCAGCCCAGAGTTCTGGGAAAGGAGGATAAGTTGCTCCCAGCGACCCAAAAGCCCCTGGACTGTTTGCCCATCTTCCAGTGAGTGCATCCTGGCTATCCCACCTTGGCTGTGGCTGATGGCTGTGTGGAGGTGAGGGGAAAGGCTCTCCTCAATGCCACCCTCTCCAGGCTGCCCTCAGCATGGCCAGCTGAAAGGGGAAGGCAATAGGAAAGAGCAAGTAGAGTTCATTAGCAGTGACAAATGGCCGTTTGTTTCCACAGCATTTCAGCTCCTCGTGTCACTGACAGTAGAGAAACATTGCCTGTTACACCTATAAATCAACTGTAAAACAACCCCAAGTGCAGGCAGCCAGCAGGGACCCAGAGCTGCTGCCTGCTCTCTGCTCCCTGCCTCTTTCCCTTTGCCCAGGGAGGAGTGGGCTCAGCTCTGTGGATTCCTGGTCAAACCTCAGCCGCTTCCCTGGCACAGAGCAACCTTGTCCACCCTCTAAGATTTTGTTTGCTCTCTGCTTAGCATTCCCTCCATCTCCCTGTCCATTCATCCATCTGTTTAATTCTGTGCCTGAAAGGCATTTATTGTTCAGACTCAGGTAGTCATTTGCTTGCACAAGAACATCTGGAGAGTCCAGGCTCCATGGGAACATCTCCTGCTCTGTACAGTGAGCCCACAATGTGCCCAAAGGCAGCCTTCTCTCCTGCCTCCGTGCTCTTGGAGCATGAGAACAAGCTGAGGGAGCTGGGAAAGAGGCCCAGCCTGGAGAAAAGGAGGCTCAGGGGGCCCTTCTGGCTCTGCACAGCTCCTGACAGGAGGGCACAGCCAGGTAGGGTCAGGCTCTCTTCCCAGTTAACCAGCAACAGGACAAGAGGAAACAGCCTCAAGTTGTGCCAGGGGAGGTTTACATTTGGATATTAGAAGTTTCTTCAGTGAAAAGTGTGATCAGTCACTGGAACAGGCTGCCCAGGGAAGTGGTGGAGTCACCATCCTTGGAAGTGTTCAAAAAGCACATAAGTATGGGTTGTGGGTGCGTGGTGAGCTTGGCAGTGCTGGGTTCATGGTTGGACTCAATGATCTCAGAGGCCATTTCCAGCCTTAATGATTCCATGACTGTTTACACATGTGATAAACTCCTTAGGCCAGAGATTCCTGGTTTTGCAGTGTGAAGGGCTCCTTACCTGGAAGCCAAAGCTTCCAGGCCACATAAATCATGGCTGTTTGGAATTACACGTCCATTGCACCTCCATGACAACTGGACAAGTAGCCTGTCCAGGGTTCTGCAGTTGTTAGAGGCCTCGCTCAATGCAAACTTCATTTTTTCCCTGCCCCAGACTCTGCTGTGCCAGGAAAAGGCAGGCTGGAAAAGCTTGGAGGCCCCACACAACAGCAAACACCTTCTCTGAAGCAGGAGCAAAGCAGGGAGGTGAGCAGAGCTCATCCTGAGGAGATGGGCCAGTTCTGCCCCAGTACCAGCAGATATTGAAATATAATTTTTTTTTTCTGAAACAACTGGCCATGAAGCCTTTTAATAACATAACAGAAAAGGTCAGGGAAAGAATTTCACACTTCTTGAGCAAGCAGGCAGCAAGTATAACTTCATGCCTTCCAGGAATGAGGCAGAGAGAACATTGCACCCTGAATTAACTGGGGCTCTGACACCTCCACCAGGTCCTACCTGCCTGGTGGCCAGTGGCTTTTGATGGGTGCTGGCTTTCCTAATAGGAGCAGGCTGGAAGGATGGACCCTGGAGAGGTGTGCTGAGGTGTGGTGCCTGCTCTGGCTTAGGGCAGAGGATGTGGGGCTCTGGGAGAGGAAGCTCTGGGGAAGGACCATGCTGGGGGGATGAATGGCTGTGTCCAGCTAGAGCCATGATCAGAGTCATAGAATGCTTTATGTTGGCAGGGACCTTAAAGCTCATCTAATTCCAACTCCACTGCTTGGGCAGGGACACCTTCTGCTAATCTTTAGGTCCTTGAGTCCAGAGGCAGGAGAAGCCTGTTACTCTCCATCCTGCTCCAGGCTGCCTTATTGCCAGCAGCTGGGAGGAGTGCCACTGCTTCACAAGCCCTCCTTCAGCACCTCAGCTGGGACAGGAGAAGGCAGGGAAGTCTGAGGGCTCCGTGCCCAATGGCTGTGAAGGGGACTGGTGCTGCTCTGGCATCAGACGTAGTTGCCCAGGTCTCTGCTCCTTCCTCTCCCAGGCATGGAGGGCTTGGAAGCAGTGGAGGGTTTGGAAGCAGTGGAGGGTTTGGAAGGCGTCCCCATGGTTCGTTCTGGTGGGGCTCCCCTGAGGAGCTCTTCTGCAAACAGGCCAGCACAGGAGAGAGCTTTCAGCTGGAAAGTTTTTTTGGTTGGAAGAAGCTACATCAACATGGCCTTGCTTGTGAGGTCACCAAGACCCAGCCCAACTCAGCCCAGCATCCCCTCCTGTCCCTGGGCTCAGGGAAGGTGCTGTGGCATCTCAGGGTCCTGCCTCACTGCAAAGCTGCAGGGTGTGACAGCAGAGAGCACAGTGCCCCTCCAAACCTGCCTTTGGACACTGCTGCTTTGCCAGCAGCTGCCAGGGGCCTCCTAAAGCTGTGCTCCAGCTGCTGGTGATTTGCTAGACCTGGAGAATGGGGAAGAGGCCAAAGACGGCCCAGCAGGAGGTGGGAATTAAGGGGCGGGAGATCTCCTTAAGCTCCTCGTACTCCACAGATCTGCACAGCAAAGTCCTCCTGAAAAGCTCCGATAACCAAAATCATTAAAGGCCAAACAAACCAAGAGTAACTTGTTTTTAACACAACAATGCATTTGATTTGCCTTGAAGTGTCTGGAGAAAAATGGTTCTCCAGGGAAGTGTGGAAAGTAATCCTAGCTCCGTGATCCCTCCTCTCTGCTTTATTTGCCCCGGTCTGGCTCGGCTGCACAGGCTGGGATCAGTGGCTGTGGGCTCCATCAACTGGCTGCCAAGCAGCAGAGAGCTGGGGGGATGCTGCCAGCCCCCTTCCTGCTCCCCTGTTGGAGGCCTGGATGCTGAGAATTTTAGACTTTCCGTGTTGAAAGGCACAGACCCTCAATAGAACAATGCATTTGATCTGAGGCCACGGAGAAGGCTTCCAAAATTGAATGAGAGCACAGGGATTGTGTGTGTGGAGTTTGACTAGAAGTGTGTGCTATCACATGGTGGAAAACTTAGAATTTAAGGTTTTAGAATATAATAATATATATAAAGCAAGATGGAAGTTTTAGGGGGGAGGCTGGTCCTTCTTCACCTTCTTCTCCATGGGTTTGAGTAGTTTTCTGTAATTAGACAGAAAAGTTTGCATTGCGGGACAGGGAGGCATGGAGGGGCTTGCAGGGAATGAATTTCACACTTGCCCTCCTTCAAGCCCCACACAAACATCTCCCAGCAGGCATTAGCTCCTGCTGTTCCTGATCCTGTCCTGACAGCTCTTCCTGACTCCAGCCAGGTCAGGCATGGTTCAGGTAGACCAACCATGCTTTGGAAACCACATCAGCACCTCTCTGGGATAGTTTCTGTAGCTATTTGTCCCAAATCATTGCTGAGTTAATGACTTTCTTCTCTGTGCGATATCCCCCTCCCAAATTCCTGAGAGGTTATGCTCTGCCTTGCCTTGGTGTCGTCCTTGCCCTGAAACACCTCTGGCCTGGGGTGGGGCTGAGTTTCTCCTGATGACAACCACCCTCGGGAAGTCTGAAATGGATGTGGAGACCTTTCAGAGCTTTAAATACTCACACACACACACACACACACACACACACACACACAAATACTTTTGGGCAAGCTGCCAGTGGGCTTTCCACAGTTTTCTTTTGGAGACCCTCAGAAACAGTGTGAGCATCCCCAGCAGACCTCAGACTATGAACTGTGGTGTCCAATTCACCCAGCAGGCATCAATTTCATCATGGGAATGATTCTCTGTATCTTGTGATATAGGGCAAGGCAGGTAAAAAAAGCACCCTGTTCCCTCTTAGTGTGATAACCTGAATCTCTAAAGCAGTCTTATGTGTAAAAAACCCCACTACTTTCTCTGTTTTTTAATGAAATCTGGATTAAAAATTTCAGATTATTTGGCGGAGGAGGAGAAGTGATGGTGTCCCTGTGTTTTTGGCAAATGCATTAGCCTGTGTATTCTTATGTATGTGTGTGCATTCAGTATATACATATATACACACATATGGGTTCACATTCCTGAGCAGTCCCTTTCTCCTACCCCTCCAGGGTTGTCCCCTCCCTGAACACCATCCCCAGCACATCCATTCACCTGGATTCTCATCTTCTCCCTCCCTGCCACTGCACTTCCTCAGGAGAAGCCTTGTTAGTAAGAACCTAATGAAGTAAATGTGCTAATTAACCTTCCATTACTCTCCTCATTAAATCAACCTTTAATTTGGTTGGCAAAGTTCCTCTCCTTTACCACCCAGCTGTCAGTTTTCTTCTGCTGTCTCGATCTCTCTTTGGCCTCCTGTTGGGGACGGGAAAATCAATCCCGGCCTGATTTTCTTTCCCCTTCTTTCCAGCCAGCTGTAAACGCCAGTCAACGAGAAAGTAATAATGTACTTTTCCCACCCTGGCAAGGAGAGTTGCAGACATCAATAAACAGCTATTTAGGATGCAAATCACTTTCCCAATCAGCCATCAGCCTTTGAGTTTGGCAGGGATGGTGCCATGGTCTGTGGGCTCCAGCATCCCCTCACGGTGCTCCCACATCCCATCATGCTGTTTGCAGCCATCCCAGAGCAACTGTGGGATGCCCAGAGAGTTGCATCCCTCTGGGTTTGTCCAATTCCAAGTCCTGATGTGGGTGGAATGAGGCTCTGCAGCCTTTGGGAGTTCTTCTGGTTCCCTTCAGGATTCACCCCACCCTGCATCCTGACATCCCTATGGCCCTCTATCCCCCAGCACCTGTGGAGCTGCTGCTGTCTGTTGTTTCTTGGTGATCTCCAAAGCTTTTCTTTCCCCCTTTTCTTGAAGAACAAATAAATGCAGGGGGGCAGAAGCAGATGGGGATCAAAGGTAGTAGTAGAGGCTGCAGCTCTGAAGTGCTGGTGGGTGGGGGGCTCACCTTGCAAGTCAGTGAATTGATAAAAAGGCATCCAAGGATCTTCCATGGGGGATCAGCATGGGATAAACCATCTCCTGTCCCTTCAGTGGCAGCTGGGGTCCTCTCCCAGCATTAGAGACCGGTGCAGCCCATCGTCTCATAGTGGTTGGCAGGGGCTACCAACATGAGGACAGCACAGGGCTTCTCAGCCTTTTTCATCTGACTGACCCTCCACATTTTGCTCAGGGGTTGACTTTGTGTCCTGCTCTGTCGGGACTCACTCACCTACATTAGGAGTACCTTGCACTTCCTCTACCTTCTCACATGGGTTATGGAAGTGCAGGGTGGGGAAACACTGGGAGGACTCCCACCCCAGCTTCCTCCTTTCCTTCTGCTTTACGTGGATGGAAAATGTCTTGGAAAGTCCTTGCTGCAGAGGAGGAATGGACAGGGTGCTGATAACTGGGGACTGCCAGCCAAATGTCCGGGGCAAGCTGGGTGTGGCAGAGGATCAGACATGCGGAGAGGATCTAAGAAAGCAGGAGGGCGTTCAGAGGGCACTGGTGGGAATATTAAAGCATGTCTCAGCAGCAGCTTGTGGAGGCTGGAGAACTCTCAGCTGGATGTTTCTGATGTCCTCCAAGCCTGGGCTTTGTCCTTTCTTCCAGCCCTTCTCCCCACCTGTGGCCCACACAGCTCTCCCTCCCTGTCAGCATCTTAATTGATCTTGTTGTTCTCAATCCCCCCCTCCCTGGTGCTCCATCTCCAGCTGTGCTTAAACAGAGCAAAATCTCTTCCAATTTCCCTGCCGCTTAAAAGAAAATTGAATCCTTTATCTGCAAGAGAAGAGGAAAACTGCAAACACAAGAAACAGTAAAGAGTTAAATAATCAAAGCAGATGATTCCAAATTGCCTGGAAAGTTAAACATGAATGGCTTGGCTTCTTCCTGCATGCTCCTTGGGTTTTTACAAGTATAAAAATATTCTTGCACTCCTTGTTCCCATTAAATATTCTTATCAAGCCAGCTCTGTAAATAAAGGGAAGGGGAGGAGGGAGTTACCAGGCATGATTGACAGATCTGAAGTCCTCATCATTCTGTCAGGGCCTAGTGCTCTTTGGCTGTGTTTATCTCTTTAATCTAAATATCAATCCGTGAGACCGAAATGGGGTGGAATAGGAATCATGACAGCCCAAGAGCTGAGGATAGAGAGAGAGAGAGAGAGAGAGAGAGAGAGAGACTTACTGCAGCTTGTGCAGCCTCTCCCTGTCCTGATGGAGCTGTCAGGAAAAATGCACAGCTAGAGCAGAGGTGGGAAAACAAAACAAAATCACAGCCTGGCCCCTTCCCCCTGCCCAACAAAAAAATAAAGGAAAAAACCCAACAATTCAGCCTGTGAGGGGGGAAAGAAAATCAGGAAGAAAATGCAGCCCTGCTCCTGTCCAAATTACACAAGCCAGGCAGCCTTGTCCTCCTGTTCCCAGTAGGAGATGGGGTTGGGTGATTTTCCTTTGCTGCTGGCTTTGCCTGGTGATTTGGGATGTGGCTGAGAGTTCAAGAGAGGGGTTTTCCCAAGGTGATGCTCTTTGCTATGTGAACACCCTGGCCTCACACCTCCTTCTGAGCAGTCCCTTTAAGGCCATCACTGTCTTCACCCTGATACATGTTCTCCCAGACTCCTCATGATTTACACCCACAGAGTTCCTATGGAGCCAACACTCCTGTGATTTTAATCTGTTTTCAAAGCTGTCCTCAGCCCCCATGTCTCTCCCAAAGCATCTAAGGCTGTTTCCTCGAGCAAAGGGCTCCCATGGGAATCAGCACCCAGGGGCTGCTGTTGGCTGAGTGACACTGTGACACGGGCAGTGTCAAGCTGACCCTGGTCCTGCTTAATGCTGAGGCTGGTGTTGAAGAGGAGGGTAATTTGCCTGAACTGGGTGTTTGAGATCCATTAGACGTGCAAGTCAGTTGGGTTTTGCCATTCCCTTTCTCCAGGCTGGGATGCAACATGTTCATGTCCATCTCGTGGCAAGGACCTGTTCAGCCCATCCCTCCTCCTTTGTTTTATCCCCACTGTGCCTGCTGGGCCTCTCACCTGCGTGAGGTGCAGTTCCAGATGGTGGGTGGCGTGATCGACTTCCCAGAGCGCTTGCAAACACTTTAGTGATCATTGAGAATTTATATTTCTTCCACCAGACTTTGACCTTAATTTCTTCTATTTTGCTGGGCTGTAAAATTCATTAGAGACCCAACAGTGAAGTGATTGAGATGTCAGGCCAGGCAGTTGTGGGGTTATTTAATCGCTGAGATGTGCCACTTGCCATTTAGGTGGACAACAGGAGAATATGAAATCAATGCAGTTCATTAGTAGAGGACTTGCACCCAGCTCCAGTAAAACCCATGGGCATTTAAATGGTCTTGGGTGTCACCAGTGAAAGCTCATGCTGGAAGAGCCTGTTTATCTCACTTTTGGGCCATCTTCTGTCACTTGGTGTTTTAAAGCCCAGTCTCCAGCCATTCCAGCAGCCTGGCTACAGTAAATCACTGCCCGCTAAATCACGGCTGCCCAGGCAAGTGTTAACCTTGCCTCTGTGGAGCTGATGTTGCAGGGGCTGCTGTTATAAAACACAATCAGGAAGGCTCTTGTTTTCCCTGGTGGCTGGCAGAAGAGGTGGAGAAAAGCTCTGCCATTCCCAGGGGGGTTGATTGACTATTTTCCCCCCTAGCCGGGTTCAGCGCAGCCCTCCGGGGTCATTAGCGCCGATTGAGCTGGCTGGCCCTGGGCAGGGTTTGGAGCCGCTGGGGAAGCGGTGGCAGCCCGGCATTGCCTTGATTCCCCACTCCCTCTTTCCCAGGTAATCACTGGAGCCACCTGGCTCCCGTGCCAGCCAGCCACCAGCTCTGATTGCCACCTCCCGCCGGGCAGCCTCTCTGTAAAAGCCTGGGGGGAACACGGCCGGGCCAGGCAATGCTGACAAAAGAGCTGTTTTCCGACTAAAGTCATTCCATAATAACTTTAAGTAGGTTTTCCATTGGTTTTCCATTCGGCTTTTGAAGCCCGGTGATTGCATCTCATGGAAGCCCTTGGCCCTTCACATTTGTCGCCTCCAAATCAAAATCAAATCCCAATCCCAGGGGCTGCCAGCAGTTAGCTGTTATTCCCCTGGGACCCGAGGCTGCCTTGAGGAAGGGATGTTTGGATGGCTGCCTACTTAATACATGCAGGTTTTGGTGGCTCCAAAAATCAGTTGGATGCCAGGGCATGGCTTCTCACCCTGGAATTCCTGTACCACAGTCTGAGCAGCCTGTGGCTGCCCAGTCAGCCCCAATCAGCAACTAGATCTGCCTCACTTTCCTAGAAAACAGCAACAACAAAAAAAAAGCAACTAGGAAGCAGATGGGAATCCTCCTTCTGTTTGCTTTCTCAAGCCACAGGCATCTTGCTGGAGGAAGCCAGGGGAGCAGGCAGGGACAGGCTCTGCCTGGTCACTCCAGTAGCCTGACAGCTTTTTGACGTCCTGTAATTGCTTTCCTGCCACAACTCTTTTAAGCAGAGAGCTCCTGGCCAAAGCAATTTGTTCCCCATCAATTTTTATTTCCTGCTTTGTGCATGTGAGGGAGGGAAAACAAATAGGGTGAAGGAGAACAAACAGAGCTGGGACCTGCTCTGGTGGGAAAGGTGGGAAGGGTTTGGCTCTTCAGCCAGGCAGGCCATGGCAGCCCTGATCATCATTCCAAGGAGCTCTGCTCACCCTGCAACCAACTTCCAGCTGCTCATCCCTGTCTGGCAGTTTTGGGAGGAGGACTGCCATCCCAGGGGCTCTGTGGGGGTCTGAGCTCGAAGGCTCTTCCATTTTTGAGCCCTGGCTGACTCCTCCTGCCGTGCTGCGAGTGGAGTTAATCTCCAGCAGTTTAAAGAGTCGTTGAGTGGGTCTGGCGGATGATGAATGTCGAAACCATTACCGGGTGAAGCTCCATGGAGCTGTTTAAAACTGAATTCTCCCATGTAAATTTCTGCTCCATCAATCCTGATGACATGTCAAACATTGCTATTGTTTCCTGAACAAATTGGATGACATGCCCTTTCCTGCAGAATTACCCAGGAGAGAGCAGAGCTGCTCGCCAGCTCCTTGTTTTTGTCTCCAGCTCTGCTGGCCTGCGGGTGGGGAAGGGTGGATATGATGACCCTTGGTGAGACAAAAGGAGACATCCCAAATATCTGTGCTTGGGGGATGCAGATGGACAGAGAGCCAGGCCATGAGTATTTTTGTGTGATTTGTGTGCTGGGTGCCCACATCATGCTGCAGTAAACTAAATTAATCCTTTGGGTTATCCAGGCTTCCTCTTCTTGCCACTGTCCCAGAGTTTAGCTGCACAAATGTGGGATTTTTTTAGAAATGGTCTGTGCTGGTGACAGCTCATAAAAGTACAGATGTGGACCTGTGTTTTCATCCTGCCCTTTTGCAGGCTCCAGTGGGCAAATCCCACTTTAATATTCCGGGCAGGAGAGGAGAGCCGTAAAAGCCATTTGATTGCTTCTCCAGGTGGAACCCCGAGAAACTTCCAGCCAGATGCCTTTCCTCCCCGGGCTGTGGGGATGGATGCTGGGGGGGAAAACGAGTCAGTGATTGGGAAAAGCCACAGGAAAACAGCTGGTACCCTGGGAATGCTGACAGCTCGGTGGGGTTTGGGGTGTTCTGCAGGCGTGTGCTCTCTCACAGCCTTTGGCATCGCTCTGCAAAGGGAGTGTGTGTTGCCTCCTCAGGGGCTTGAGCAGCTGAGCATCCTTTTTTACCCTTAGAGGGGGAAAAGCTTAGTAATGCAGAAACAGGTGAAGATCCCAAATTAAATATGCTGAGCGTGCATGGTTTGGCTTTTTTTTAGCATGTTCCCTGTCACGCTCAACTAACCTGCTCCATTGCCCAGCATTATCTCCATGATGCTCAGTTGCCAGGAAAGCCATCCAGCCGGCCTCACCTTCCACCTCCCTGCTGTAAATCAGGGACATGAATTAGCCTGGCTGGTGAGGTGCTGGATGGGGCAGAGTCAGGCTGCCTGTCCTCTTGGCTCCTCTGGAGAGGGGCTTTTTGCCTCACTGGCAATTTTGATGTCATCACAGCTTGTGGTCCAGCCACCCTCCTGGCTCCCCTCTCCCCAGGGCTCCCATTCCCTCCTCGCTAACCTTCTTTTAACCTTCCTCCTTCCCTATCTTTTTTTTTCTCCCCTCGTCAGAAGAAAATTACACTTTCCCAGTGTTGTCTGTCACTGCAATAAGCACTTACGAGTGCAATTGTATGGGGCCAAATGAAGGGAATTCATTTTGCCCGTGCTTTCTGGTACTGTCAGACCCCCTGTAAATCATTATCTCATCACCAGCCCATCCAGGTGCATGGAAAATGCTTTTCTGGGCTCTGCTCTTGCACCAGCCACTTAGGAATGAATGGAACTGAGGGATTCACAGCAGTTGTGGGCACAGAAGTAATGGATAGGAAAAATCCTGGCTGGAGGTTGAGGGCTGGCAGTGCTGAAGGTCCTCAAAACACTCAAGGATTTCAGGGAGAGAGGACCCAAAAATGGGTTTGGTGGCAGGTCTTAGGATGGGGGATTAACCCCAAAATGAGCTGGCTGAAGGATACAGGTGTGGGCAGATGGTGGGTTCACCCCCCACTTCTCTCCAAGTGTTTCCATATGAAAGAGTTGCCACGCTCTGCCTGGGATGGAGCATCTCCATGGATGTCCTCTGGGAGGGAAGATGGACCACAGAGGGACTTGTCCCCCAGGAGTGGGTACTGCTCATTCTCTGGGCATCTCTCCAGGCAGATTTCAGCAGATTTATTCCATTTTACCCAACACACCTCCAATGCCCACAGAAAGGAAATCGCATTTCAGCAGTGGAGAGGAAAATCAGCAAAATCAGTAGGTCTGGAAGGCTGGATACTCCAGAGCACCCTTCGGCTGTCACCAAGCAGCAGGAGTTCACTTTTCAGCCTGGGAAAATGTCTGGGGAGAAAAACTTAAATAATCCTGTCTGGTTTTCCTGCCTTTTGCTCTCTGTCACCCTGTGGTGTGGCAGGGGAGCAGCACATGGGGGTAAAGCTGTGCTCAAGCTCCTACTCTGCTGTCAAGGGTAATCAAGGCCATCGATAAATCAGGAAGGTTTCAGGAACAAGCTGTGTTCCATGCCACTCCTAAAATACAGCCTTTTCCTGGTATCTGGACATAAAATGTGTCTTTGACCCTGCTTCTTCACAGACCTGTTGGTCTCTAAGTAATCCAGACAGGACTCAATTTCGAAAATATACTGGGGGAGAAAAAGGATATTTTGGGGATTGCATTCTGCTTTCCTCACCTAAAAATAAAATTTTCTGCTCCTTTTTCCTGCTGCCACTCATGCATATTTTATATATTCATTAGAGCAAAGACTTTGAAACACAAATAAATCTTGCTTTGCTCATCCAGAGCTGACATAGTGAGTTGTGAACACCTTCCCCAGAAGGTGCTGGTCATTTAGGCGTGACCAGCCTGCTCCAGCAGCTGCTGGTGGAGTGGATGCATCCCGCAGCATCCCGAGCCACTCCATCCGTGGGAATGCAGCAGACTGCACCCCCAGAAGGGCTGTCCTTTTGGAAAGCAAGACCAAAATCACTATTCCTTGCTTTTCCAGATCTGAATTTTTACCTGGGGTGCCATTCTGAAATGTGAGAGATTTTTATTCCTCTACTCTTGTCACAGTTTGACATTGGCACCCACAAAAGCCATTCACTCATCCTCCCCTGCCACAGCTGGGCAGAGGAGAAAAAAAAATTAACAAAGGGTTCATGAGTTGGGATAAGGACCAGGAGAAAACACTCCAAGGGGAGGTACAAAGTGAGTTTATTACTAACAAAATCAGAGGAGGATATTGAGAAGTGAAATAAGCATTATAAATCACCTTTTCTTCTCCCCAGACCCCCCCTCCTTCCCAGTGACAGCACAGGGGATAGGCTGTGGGGGTTTGGGTCAGTTCATCACCTAAGGTTTTCTTCTTCTTGGCTCAGGGAGAGGAGTCCTTGCCCAGTAAGACCATGGGATCCCTCCTACTGGGGACACTTCTCTGTGAACTTCTCTAGCATGGGTCCAAATCCCATGGGCAGCACTCCTACCATACCTGCTGCAGCCTGAGTCCCTTCCACAGGCACACTGTCATCCCAAACTGCTGCAGTGTGGGTCACTCTTCCGTAGGGTGCAGTCCTCCAAGGACAGGCTGCTTCAGCCTGGGAGCAGGGCCCTTCTCTCCACCAGGTCTTCCACAGGAGCACAGCCTCCTTCGGCTGCTTTTCTTCTTAAATCACAGAGGCATTACCATCATCTCTAGCTGGCCCATATTTGGCCAGCAGCATGTCCATCTTCAGAGCCATCAGAGTTGGCTCTGCCAGACATGGTGGAAGCTTCCAGCAGCTTCTCACAAAAGCCACCTCTGTGGCCCCCTGCTACCAAAAACCAGCCCCTGCAAGCCCAACACAACTTCAGAATGCACAGGGAAGGATATGAGCTCTGGCTGCTGAGGATATGAGCTCTTTCTGCCTTCACGGGGACAGGAAGGGTGGCCCTCAGGAATTATCTGTGGAGACTTCTATTTCACATGTGCTTCTCAGGTTGGCTTAGTGTGTCAGAAGTAAGCAGGTGTAACATTTCCCACTGCCAAAGGTTTTGGGAGCGATGCTGAGGAATGCTGATGGAGGGCTGTTAGCTGGAGCAGGCTGGGAGTCAGGGATGAGCAGGGGAGTGCAAGCAGCCCCTGCCCTGCAGCTCCTGAGGGATAAATGGCAGCACAGCAGGTCTGCAAAGGTGTGTTCAATGCAACATTTCCATAAATACCTTCATTTATTAATTACATTTTACATTTTCCAGGCAACTGACAATGATGTGGGCACATATGGGAAAGTGAGTTATTTCTTCAGCGATGACCCTGACCGGTAAGTGTGATTGACTGGCAGGAGTTTGATCTTCCAAAATCCTCTTCTAACCCCACTAGGCAGTCACAGGGCCATGAAAGGCGTTGGTTATGTCCTACCTGAGAAATGCCCTATGATCCCCTGTCTCTGCTGTCTCCCAGAGGTATGAGCTCAGCACATGCCTGGTGCTCACCATGTTTAATTGCTTTGCCAAGGTGGGACCTGCAGGCACCAGCATTGCTTGGGACCAGTAAAAGGTTTCACAGCGAGTTGTTGGCCCTGGAGCAACACCTGTGGAGGAAAGTTGGGGAACACACATGGGCTGCCCAGCAGAGCAGGTCTGCGGGCCTCTGCACCCATTTTCTCTGCCTGTGGAGCAGCACTGAGGTTGCTCACTGCTCAACTGTGTGGAGCTCTTGAAAGTGTTCTGGGACCTAATATCCCGCAGAAAAAAATTGTGAACTTCATGCTGTCGGGCTGGTGCCTCTCCAGTGTGTGGTCACCAAGGCTTTTTCCCCTTCCTTTGCTGTCCCCTCAGTTTCTCCCTGGACAAGGACACGGGTGTGATCATCCTGACAGCTCGGCTGGACTTCGAGACCACGCAGCGCTACACCCTGACCGTCATCGCCCGCGACGGCGGCGGGGAGGAGACGACGGGGCGCGTCAGGATCAACGTCCTCGACGTCAATGACAATGTCCCCACCTTCCAGAAGGAGGCCTACCTGGGGGCCCTGCGGGAGAACGAGCCCTCCGTCGCACAGGTGGTCCGGCTCCGGGTAAGGGACTGCCGTGGCTCCTCCGCTTGGGATGTGGAGGAGGGAGACAGGAGTGGGTTAGAAGCACAGGATGGTTTGGATTGCAAGGGAGCTTAGAGCTCAGACAGTTCCAACACCCTGCCATGGCTGGGGACATCTTCCACAAGACCAAGCTGCTCCAAGCCCCATTCAGCCTGGCCTTGAACACTTCCAGGCATGGGCAGCCACAGCTTCTTTGGGCAACCTCTGCCAAGGGCTCACCACACTCACAGGGGAGAATTTCTACCTGATATCTAATCTAAACCCTGCCTCTGTCAGTTTAAAATGATCAGTGCCTGTGATGGGTTTAACAAACATCTTCCAAAGCAGCTCCCAACAACCAGTTTCCTTCTTGCATGAGAGAAGCAGGTGAGAGGAGGCTGGATTACAGATTCCCTCAGGGCCCCTGAGGGGCACAGCTCCCTCCATCACTCTTCCAGTCTCCTTGGGCCCAGCCTACACCTCCCATCCCCTCAGCTCTCCCTGGCACAGCTCCCATGCCCATGTATTCCCTCTGCTCACACCCTAGGCATCTGATGAGGACTCCCCTCCAAACAACCAGATCTCCTACAGCATCGTGCAGGCGTCTGCCTTCCGCGACTACTTCGACATCACGGTGTCAGAAGGGTACGGAGGTAGGTGCTGGTCCTGGCACCACAGGGGCACCCCTGAGCCTGCCACATCCTGCTCCCCTGACCCCCCCCACTGTGCATCCTTCCAGTGATCAGCGTGAACCACCCCCTGGACTACGAGCAGGTGGCCAATGGGGTCATCTACCTGACGGTGATGGCCAAGGACGCCGGCAACCCGCCGCTCAACAGCACCGTCCCTGTCACCATCGAGGTGTTTGTAAGTACAGTGCCTGCATTCCCCTCGTGCTTGCCCTGCAATTGCTCCAGAGCAGTGCTATTAATCCATCAATAACCCAACAAGACTATTAATTCATCAATAAACAAGCAAGACTGTCCCACCCCGTGGAGGATGTGTATGAGTGGATTCCTATTACACATGTCTCGTGTGTGTGTCGTACGTGTCTCATGCCACAGCTAACCACAGGGTGAGGAGCAGAGCAGGAGCAGTGTGGAAATCCCTCTGGAGGAGGGGTTTCTGCTGGGAGATGCAAAGCACCGCAGCGTTCCTCGGGAAGATCAGATCGTATGTCACTTTGAGGCCCATTGTGGTTTGAGGGTGTCTGCAGGGAGGTGTCAGTGATGGAGACAGTTTGGTTGATAACGTGTCAGTCTCGCAGCTGTGGGATCTCTGCCACGCTGGCAGCACCGTCAGTCTGGGAAGGTGGAGGAGATAAATCCAATGATGCTGTGAGATGGGAATGAAGTCCCATGAGCATGTCTCTCCTTCAGATCCCTCACCAGGCTCGAGAGAGGGGGAGCAAGGCAGTGCCCAGGGAGTTGGTGGTGGCTAAATACATCCTTCCCACACTGGGCTTTCGACAGCATAAACACCTCTTTTTCAAGACCACACTTGAGTGGGTCATCTCCCCGGGTTGAGTCTGTATGCTGGCAGGGTTTA
Source organism: Chloebia gouldiae (assembly GCA_003676055.1). NCBI lineage: Eukaryota > Metazoa > Chordata > Aves > Passeriformes > Passeridae > Chloebia > Chloebia gouldiae. Next base: position 1,022,686 of record QUSF01000053.1, read on the forward strand.
AGTAGCTGTCACTTTTCCCACTCTCAACCAAAGGGAATTTCTCTCAGCTGGAAAAAGAAAAGAAAAAAAAGCCAAAAACTAGGAAGAAAATGAGGGGGAAGTGTTTTGTGACGGCACTTGAGGAACAAGAGCTGTGAGAAGGCAGAACCATAGCAAGTGTGGAGGGAGGTGATTTTTTTTCATCCTTTGGTTGTTGGTTTTTAATAAAGAAGTCAAACTCGCCTTGTAGATTTCCCATTAGGGGACAATACGCTTTTGTAGAGGGAGCGCCGAGTCAGAACTAATAGTGCGCGCCGTGCCAGGATCCCAGGAAATAGCACTGCTAATAAGTTTCTGCCTCACTCCCTGCCACTGATGCCCTGCTCAGGGCAATGAGCCGGCGGCTCACGGCGTGCCTGTGCCTGGAGGAGAGGGCTTGTGTGCTTGGTGTGAGCGTGGGCCACTCTCAGCATCCTTGGAGATGGCCTGGAGGGATGGGGCAAGGTGGATCAGCTTCAGACTGGAGGAGAGGGGAGGTTTAGGTGGGATACTGGGAAGAAATTCTTCTCTGTGAGAGTGGTGAGGCCCTGGCCCAGGCTGCCGAGAGGAGCTCTGTGTGCCCCTGGATCCCTGGCAGTGTTGAAGACCAGATTGGATGGGGCTGGGAGCGACCTGGGATACTGGAAGGTGTCCTTGCCTGTGGCAGGGGGTGGGAAGTGTCTGAGCTTTAATGTCCCTTCCAACCCAATTCTCACATTCTATGATACAGTGGCTGTCCGAGGGTGAAATTATAGGCTGAGGGTCAGGAGAGCATAGGAAGCTGGTTTTAGCTGGTTAGGTGGACATTGTCTTCTGTGGGAGTGGAAGAGTGCCAGGTTCTGTCTGGCATTGCTGCAGGTGCCTTGGGGAGCTTTGGAGCTCCTGTGGCTGAAGTGGGAAATGTCCTTCTCGAGTAGAAGGCAGGTGCAGGCCAGCTCTGGCCAGATGGAAAGCCAGCCAGAAGCAAACCCTGCCTCCTTGGGACTAGGCTTGCCGGGCCGTGGCCTTGCTGAGCATGACCTGATGATCTCAGGAACATTAATGACAGCACACAGCATCTGCTCTGGCTTGTGTCCACCCAGCTGGAGCCCCAGCTCAGCCCCATCCAGCTGCACTCAGCCTCTCCCTTGCCTTTAACCTGCCCAGGCCTCTGGGGTTTGGCCTGGATGAGCCTCACCAATCCCTGGCAGGAGGAGGAGGGATGATGAGGACATCACCAGGACATGCAGCAAGTTCCTCATTACCCTCAGAGGACATGCCAACAAAGCTGAGTGACTCAAAGACTGATTAAAGACCACCTGCTTACAGAAACTAAAGCAGGGGCTGGCAATTTAATTGCAGCATGATGGGCATCATTGGCACGTGAAATTGCTTCACATCTCAGGTTTGGTGGCAGCAGGAGCAGCTGAGCCTGCAGATCCATTGGTGGTCTCCAGGTAGAAATCATCTCCAGGGCAGCCCCAGGGAAATGGAGAGGTCCATAACAGTCCTGGCAGCTTCGTCCTTCCCTCCATAGGCAGTTGGGTTTGGTTCATTTAAGGCAGATTCTTAACCATGTTTAAACAGCACTTAAAGCCCCCTGGGAGAGCTTTAAACCAATCCAAAATCTGTTTTGAGGTATGTTGCAAGCAACTGCTCCTGCCTGGTTTCTCCAGGATGGCCGTAGTCCCTGGCAAAGACAGGCTTGGAGGGAGCACATTGGGATGCAAACCAGCTTCCCCTGCAAAAAAAATGCTATGGCTGCCCTCTGTGCAAGCACCCACAACATTCCTTCTCTGGAAGGAAAGCATCCAAAGTTCAGGAGCTCCCCTGGCCAGTCCAGTTTGCCTTACGACCTTGTGGCCAGGAGGACCTGGAGCACTGAGCCTCCCCTGTACTCCGCAGGGAGGGAGGATCAGGTCTGTGCATTATGCTTCCTGTGGTGCTTCATGTGGTGTCTGAGGCATCCCAGGCTTGTGGCAGAGTCAGGAGCAGCTCAGAAGATGCTCCTCTGTCCGTGGTGGTGGTTCCTCAGCCCTGTGCTGGCTGGTGAGGTGATGGGGCAGTCAGTACCATCTCCACTGCAGGGCTCACAGTCACTGGCAATCATCTCCCCTCAGCCTCAGCTGCCTCCACAGTGAAACCCTGAGCTCAGCCCCCCAGCTTAGGCCCCACCAGGGCCATCTTCCCCTGGCTGGCATCCTAAACTGGTCCCACCTTGAGATGCAGCCACCCAGGAGCATCCCCATAACAGACTCTTGGAGCTCCTTGACCATTTTGCCTTTTTCCCAACCAGCCTCTCGACCTTCTCTTTGCTTCAGGATGAAAACGACAATCCCCCCACGTTCAGCAAGCCCTCCTACGTGATAACCGTCATGGAGGACATTATGGCAGGTACAGGGCACACCCCTGCTCCTTCTCTGGGCTCCCAGGAGGGTCCTGAATGGGGTGGGTGATCCCTTTTGGGAGGTAAAGCCTGGTAAAGTCTCATAGCTGTGGGGCCTGGGGGTTTGATCACTTTGTGCATGTGCAGAAGAAGGGACCCTCTGTCTGGGTGACCTGCAGGAGCAGTGTAGGGGCACAGGGCAGTTCTGGCTCATCCCAGTCCTCATTTCTGCCTCCCCCAAGGAGCCACAGTGCTGTTTCTCAATGCCACCGACATGGACCGGTCCAGGGAGTATGGGCAGGAGTCAATCATCTACTCCCTGGAAGGCTCCTCGCATTTTCGGATCAATGCTCGCTCAGGTGAGCCTCTGGATGTGCTCTGCCCTTTTCTTTTCAGTTCTTTCTTTCACCCTCACCCTTCCCTCCTTTCCCCCAGTCAGCCTGCTTAGGACTCCCACAGTTTGAGGGATTCACCACATTTCAGGCACTACCATTTGCTCAGCCACCCTGAGAGCTTCAGCTTCAGCAGAGGCATCCATGGAAACTCAGCTCCTCAGCCTAAGGAAAGGCTTGGCTGTGAGGTTCCTGTTCAGGAGCTGCCTGGTCCAAGAAAGCTGCTTTTGGATCCATAAAAGGGCCCATTTGTGTACTGTCCTGACCTTGGTTTTAACTATTTCCTTTTTAACCTTGTCATCTCCTGTGGCTGCAGGAGAGATCACCACAACATCTTTGCTGGACCGGGAGGCCAAATCCGAGTACATCCTCATTGTCCGGGCAGTGGATGGAGGCGTGGGGCACCATCAGAAGACAGGCATTGCTATGGTAAGTGTGGGAAGAATTCCTATCTCCTTGAGCCGCTGGTGCCCACCTGGGACTGTGGAGAGTTGCAATGTTTCATTTTCACTGTGTGAAGAACACACAATGGTTCCTGGCCTCCACGCCACCCCTGCTGTGGCTCCCAGAATGATTGCCCAGGTGGTGTAGACCTTGAAATCAGCTTGCTTTCCTGGAAAGCCACTCACACAGGAGCCACTTGACTTTGCAGAGCCTGTGGATGTGGTAATGAGTCCTATTTGACCTGCAGAAGGCTCCCTTTGTTCGGCTCCCTTTGTTCCTCTGGAGAAGGGGCTTACTTGGAGAGCCTGCAGGTACACATGATCATTCCTTAGTCTGTTCACATGCTGCCTGGGTCAAGGGTTTCCAGCCAGTCTGGAATGCCTGTGCTCCTGGGAAGGTTGTGGTACAGCTGCACCTTGAAGCCTTGTGCTTTGCCTTGCCCTTTTCAGGCCTCAGGGAACCCCAGTGTTGGCAAAGCCAACAGGAAATACCAGAAGATCAAAAGCCAGTCCTTGATGGGCTTGATGATCTTAAAGGTCTTTTCCAACCTTAGCTATTCCATTATTCCCTCTTACTGCTCATGGCACCACATTTCTTTGGACATTTCATTCATTTGGATGCTCCTGGGATGCTCGTTGGGGTTGCAGGAGAGATGTCCCACAGAACACAGGGTGATGCAGAAAAATTTGTGGTTGTGCTGAGGAATAGCCCTAAAATAATTGTCCCTCCTGCCAAGGGCCATCAGACTGGAAGCTCCCTATGGAACCTCCCAGAGATATGTGATGGCCTCGGCTGGGCACCAGCATGGAGTGTGGAATGCTGAGATCTCCTTTGGGCCTCCAGATGGGATTGTGTTCTCCTATTAGCATTGTTAAAAGACAAAACAAGGGGGGGAAAGGTGCCTCCTGATCCCTAAAAAGTTAAATAATATTAAATCTCAGTGAGACTAGGGCAGCAGAATAAGTTTGTCTGCTGGGATATACACCTGGCACTCAAAATAATAATTTTTGATTGTGAATAAAGGTCCATTCAGGGGCCTTGCAAGGTCCCCAGGTGATGTAAAGCGCATGAGCTGCTCGGAGTAGGGGTGGGCCAGCAATCTTCCCCAGGGACCAGCGTGGTGCCTTGGCTTGTCCCTGGAGACCGTGGTGTCCAGACTGGCCTCTTCTACCACGGGGTGGCACCAGCAGCTCAGCCTGGTGTGACAGCGGGACACAGTGCAGTGGGAGCAGAGCAGATCCCAGGAAAAACCTCCACTAGGACCTGCTGAGGGATGGGGGCTGCCAGGGGCTCCCCTGGAGCTGCAGCCCTTTCCCTCAGACACCTGCAGAGCCCCACAGGCTGGGAAGAAATGGATGCAGTGGGGAGGTGAGAGACTCCCAGGCAGCAAGATGCATCCCACAGGCTTGCTGCTGTCACTGGGATGCCATTTGTCACACGGAAAACGAGGACAGGTAACACATCAGGGCACCATCCTCACCCCTCCCCTTGTCTTCACATCTCCCACCCCCGTGTACCATAGCCTCTCCTGGTTTCTTGTTTATTCTTGTTTTGGTTTTTTTTTTCTGTTGCTTTTTACCAGCCACTCATATTTTTCCTTCCTTTCCTGCCACATTCCACTGCATCTTCTCCCCCACTGATTTTCATCTCCCTTCCAGTGAAGGAGCTGTTTGAAGACACACCTTGTGCCCTGTGGTTGCTCTTAACTGTGGTAAACACACAGGAACAAAACCCAGTTCAACTATGCCCAAGGAGCCTTGGCTGCAAAGTTGCAGGATGTTGATTTTCTTGCAGGTTTTCCCTCCAGAGGGTGAACACAAAACCATAGAATAATTCAGGTTGGAAAAGGTCTCTAAGAGGACCAGGTCCAGCCATTCCCTCAGCGCTGCCAAGCCCAGCACTAACCCATGTCCCCAGGTGCCACAACTATTAAATCCCCTGAGGGATGGTGACTCTGCCACAGCCTGAAACACGCGTTGGGTACACCCAGGGGACGTTCCACGCCTCAGAAGCCTGTGCCTCCTGCAGCAGCTTTGCTTCCTTGCTCTCTTCCAGGTGAACATCACGCTGCTGGACATCAATGACAACTACCCCACCTGGAAGGATGAGCCATACTTCATTAACCTGGTGGAAATGACCCCCCCCCAACTCGGATGTCACCACGGTATGTGTGAGGCAGGGTGATGGTGGTACCAAGGATTGGCTGGAGCAGAGGGTCACCTCCAAACAGGTGTCACCAGTGTCACCTTCAGTCCAGCGCCATCTTGCAGAATTCCATTTAAAAGCTTACTCCTGAGTCTCCCTGCTGCTGACCATCCCCTGTGTTTCTTCTCCCTGCTGCGATTTTTTTTCTCCTCTCCAAATTGTGTGGATTTTGGCCAAATCCTCCTATTCTTAGCCTCACCTGCGACCTCCTTCAAGGACCTCTCTGAGAGACTTTGATTTACAGCCTTTCAAGTCCCTCTGGCAAAATAAAAAAGAAGAGGGGGAGGCTTCTATTCCATCACACCGAGAGAAAAATGACAGGAACAAAATGGAAAATAAATGAGGGAAAAGTGAAGAGAATCCACAAAATCATATAAGGAGGAAGGCTGAAAAAAAAAAAAAAGGATTTTTGAAGGGGGAGAAGGGTCTGGCAGTGCTGCCCGTGCCAGAGCACAGTGGTTTTCTCTCCTTCAGCCCTACTGCTCAGTGCCAGCTTGAAGTCATCTTGCCTTTGACAGCCCAATTAGTTGCTGGGAAAATAATTATTTTGTCACCGATCCGATGTAAATTCAGCTGCAGGATGAGCAGCAGGAGCTGGGGAAGTTATGAGGGCAGTGAAATTGGGGTGTTTTTCAATGTAAATGTCCCCTGTAATTAAAAAGGTCACAGGGAGAGCAATAAAGCACAAAATATCTGGCATGGAGGACTCCACCAAGGAATTATTCCCAGCATTCCTGATATGGCAGCACAAGTTCCTCAGCGTGCCTCTTTGTCCCATTTACTTTATTTTTCCAAAGGGTCCTCTTTTTTTAGCCGGTATTATTCAAAAGGAGGAAAATCCAGTTTGATTGCTGCGCATTTGTGTCTTGTCATGCCATTACCTCCTGTGCTGACAGGGGAGATTTAACACTACAGCAGAGGTCTGGAGGGTGCAAAATCCCTGTAAATGTCATGAAAATACAGAGATGGATGGAGGAAGAATTCCTTGCTGCTGCTGCTGCAGGGAGGCCAAGCTCGACAGCAGCAAATCTCCGTGGGGACTCCCCAGGGAGCGAATTCCCAGCACTCTCCTGTAATTTTGTGCTGTTCCCCCATGGCAGGTGGTGGCTGTGGACCCGGACCTGGGGGAGAACGGCACGGTGGTGTACAGCATCCGGCCTCCCAACAAGTTCTACAGCCTCAACAGCACCACGGGCAAGATCCGCACCTCGGGCGTGCTGCTGGACCGGGAGAACCCCAACGCCCAGGAGGCCCAGCTCATGCGCAGGATTGTGGTGTCCGTCACTGACTGTAAGCTTCCATCCCACACTGGCTGTTTCAGCTGTTGAGCTGAACCTTCCCCAGCCTGATTTTGCCTTTATGGCAAAGTCTCTTCTGTTTTCTTCTCTCCTGTTCTCAACAGGAGTGTTTTTGAGGCGAAAAAATGGGAGTAGCTTTAAACCTGCTGCTCAAACAAACTAGAAACGTCTCAAAATGTGAGCACAGTCATTCATGTAGCAGCCCCGAGAATGTGCCTGAGAGGCAGGAGCTCTCCCTCCCCCTCAGCTCTGCTCCATTGCCATCCCAGAAAATCAATTGAGCAGGTGAGGGAAACAGCTGATGGGTTTTTCTCTGGAAACATTGCCATAGGGAAACTTTCCATAGGAAAAAGGATAGATATACAAAGATAATTCTTTCTTTTCAGGACAAAGGGGAATGGTTTTAAACCAAAAGAGGAGAGGTGGAGATTAGATTTTGGGAGGAAATTCTTTACTAAGAAGGTGGTGAGACAGGTAGCCTAGAGAAGCTGTGTCTGCTCTAACCCTGAGAGTGTCCCAGGCCAGATTGGAGGGGGTTTGGTCTAGTGGAAGCTGTCCCTGCCCATGGCAGGGGGTTGGAATTAGCTTATGTCTAAGGTCCCTTCCAACCCAAATCATTCTGTAATTCTAAGTGTCCATTGGTGGCAGATCATGCATGACACATCAGGGCCATCACCCCATCCTGCACAGCTGTCTGCATAGCAGGTGAGGGCTCCTTTTTAGGGGAAGGGGGTGGAAGCAGTTCAAGCATTTACCCATTCCTGGCCTCCACAGGTGGGAGGCCACCCCTGAGAGCCACCAGCAGTGCCACAGTTTTTGTCAACCTGCTGGACCTGAACGACAATGACCCCACTTTCCAAAACCTGCCCTTTGTTGCTGAGATCGCCGAGGGCCTTCCTGCGGGCTCCTCTGTCTTTCAGGTGAGAGTGTCCCACTGCTGCCATTCCTCATGCTGGGAGCTGCTGCCATGGCTTCTGCAAAGCAGGGTAGCAGCTCATCCTCTCTCTTCTCTGCATCTTCTCCATCTCCTCCATCCTCTCCATCTGCTTCTCTTTGCCATCCTCTAGCAGTGGAACAGGGGGGATGCAGAAGGGGTTGTGCATCTTTACTCCGTGGGCTCACTCCGGCTAGGGAGGATCCTCCAAGGCCATTTCATCCCTGCACCCCTGGGGCCAGAGGCACTCGGGATTTCTGTACCATGACTTCCATGGCCAGGAGATGATCAGGGTGCTCTCTCCACCAGGTCGTGGCCATCGACCTGGACGAGGGCCCCAACGGGCAGGTGTCGTACCGCATGCAGGTGGGGATGCCCCGCATGGATTTCCTCATCAACAGCACCAGCGGGCTGGTCACCTCCACGGCCGTGCTGGACAGGGAGAGGATCCCCGAGTACTTCCTGAGGGTGGTGGCCAGCGACGCCGGCACGCCCTCCAAGAGCTCCACCAGCACCCTCACTGTCAAAGGTGGGTGCAGCAAGACCCCACGGTGACAAACCTCACTGGAGGAAAGGCAGTTTCTGTAGGAGACACACTGAGGCCTGGAAACAGGATCAGGTCTGGCTTTGTGCCATAGGGATGGCTCCATCCCCACAGGCTCTGTGTCTGCTATCAACACACTGCAGAGATGGGGAAAATGTGGTGTTTCTGGCAGGGCCCCCAAAATTAACCTTTTTTTTTTCTCCATATCCCCATCTCCAGTGTTGCTTTTTCTTTTGCTTCAGCATGTGATTCCCATCAGCTGCGTGCCTGGACAGCCCACGCAATCCCAGTTCCGAGCTGGAGCCTTATTGCGAGGCCTGCCTTTAATTTAATGCCTTGCTGTTTACTGGCTTCGTGCAAGTCTAGTGCTGAAAAAGGATAAGCATCATCTGGAAAGAAACTGACCCTGGATTGTCCTCAGGCCTGAGTTTGGAAAAGAAGTTCCTGGTCTCTGCCATGCCCCAGGAAATACTGAGCTTATATTTAAGCCCCAGATTTTCCTTTGAATGAGGATGGAAACAGACTTGGTGAAAATAGTAACTTGAATTTCAGTGATGTAATGGTTTTTTGCCCATGAGGAGGGTGATCTGTGTGTGTCAGAGGCAACCAAATACAGCCTACAGCCACTCTGCAGGCACCCCCACTGCAAAATGGCAGGGAGAGTCAGGCAGAGCATTCCCTGGGATGCTGAGAGCAGCAGGCAGGAGGTTTGGTAGCCCAGCCTGGCATCTGCAGGAGGGACAGCCCTGGCAGGACACTCAGCTCTGCTCTCCCTTTTCAGTTCTGGACGTGAACGACGAGAACCCCACCTTCTTCCCTGCTGTCTACAACGTGTCCCTGCCCGAGGACGTGGCCCGGGATTTCAAAGTGGTCCGGCTCAACTGCACGGATGCCGACATCGGGCTGAACGCTGAGCTCAGCTACTTCATCACAGGTGTGAGCCCCATGCCAGAGCAGGAACTTGGGTTGCAGGAAGGCACAGGCTGCCCCAGACCTCGGCCAGGGTGTTCTGCACTTCAGCACTGCCTTTCCCAGCCCCTCCAAACCTTGTCCGGCATCGCCCTCTGCTGAACAGCCCCGCCTGGCTCCCGGCCACACTGACCACTCTGCTGACCCTAGAAAAGTCTGAGGATGGGCAGAACACAGCTAGGGAGCAAGGGCTGAGGTGGCTTTCATCAGTGTTTATGGTTGGAATGCATAAATGGAATTTTGGGGCATTTTTGTAGCCCCATGGTCAGGCGGGGTTGGGTGGGCAGCAATGCTGCCCAGGCAGTGCCTGGCTCGCCCCACAGCAGCACCTGCAGGAGGCTGGGGAATTCCCTGGCCACGGTTTGACTTGCAAACTGCACACTGAGCCCTCAGGAAGAGGGTAAAAAGAGAAGTGTCACCAGAGAGTCATTTTTCCCACCACAGCAGCCTGCTGTTCCAGCCTCTCCAGCCCCTCCGCAGGTGAAACGGGGTGTGTTGTCCCACAGGTACCATGGCTCACATGCAAAGTTACCCCAGTTTGCATCAAAGCATTCAGGAAATGATCCAGCTTTTCCTATGGCCATTGGATTTTTCCTGTGCTGTGAGGCAGAGGGAAGGTGCTCTGACAGGGACAAGGTACAAAACCATCCTTGCACAGCTGGGCTGACCCTATGCCCGGGCCACAGAATCCAAGGAAGTGGCCTCAAGCTGCACCAGGGAAGGTTCAGATTAGATATTGGGAGAAGTTTCTTCACTGAAAGGGTAGCCAGGTGTTAGGACAGGCTGTCCAGGGAAGTAGTGGATGCTTCACCCCTGGAAGTGTTAAAGGTCAGCTTAGACAGGGCTTGGAGCAGCCTGGTCTAGTAGGTGTGCCTGCCCACAGTGAGGTGTTGGAACAGGATGACCTTTAGAGTCCCTCCCATCCAAACCCAACCCATTCCAAGTTTCTATTCTACTTGTGCTTTGCTGCAGGTGGGAACCAGGATGGCAAATTCAGCGTTGGCTTCAGGGACGGTGTGGTCAGGACAGTCGTGAGTCTGGACAGGGAGACCGTGGCATCCTACACACTGATCCTGGAGGCCATTGGTAAGGATTTCCCAGGGATCCCACTGCCACACAGCCACCTGTGGTGTCTTTGCACATTTCAAGCTGCCTTGTAAGTTTGTCAGAGGGGAAGCAACCTCTGAGGCACTCTCCAAACCAGAGCCTGTGCCTGGTGTTAACATTACACAGCGCCTGTGAATTAATGCCCCGGTTCCAGCACGACTTTTGCAGAGGGTGTATTCTCCTCTCAGGTTTGCCCAGCCCCAGGGCTCTCCCTTTCACCTAGGGAAGGCAGGTCCCCTGTTCCTGAGATGTTCCACACTGTTCAGGGCAGTCCTCTACCCAAAAAATGACAACGCCACAGCATCGTTCCCCTCCTGCCATGCCAGCCCTTGGCTCTGTGGCTGCTGATTAACCCTGAGCCACCTGGCACAGGCAGAGGGGTCCATGTGCCAAACTCAGCTTGGCTGTCATCCCCAGAGCTTTATAATGATGTGCCTGTTCATAGATAACTTGGATGTCCATTTCGAAAGGAGAAATAAGTGGCCTGGACAGAAATGTTGGGGGCACAGCATTGCAGGTGCCACAGGGGCTGCAGCAGGGATGCTTCACTGCCTGGGCACACAGGACTGGATCCCAAGGGGCAAAGGATGCCCCTCCCACGTGGATCACACTGCCTGTGTTTTCCCAGATTCCACAGGCTCCCAGCTGGTTGGGTTCAGTGCTCCCTGCAAATCAGGCATGTTGAAAAATCCAGCCCCAATGCACGCTTCCCAGTGCCTCATTCTTCCTGGCAAATCCAAGAGCTGTGCTGCCATGTCCTTGTTTACTGAACATCAACCCATCCTGGTGCTCTTTGACTGTGAGCTGAGCTGCAGCTATGGAAGATTCATCAGGCTGTCTTCATCTCCCAGATCCCTGGCTCCAGCAGTCCCTTCACTTGGTGTATGGAATTGCAAATCCTCTCTAGTGATCAGTTGCATTTCCAGCCTCACTGGGCTCCATGGCAGAGCTTGGGAGTGGTTTGACTTTTTATTTCAAAACAGGAAGGGAAGAACAAAAACTAGAAACCAATGGTCCCATGTGGGATTTGAAAGCTGCAAAAAGATGAATTGGTTTTTTTAGAAATCTCAGTCCTGTTATTTGAGCAGCCACGGGCTGAGCACTACCTGTGCAAAGAGGAGGTGACTGAACCTCCCTCACCTTTCTGTCCCTACAGACAATGGCCCCACCGGGAACCGGCGCACCGGGACTGCCACCGTGTACGTGACTGTCCTGGATGTCAACGACAACAGACCCATCTTCCTGCAGAGCAGCTATGAAGTCAGCGTCCCCGAGGACATCCCGGCTGCCAGCAGCATCGTGCAGGCACGTGGCTCTTCCCCTGGGAGCCTGGGGTGGGAGGTGGGAGTCCCCCACAAAGTGTGCCCTGACCATGAGCTGCTGGAAGGCCAGGACAGAGATTTTCTCTCCCTGTGTGTTCCCTCAGGCAGGGTGAGATGTGTTCTTGCTCATCCGCTCCTCTGCCAGTCCAGGCTGTGAGTGCCAGGGAGAAGGCACAAAAGAACAAGGGAAAATTAAAAAACTCACCCCATTTCTGCAGGGACTGAGAGGAGAAGAGCCAAGCCCTGTGCTGGTGAGGCCACTTTGGCTACATCCCTGCTTTCTCCCTCCTCCCGAGCAGAGATCTCCATGGGGAGGGAGAAGAGTGCCTGCAAAGAGATGCTCGGAGAGGGGGGAAACGCTCGGAGAGGGAGAAAAGCATTTGGACTTTGCTTTCATTTTTGTTCCTCTTTGAGGGAGCGGTGGGCAGAGCTGAATGGCTCAGTGAGCACAGAATGAATGCAGGCATTCACACAAGCTTCCAGCATCCCTTCAGACCCAGGGCTCTTCTGGAGCGAGCACCAAAGGCTCTTTGCAGAGGGCCCTGGGAAGGCTCCTCCTGCCTTCAATACCTCTGCCGGCACAGGGAAAGGGACAGCTTTGTCCCTGGCTGTGGCAGGCAGGATGAGTCACCGGCAGAGGAGAAAGGAGCCTTTTGCCTCCTGCAACAAAGGTTTGCTGGGAGCCTGTGTCTGTCCCAAGGGATCCTGTGGTTCCTCATCACCTGTTGTGCCATGGCACGGTGTACCTGATGTCTCTGGGATCAGGCATCAGTCTGCAATCCCAGGATGGAGCTGTGTCCCTGCACAGGACTCCTAAAATTGAGCAGATGTGGCAAATTGGAGGGAGGAAGGGAACTCGAGTCTGACTGGCAGCAAAGTGCCTTTTCTTAGAACCCACTTCCCAAAAGAGGGGGATGCCCTTGGAAGTCCATGGCAAAGGAGAGGAAGTAACTGGGGGAAGTTGTGTTTCCACAGAATAGCATGGAAGAGAAACAGAAATGAGCCGTCACCCAGCTTTAGTTTAATTTACACCTTCAGTGTAAACCATTTGTACAGAAGGTCCCTCAAATGCATCCCCACATCCCCAGGGCAGCAGGAGAGTTTCTGAATGTTTCCTCATCCCTTTCTCCCAAAACCAGGCAGACCAGGGCCAGAGAGCAGGAATGGGAATTCATTGATCACAGCAACCCACAGCTCACTGCATGGAGGGGGGTGACAAGGACCAGGCAGCACGTGGGGGCAAGAGCCTCCCTCCACCTGCTCGGGGGGAAACTTCCACTGAGGATTGCTTTCTGTGGAGCAGCTTTGCCCTGGGCTGCCTCTCTTCAGGTAGCCAGGTTGCTCCCACTCTCTTCCAGGCTGTTTGTTCAGGTGGAGCACAACTTGCACAATGTTTTCCAAAAGAAATGAAGCAGCAGGATTTTTTTGGACTGCCCGGTGGTAGCTGTGCGTGGGTGTAGTTTGGATGCCTCCACCTTCCCTGGCAGGAAGCAGTAACCTGGAAAGCATTTGGGAACCTGACATTGCAAAATCTCCTGTCACCTCACAGGGCCACTGCCTGGAAAGGAGTTTCTCAAAGGGTCTCAGGATACCAAGGAATGCTTGTAGTAGCTTGTAAAAGTGATCCAAAAGCTTGGAAAAGAGCAGCAGGGCAAGATCACATTTTGGTGGACTCCATGATGTCCCAGTCCTGGCTGGTGGAGAAGCTTCTGGGACAGGCCTGTGGGCTCTGAGACAGCAGCTGGCTCCTCCTGAAGCTGCTGATGGAGCACCTCAGGGAGCCCAGGCGCTTCCAGAGCCTCAGCTGGGGCTCGCTGGCATCCACGGGGTGGTGGGGCAGGCACTCCTGGGGGCCGGAGAGGGACCAGCCTGGCACCGCTGGCTTGCAGAGGGTGACAAAGGTGAGGAGGGTGGCCAGGACCAGGAAGATGCAGACCAGCCCAACGATGATGGGCAGCCAGTCTGTCACCTCAGGGGATGTGGCACTGGGTGGCACTGGCTCCAGAAGGAGAGGTGGGGTCAGGAACGTCCCATTGCCAGAGTCCTCTGTGCTCATCTTCCCTGCAAGGTGATACAGAGAAGTGGCACAGGTGATTACCACATGGGAGCTGGACAGACAGCCACCCTCTGGTTAAACTGATGGATTTTTCATGCCTAAGATTCTCCCAGCCATGTTTTCAGTGGCACAGGGGGACAGGAGGTGTCCATCTGCTTTGCCAGGAGGCAAAGCACAGAGGTGGGGTTTACACTTGCAAAGTACCACCCTGAACTGAAGTGCAAAACCACCTGGCAAAGAAATCTACCACTCTTTCCATGTGGTGCCATGGCCTCTGGGGGACACTTTCAGAGAGCACACAGGCATTGCATGAAGATTTTCTGGAAGAGATAAATATCCATGTACTACAGAAAGCTCAAAATCCTCCCTGCCCCAAGCTGCTGAGGTTTGGTTCTCCTCTGTTCCCCAGAAATGTGGGTTTGTTGAATTGGCTGTCATTTGGGGTTTTTGTGATTATTCTCCCAAAGAAATTGGACAGTTGTTTGAGCCTGTGCCCTGATAAGTCCCCAATCAAGCTGTGGTATTGTATTAGCACTGTCTTTATTATTTTGCAGCGGTGAAGAGTAACACCCTCACCCTACTCGTGCCAAAAATCCTCATGCAGGCATTTTGCTGACCTGCTTTCAGGCTCAGACATGTCACTGGTGATGGAAAACAGCTTCCCAAAGTGGTAGCAGTCATAGCTCTTACCCAACACCTGGTGGAGACGGTCCCCTCCCTTCTCCAGTGGGTCAGATCCTCCCAAGAGCATTTTGCACCCACTTTTTTGCTCACGTGCACACCCCCAGCCCCAGCCAGGCTGTGCCAGAGGCTGGCATCTCTCCAGATGGAGATGAGAAGGTGAGGGCTGAGGAAATCCTCTTTGTGCCAACACTCTGCAATGCTCCTGGTGCTCCAGCCTGTGTGCTGGAGGTAAAGCTTTATTATGCTGACTTTCCTGTGGAGATGTGGGAGAGCTGTCTCACTGGTCTGTGGCTGGGCAATCTCCTGCTAAACAGGGATTTGGATTGAGCCAATTTAAAACCAAAATCTTAGGAGGGGAAAAGCAGGGCTGCAGGGGCTGCCAGGGTCTCTGGGTCTGCTCTTGCAGCCACCATGCCAAAGTGACACAGGTGTGTGTAAGGCACAGCCAAACATTCACCATAAAACATTCCAAAAAGTGGAGAGCAGACATCAGTGGCATGGTTTTAATCACTAAGGGTGTATCAGCCTGCTCAGAGCTTGGGGGTCTTTGGGGAGATGGTGCTGTTTCCATGGGTCAGAGCCAGGTCTGTGCCTGGAAAATGGGAAATGCAAAAACAAATGGGTCAGCGTTTGAGAGGGTGAACCCCTGTGTGCATTGCAGGCAGTCCCAGGGATGGAGCTCTGGTCACCTCCTCCACAGTGATGTTTTCTCGTCTCTTCACCCCAGATGCAAATTTATCCTTAATTTTTTATCCTTAACCAGCTCCATCCCTTCCCCTCAGCTTTGGGAACAGAGCAGCAATCCCAAGGACCCCGTGCTCCATGGACAGGCTCCTCTGTGCTGCCCAGGGCAGGGGAGCCAGCAGGCAGAGCTGCAGTGTGTCCCACACCACAGGCAGCCTGAACCAAGGTTTCCACGGCTACCTTAAAGCTGGCATTTACCGACTGCATGTGGTGACCTTGCATTGTTCCTTGGGAGCCAGCCGAGGGGGTGTGGATAATTCCTTCAGGCTCTTTAATTCCTTCAGGCTGTTTTTGCTCCCTTGCTCATGGTTGCAGAGTTTGTCTTTTAAATTCACTTGACAGCGTTCCATAGAAACCCATCAGGAGGGATCACACCAATGTTTTCCCAGGCTTTTTCAGCCACGCCCTGGTTCTCCTCACACCCAGCTCAGCTGGCAGAGCTTTCATGGCATTGCCCCTTCCCAGCATCACTGTCCCACCCAGGCTCCATATTCTTCACCCTGGTGGGTTGAAAGAGATTTTCCTGTCCTGGAAATCCTCCCCAGAGGTTCATCCCTGCCTGATCAGCTCCAAATCTGACACATCACCATGAGCACTCAGGCTCCAAGCACTCGCCACGAGGCAGATGAGGATCAGAGGGGAAAAAAGAGATTTTGCAAAAGGTAAAATGCCCCCGAGAAAGGTGGAAAGATAGAAAAAAAGATAATGATTTTCGTGCATGAGCAGCAGAGAGGGTTATTCTGCCCAGCACCAGGCTCTGCTCCCTGGCCTGGCCCAGCTGCCTAGCTTGGCAGTTTTTCCATATGCTCTCCCTCCCTTTCCTCAAACTCCTGCAAAGAAAAGCCTGGTTTTAGGCACTGCCTGTCACACAGCTCCCATGAAAAGCAGCTCTCATTCCCCTCTCCAGCTTGCTTAGCAACACTTTTCCTGGAGCTCCCCAACCTTTTCCCAGTGCACTAAATCTTTCCACGGGCTTGCAGGAGGAGGTGATGCTGGGCAGTACCAAACCCGCGGCTGCCTGACCCGCCTGCCTGGGTCCCCAGAGCCCCGAGTGATGCTGCTCCCCATCAGCCTCGCTAATAAACGGCAGAGCTGCCTCCACAGGACATTCCCCCTCTCCCACCACCGGGAGAGATGGAGCAACTCGACTGGGAAGGGAGGAGGGATGCCTGACCCCGTGCCCACCCCAAGCTTTGCATCCCCACCCATTTTCAGCGCTCTCCCCGGGCTGAGGCAGCAGCTCTGCAGCCGGGGGTCTGTCTCAGCCCTGCGGGTGACCTCAGGGGCCGGTAGTGGCTTTGCCACGGGGGTTTGGGCTCCCTACCTCTCGCTCTGCCTCCCGTGCTCCCTGTGCCTTCCTCTCCCACCGCGCTGTGCCGGCTGCCAGCCCCCTCCTCCCTTGGTGAGGGTGGGACAGAGGTGGCAGCCGGGTGGGGACAGCCCGAGCGAGCAAAGCCAAGGGGCCCTGAGCCCCTTCCCGAGCTTTGCCAGCTCTGTAGTGCCCCGGAGCTGTGTCCTGCCAGAGCTGTGTACCCTGCTGAGGTCGAACCCCCTGGGATGCATTTCCTCAGGATTTGTCCCTCTAGGATGACTAAATGGTACAGTCGTGGGCTGAGCCCCCCGTGGTGGGAGGGCTGGCACCTGCCCTCCACATGCCTGCTCCCACTTTTCCCAGAAAATCGACTTTTTTCCCATTCTTTTATTGCCCTTCTTCATCCTTTTCTGACACCTTTCTCCCAGATGGGGCCATGGCAAGCTGGCTGTTCCTGCAGCCCACCCTGTAGCAGAGGGGTAAAATAGGCTGGAGCTCAGCTTGGCTGCACCAAGTGCTTTCCACCTGCAGCAGAAAGAGCTTTCCTTCCTCTGCTTGCCCTGCAGTGCCATTGTTTTCCTGAGTTTGGAACAGTTTGTCAAAGAACCACCTTTCCTTTGGGACCTCAGCAGGTCAAACCAGCAGCAGCCAAGCTTTCCTCAGGCTGCAGGTTGGCAGGAGCACGCCTTGCTTTAGTGAAAACTCCTGATTTTTAATAAAAAACAAATGACCCATATCACCTAGTTTATGTACCAGAGCTTCAGGCTCAGGTGAGCTGGGAAGAGGATGGCCCAAGGGCTGTTTGCAAGGTGCAGTTGGCTCATCCTGAAATGCACTCTTCTGGGCACAGTGGGGCAAGGAATGGCACAAAAAGCTGAAAGGTTTTGCCTCCCATCCCTTTGTTTTCCTGCTCTGGCTACATGATAGCTTTTCCCTGTGCCATGCCAAGGCAGCTGGTCTGCCTGGGCATCGCTTGCCTGCTGTTGTGGGTCCCATCCATCCCATGGGAGAGGAGACAGCCCAGCTCTGCCTCAGGTGCCCAGCAGGTGAAAGAGCTGGTCTGGGAGGAGAACTTCCCCCTGTGAAAGGAAGTTCTTGGTGAAACGTGAAATAAGCCACAAACAACGTATAAACTGGCTGAGACAGAGGAAAAGAGCATGTGTGGGCACAGGGATGTGAAATCCAGATAGAGGTCAGTATTTTCCAAGTTTTCTGCTGATGCAGGGGAGCTTGGTGGAAGGGAGTGAGACCAGTTCAAAGTACCTCAAAACCACATTTCAGAGGAGCATCTCTGACTCCTGTGAGCATTGTGTGGGGCTGGGGGTGAACACCCTCACTGTTCCCACTGCACATGCATCCTTTGCAGCAACCTTTCCTCTTCCCTGTATAAATCTGGGTACAAAACTTCCCAGGAAAACGAAACTGCTGGGTGGCATTGTAGGAAGAGGCAGAAGATGCCTTGCAGAGGGAAGCAGGGAGAGAATAAAGGTTCAGGAATTCCCTACATCATTGCCCTGGTGATTTGTGAGCAGCCACGCTGTGGTCGAGCTTTGGTTGCTTTGTGGGGAGTGGGTTTTTCCAAGAGAAGATGCAAGGGCTCACTGCCAGCTGGAGTGGAAGCTCTGCTGGTCACTGCCATGTCCCGCTTCCCAGCTGCTGACTGCTGGCTGGGGTTTAAGGAAAGCACTGCAGTCTGGTTCAGTGACACCAGAGGGGACCCGTGCCTTGGTTTTCCCAGGGCAGATGGCAGACTCGGTCTGTGCCAGGACTGTGCAGAGCATCAGAGCCTAGGGCTGCTCCCACTCCTGCTCAGGGGCTCACAAGGATGCTCTGGGCTGGTTGCATTCACATTTCCTGCTGCTGCTTGGGTGACTCACCAGGATGCCATGGGCTTGCTGCCCACCAGGCACAGGAGCAGCTCCCCCTGCCCAGCTCGAATCATCCCAGCAAGGCTCCATCCCTGGTGGCAGCACCACTGGGACAAGCACTGGAAGGCAGGGAAGGATTGATGGAGGCGCCTCCTCCAGCACACAGACCCGTGGGATCTGTGTTGTGGTCCTGAGGCTCAGCTCCCACCTGAATCCAGCAGCCAAGAGCTCCTGAGCCCACTGTTCCTGCTGTCCAGTGACCAGGGCAGGCTAACTTACTTTACTTTGTAAGCTCCCCAGCTCAGGTGGAGGAGAAGGATGTCCAGCTTTGGCAGGGTAGGAGGACTCATCCTAGTCTAGAATTCTCTGCCTTTGACCTCTACTCCTCTGCTTTTCTCATGAAGGTGAAAGCCACTGATGCGGATGAAGGCATTAACGGGAGAGTGTGGTACAGGATTGTCAAGGGTAAGTCCAGGTGCCCCTTCGTGCATCAGGGAGTTTGCCTCAGGCTCTGCCGAGCTCGCCATCCCTTTGCACTTTGGAGCCCACAGAACCATTTCTCTGTAAGCAAAATTCAGATTTAGGGCTCATTGCTGGGGAGTGATTTGACATGGATGGACAGCTAGATAGAATCCTAAAATCACAGAATGGTTTGAGTTGGACGGGACCTTAAAGTTCACCTCGTTCCGACCCCCTGCCATGGGCAGTGACACCTTCCACTACCCCAGCATGCTCCATGGCTTGGACACCTCCAGGGATGGAGCAGCCTCTGGGCAACTCCTCTGGTCACCCTGTGCCAGGGCCTCACCTCCCTCACAGGGAAGAATTTCATTCCAATATCCCATCTATCCCTGCCCTCTTTCACTCTGAAGCCATTCCCACTGGTCCTGTCATTCCAGGCCCTTGCCCCAGGTCCCTCTCCAGCCCTCTTGGAGCCCCTTTAGGCACTGGAAGGGGCTCCAGGGTCTCCCCAGGGCCTTCTCTCTTCTCCAGGCTGAACTGCTCTCCCAGCCTGGATCCAGAGCAAAGTTGCTCTAGCCCTCAGAGCATCTTTGTGACCTCCTGTCAGCTCACTCCAACACATCCACATTTTTCTGATTTGTTGAGATTCTGTAGCTCCTCCTGGCCTGATCTAGGGCCAAACACTGACGTAGCTGAATCTGATGTAGCCAGAGGAGATGGGGCCAAAGTTTTGCTCAATCATCTCCCTCCAAAAGAGCTTCCCCAGGGAGGGCTCAGCATGTCACCAGGATGGGTGTGGAGGCAGTAGGCAACATCCCTCTCGTTTTTCCCCATTTCCAGGAAATGAGCACAACCACTTCCGCATCAATCCCAGCACGGGGCTGGTGATGCGAGGTGTGCGGCACCTGGACAGGGAGCAGAACTCCTCCCACGTGCTGGAGGTGGAGGCCTACAACACGGAGCAGGGGCCCATGAGGAGCTCCGTGCGGGTAAGGACCTCGCGGCCCCCGCGGGCTGCACGGCAGAGCCGCCCGCGCAAAGTGTTCACGATGCTTGGTCCTTTTCAGGGCTTGCAGTTGTGCAGGAAATCAGAAAGATCTGGCATGGAAAGTCTGAGGGCTGCTCATGGGTAGAAAAGAGCTGGTTGGTGGGGGGTTTGTTTAATTTTTCTTTTTTCCTGTGATGTTTTGGTGCCGTTAGGCTGCAGAGTAGAGCAGTCACTCGGTGGGAGTCCTGCTCGCTCGGTGAGATGCAGCTCTGCTGCTGGGAAGAAAAGCTGAGCCTCAGCCTGTTGACAACCATGTGTCCTGGCCAGGCACTATTTAAATAATCCAGGAGCCAGTGGTGACAGTCTTCAGCTGTGGCACAGCAGCTTCCCACGGTTCCCACAAACCCAGCCCTCCAGTTGCATCTATTCTTAGCCCAGTGGTGGGGTGGGCTCTGGCTGAGTGTGAAGTGCCCCCAGCATCAGCAGCAAGCAGAAAACCAGGAGAAGGAAATGTGTTCCCTGGGGAAACAACACTGAACTTGGAGCAAAAAATTTCCCACCGAGTCTCCAATGTTTCTGTGTTGTGAGGTCTCCAGGGGTTGGATCATGGGATCCCAGAGGATGGAGGAATTAATGTAGCCAGTGCACCTCCCCCCCAGCAGGGAAAGACTGACTCACTCCGACCCACAGGGCTTGTTTAAATCTCTGATGTTAAACCCCTTGTGTTCACTCTCCATCACGTGGTGTTTGAAGAAGAGGTTGTCACAGGATCATGGAATGGGTTGAGTTGGAAGGGACCTTAAATCTCCCCTAGTTCCAACCCCCCTGCCGTTGTCGGGGACACCACCACTAGCCCAGGTGCTCCGAGCCCTGTCCAGCCTGGCTCTGAACACTGAAATGTTTCTCCATGAGTGCCCTGAAAGGTTTGTTTCCCAAGCTTGCCTGGTTCACGCATGGTTTCTCCGGGGCTTCCCAGGTGATCGTGTACGTGGAGGACGTCAACGATGAGGTGCCGGTGTTCACCCAGCGCCAGTACAACCGCCTGGGGCTGCGGGAGACAGCGGGAATTGGGACCTCGGTGGCGGTGGTCCGGGCCACCGACCGAGACACAGGTGGGAAGGGCAGGGAGGGAAGCACCCAGTGTGGGGGAGGGCGGTGAGATCAGCCACTGCGCGGATCCCGGCTTGGCTGGAAATCCCGTGGGATGGGCTCTGCTGCGGGGAGGTATCAGTGGGGCCTGCCTCTTTGGGGTGCTTGGTCCAGTCAGCACCATGGTTCCTGCTCCCTCCCCAGGGAATGGGGGCCTTGTGAGCTACAAAATCGTGTCGGGCGCGGAAGGGAAGTTCGAGATCGACGAGAGCACGGGCCTCATCACCACCATAGAGTACCTGGACTACGAGACCAAAACCAGCTACCTGATGAACGTCTCTGCCACGGACCAAGCGCCCCCCCACAACCAGGGCTTCTGCAGCGTGTACGTCAGCCTGCTGAACGAGCTGGACGAGGCCGTGCAGTTCTCCAACAGCAGCTACGAGGCTGTGATCATGGAGAACATCCCCCTGGGCTCTGAGGTGCTCCGCGTCCAGGCTCGCTCCATCGACAACCTCAACCAGATCACCTACAAGTTTGACCCCAACACCAACCCCCAAGCGCTGTCCCTCTTCAAAATCAATGGGATCACGGTAAGCAGCCACAGCGTGGACCCTCCTGGCTTGTTTGGGCACTGTGAGCTTTGGTTTTGGTGGCCAGCACAGCTGTTGCTCATGCTTGGCAGGGTGTGATCACGGTGAAAGGCCAGGTGGACCGAGAGAAAGGGGATTTTTACACCTTGACAGTGGTGGCTGATGATGGAGGACCAAAGATTGACTCCACAGTGGTGAGTAGCTTCTCCCATTTTCCCCACCATCCACTGTCATCTCCATCTCCCAGGACAGCCTGTCTTAGCTGAGCTTTCTGCTCCAGCTTCCAGGGTCCAGAAACCCTGTTTTGGGGGAAAACCTGCTAAAACAGTTTTGAAGGAGGTAAATTTAGGGGCCTTGAAATACCCCACAGTGGTTTGTGTTTCAGAGGGTTATATTTAGCAGTTTCACAGGCAGCCGGGCTGGGGTTGATTTGCATTTCTCTGCTGGGTGCAGGGCCAGCCCATGGGTGCCAATGGCTCTGCTCGCTGTACACCACCATGCTCTTGTCTGAACCTCTCCCAGGGTCAGGGGCAGATATGCCAAACTTAGCTAGAAAAAAACAAAGGCATGCCCCAACCCTGGAGCCTCCAAATGGCTGCAGAGGGGTACCCATGACCCCTGACACTGCTGTGGTAGGATGCAGGGTTAATCCACACTTCTCATCCCTCACTAACTCCTTATTGTTTGTGTTCTTTGTTTCTCCCTCTGCTTTCCTCCAACAGAAGGTAAGCGTGTTCATCGTGCTGGGGACCAGAATCCCTCCCAGGGTCCACACTGAGGGACTGGGGTGGAGCTCTCCAGCGTTCTTCCACCAGCACCAGCCTCCCTGCCACCCCCAGGGCGTGGGGCCACCCCGTGAGCCCCTGCTGCTGCCGAGCAGAATCCCGGCTCCCTGATCCGGCACTTGGGACAGCAGCTGCCGGATCTGCCGCAGGGGCTGAATGAGCTCTCCCTGCTCCTGGCTCTCAGTTTTGAATTCAGCAGCAACAATAACTGAATCACCCCAGGGTGCACAGCTCGCTCCCCAGCTTCCTCCCGGGATGTTGTCGCATTCAGGCTGGCCGCACCTGGGAGCTTGGGGCACCCATAAATAAATCCCCGGGAACAGAAAGGCGCTTCCTCTCTCATTAATGTGTTGCCCTGCAGCACTTTAATTACAAACTCGATGAGAGCATTTCCTCTGCCCAATTGTGGCCAAGGTGTCAGGTCCCCTTCGAGCATCATGTGCCTTTTTCCAGGAGGGAGCTCAGGTCTCCTCCACACCCAGCTTGCCCTCCTTGAGTTAAACACAGTCAGCTCTGCCTTCTTTGTGCCTGTTGAGCTTAGAGCAAATCCTGCCTGACCCTGCTGCTGTGAGCATGGATGAAATCACTGCTATTGAAAAGTTTAGTAGGAAAGGGTCACCCTGCAGCAGCCTGAGCTGCTCTGTGTCTGGCTCTTTGGAGGATAAAAACCAGAGGATGTTCCACAAAAAAATACACTGCTTGAGAGATGCAGCAATCTTGCACTGTTTTTGCAGCCTCCATGCATCCCTCCTACCCCTCATCCTCCTCCTCCTTCGCAGGCAAGGATGTAACTTCAGCTCCTGGGCTCAAACAGCTGCAGCATTCCCACTGGGGATGGGTGACACACTGTTGGCACCTCACAGGGGTGTGGTGTGTCAGTGGTGTGCCAGGGTGTCAGGGTGGCTGTCATTGCCAGCTTTGCAGGGGTCTGGCTCCTGTCAATGCCCTGAGTGCTGTGCCCCCCTCACAGGTGACCATCACAGTCCTGGATGAGAACGACAACAGCCCCCAGTTTGACATCACCTCTGACTCGTCTGTCAGCGTGGCCGAGGACAGCGCCGTGGGCAAGAGGGTGGCCCTGGTGCTGGCCCGAGATCCAGATGCTGGCAGGAATGGCCAGGTAGGGAGGGAGACACTTGGATGATGTTCTCAGACATGTGGTGTGATTCCTGGGGTTTTCCTGGGCAGGACCAGGAGCTGGATTCAATGATCCATGTGGGTCTCTTTGAGGCTGTATGTAGTGTTTCACTGACACACAAATCCCTCTGCCAGCATCCTCCCAACCCCTTCCCTGTGTCCCCGTTAGAGCAAACTCTGGTCATTAATGCCAGTGGTTTTGGGGGGGGTTGTGTAGTCAGTACCAGGAGTCCTCAGGCAAGGCAGCAGGAGAGGTAAAGCATCATTCTTGAGCTGTCTTAGGCAAAGAGCTCTGTGGGACAAGTGTCAAAAGGAGCCCTGCAATCTGAAAAGCAGCTGTGGCCTCTTCTGCTGTGGGGGCCAGCAGCAAAGTCCTTGGCAGGCTGAGCAGGAAGCTCTCTGACATTTGTTATTTTCATTACCCTGCAGACGATCATTAATGAGGTCCCATCACCTGTAGTAACAGAAATTGCTGGCAGCATGGGAGCTGCTGGGGGGTTGGCCCCATTTGCTTTGAGGTGCTGCAATAAGCCAGCACACCTGTGGATCCCACTACACTGGACCTTTTCAAAAGCTGACACATGTTGGGGGACATGCTGGATTTATTTTTCCAGGGTCTCTTTTCCCTTCTTCCTCCTCAGCATCACTCTGCCTGCCCTGGTTTTCTTTCCCTGTGATGTTTCCAGGTGACTTTCTCGCTGACGTCGGGGAATATCGGCCGGGCTTTTGAGATCCGTACCACCAACAACACCTACGGCGAGGTGTTTGTGGCACGGCCGCTGGACCGGGAGCTGCTGGATCACTACACCTTACGGGTCAGCACCAAACCGCCCCCCTCACCCCTTGGGCTTCTGGTTTGAGCACCAAGGCTGTTTGCTAGGAGCTGTGAGCTTCAAAATGGCACTTTTTTCCTCAAAAATCCACCCCCAACCACAGATCCAAGCGTCGGATGGCGGCGTTCCCCCCCGGAGGAAGGAGCACATTCTACGAGTGAACATCCTTGATGTCAACGACAACCCCCCTGTCATTGACAGCCCCTTTGGCTACAACGTGAGCGTGAGCGAGGTGAGCACCCAGCTCCTCTCTCTCCGTCCTCCCAGGGTTAGGTCTGGCCACAAGGCAGGTGGGAACAGCAAAGTGTCCCTTGCAAACATCACCTTGGGTCATTTAAGGATCAGTGACCCCTTGCCACCTTCACCTTGGGTGATGTAAGAGTTGATGAGCCTTTGAAAGCCTTCACTGGTGATGTACTCCTCATTTTGGGCTAGGAAATACCTCTACAAGCAACTTAAGCCCATGAGGCTGCAGGGACCAGCCGGAAGGAGAAGTGGCTACACACCCATGGAAATGCCACCTAAGTGACACAAGAGACAGTGTGGTGCAGAATAAGAACAGCTTTCAGGAAGCAGCTTCGCAAGGGCTAGATAATTAAGCAATAAAACACAATCAGGCATGAAAAAGACAACTTATTTCCTGACAGTTTAATTCCTGGACTGAGGCAGGGGGTGATTCTCAATTTGGTGATGAAAAATGAAATATGAGTAATAGCCAGTGCCACTTAGCTGTGAGGAACTGCTGCTCATGATTTATAGCTTGGCATTAAGGATATTGCCCTGTTAAGGTTTTCTTATCTATTTAATACATGTTCAGAGCAGGCTGAAGAACGGAATTTCTGTTTTGATTTTCCCCATAATGGGACTATCCAAAAATAATTAGCTGAGCTCTGGGTCCATTACACGGCCTTCACCTTTGCACACACTGTAGGTTTTATGCTCTTCCAGGCTGTGCCAGACTAGATAAGACCTAATGTGCAGCTTTCTGCTGAGCTGCCGGGTGTTGGGGCAGTGAGTTTGGAGCCTCAAGCACATCAGTGCCCTCTCTATATTAGAATGACATTATTAATTAGGTGTTTTATACGTGACGAGGCTCGTGGGATTTACGTCGCGTATCTCCGCAGAACGTCGGCGGTGGCACGGCGGTGGCCCAGGTACGCGCCACCGACCGGGACATCGGCCTCAACAGCGTCCTCTCCTACTACATCACCCGTGGCAACGAGGACCTGACCTTCCGCATGGACCGTGTCACCGGCGAGATCGCCACCCGGCCCTCCCCGCCGGACCGCGAGCGCCAGAGCTTCTACAGCCTCGTGGTCACCGTGGAGGACGAGGGCAACCCCTCCCTGTCGGTGAGCCACCAAAATGGGCCTTTCGGGGAAAGGATGGGGCTGGGCAGCACTGTGGGAGCGAGCTTGGCGCTGTGGGATGTGAAAGGGGAGAAAAGGTATCAGGTGTGATGTTTTGGGGACTCGGGGTCCAAACCTGCTGTGAACAGATTTGGTTCAGAGTCTCCTTCGATGCCTGGTCATGCAGGACCCTCCCTCACAGTCATTCAGCTGGCCTCATCCCCCATCTCCAAATGCAAAAAATAGGAGCATGCCTATGGGGAGGTGTGCTAGCTGCTCCTGCCCTGCTCACAGGCTGGATCTGGAAGGTCTCCTGACACTGCCCATCCATCTCAGCACTGGGAGTGGCTGGAGCAGCAGCTCAACCACAGTTCATTCACCAGATTGTCTGCTGTGGTCCTTGTGAATGAGAGGAGCTCTGGTGATTGTGACAAAGGCCTGGAGTGCCAGGACAAGGGGGAATGGCTTCAAACTGAGAGGGGGTTGATATGAGACCCCACCCATCATCCATGGTCTAGGGAAGTGACTGTTTTTCTTGGCTCATTGTTTGTGCCTCTGAGGATGACTCAAAAAGTCAAAAGAGCAAATACCATGTGGGCCATTTTCCATCTCTGAGTCCCTTCTAACCCCACGTTTCTGTAGAAAGGTGACTGAGCACCCACATGCACAAATGGTGAGATGAGCTGATGCCCTGTGTGACACTCTGCCATCCTCCCTGTCCCCCACCTCCACCTGCTATCTCTCACCATCTCTGTGCTCTGCCTACAGAGCTCTGTCTGCAAAGCTCTGCTCTACATTTTGGTGAAACAGGTCACAGCCAGCAGTGCAAACTGTAGCTGTGATTCTCACTTCAGGCTTTGCACTCTCAGCTCCTCCCTCTCGGTTGGTTCACACTCCAGCTTCTGCATCACCATCTTTTCCATTAGTTGTACTGTCACTGAGGCTTAAACCTAGCTAAGTCTCTTCCCCCAGCATGAGAGAAGGCTGTGCTGTGGCTGCACTGCATGATGCCATCAGCTCCTCCTTGTCCCCATCACTGTGGGAGCACCGCTGATCCTGCTGTGCTGAGGAATGCCGTGTGCTGAGCTGGCAAATCCCGTTGCTGTGGCAATGGCCACTTCCCTTCCCAGTGCCAGCAGGGACAAGTGGCACAGCTTATCACTCCACACCGCCCAGGCAGTGTCCCAGCGGCCCTGCCTGTCCCAACAGGCTCTGCTGTGTGCCCACCATGTCACGAGCACACGTTATGCCAGCAGCAACAATCTGAATCCCAGCCACACAAAGTGCCCAGTGACCCGATTCCTGAGCAGAGAGAGTTTTGGCCCTTTTCAGAGCTCGAGGAGGACACTCAGGTCTTGTGAAAGGCTGTCGGGCGTGTTGCTGGGTGCCCGCTGGCCTCATGCCTGGCTGGGGAAACGATGTCTGTCAGGGGCTTGTTGCCTGCCAGGAACTGGCCTTGCACAAGGAGCTCCAGGCTGATGCAATCATGCACAAAAGGGGGTGATTGTTTCTAGTTTGTACATCCATCCATGGGTTTCAAGGTTTGGCCTTCTCTGTGTGCGAGAGACAGAGGAGACAGAGTTGAGAGAGGACTAGGAAGTCCTCACTTGGAAGTGGTGATCTGGGATGCCCAGGACAGCAAGGGAGCAGGGAAGGCTGGCCAAGAAGAATCTCTTGGGAGCTGGAAATTTGGGAACAAAAGGATAAAATGCTGCTGATAATATAAAAATATTTTCATTTAAAAAAGCATTGCAGGAGAAAAGAAACCTTCATAAGCTGGCGATCTGCAGCTGGAAGGTGTGTGGGAATTGCAGGAGTCACCTGGGCACTGTTCTGGCCCTGGGGCAAGCCAGCAGCTGAACCTCCCCAGGAGCTGGCCCTTCTCCAGAGTGGTTGGGATGCTTCCTGCAGGAAGGTCTCTGCCCGAGGAGGTTGCAGCACCCCTGTGCACTGGGACAGGGATCCTGCTGGCACTCACAGCCCCAGGCACTGGTGGCTCCAGCAAGGCAGGGTGGATCTACACTGCCCAGATGTTCGTCTTGCAGCTGGGTCACCTTCACCACAAGAATCTGTGTCATCTTCTTGATGGAACTGAGGGCCAAGGTGCGGGGCCAGCACCCCTGTGCCAGGATTCTTGCTCCAGAATGCATGGAAGCCTGGGAAGCCATTTCTTCTCTCTCCTAGAAGCCTTTAGTTTTCTTTCTGGAGAGAAAACTGATGCCACTCCGTGCCCCAACATGCCACATCAGAGTCTCTGGCAGAGAGCTTAGCTCTGCCTGCAGCACAAGGTTTCCCAAAAAATGGGGTTCCTGCCACAAAGAGCAAAACCTATTTCCTACAAAGCTTCGTTCTGTCATGAGGCAGTGCATTCGTTAGGGAACAGCGACTTGGAGAGGGTTTCAAAGCCGTTAAGACCTGCAGGCAGGCAAAGCCCCGGCGTGCCTTTCCAGCTGGGGCTGCTGAGACAGGGAGAAGGAAGAGCTGGAGGCACCAGGTGCTGGATTCCCCAGAAAAGCTGGGAAGGGGCTGAGCCATGGGTAGCAATAAAGCACGAGTCCTGTGCTCAGGAAGTTCCATCTATGGTGGTGAGGGTGCTGGCTTCTCCTTCATCCCTGAACCACCCTGAGGATGCTGGCTTCTTCTTCATCCCTGAACCACCTTGAGGGTGTTCCTGTTAAAGCCAGTGCTGGATTGATCAAATCCTGCAGTTCCCCAGCCCATTCCAGAGACAAACACTTTCTTCCAGGCGCACAGTGTGGAAACTTGTGTGCTGCCAGTGATGCTCTGCCTGGCCACACTGCCTGGTGCAGCTGTTGCTCAGGTCTGATTCTGTTGCACTATGACTAATGTTTATGCTTGTCTCATGGCCAATTTTTTACCCACCTTACAATGAAAAGAGAAACAAGAGGAAAAAAAAACCAAACAAAAACAAACACATTGAGTAACAGTGTCTGCCACAAGGTTTGATATCATCACTGGGGCTGAGTCACGCTGGAGCCGTAGTTTCTTCTGGATAAGCAGTGCCAGATGCTGTTGTTCAGATGTTGCACGAGCACCCACGGCCCCCAGGGCATCACAGAGTCCCCTCACAGTGGCCCCAGCGCTGGCTGCTCTGGCTGTGCTGCCCCAGGAGGGCTAAGGGAAGCCATCCATAGCATTTCCCATTGTGCCCCCCATGCCTCCGGCTCTCCACAGGGGCTCTCGGCCACCTCACAGGAACATCCTGCAACACCCTCCAGATGAACTTCCTAACTGACAGGCATTAATTAAAAAAACAAAAAAAAAAGAAAAAACCCAAATGAAAACCATAAACATCCTTTTTTCCTTTTAATCAGCACTGATAATGAAACAAACAGAAAGATAAATTGCCCTGATCCCAAGCCAAGGATAAAACTGCAGCAGAAATAAGGCTCCTCCCAACATGTGTTCTGCTGAAAGGCAGCAGCATGACAAGTCCATGGCCAAAAGGCTGGTAAGGAAAGAGGGCTCTGGTGGCAGCAGGGAGCCTCTCCCCTTCTTGTTTTGCAAAGAAAAAGTAGTACAAGGTTGGCTGGTGATCCTGTTTTGTTCCATGCTGAAAAAAGTATTTTACCATCCACTCCCAGAGAGGATGTTCAGTCAAGGATCCAGAAATGTGATGATGTTGCAGAGCTTAGACCCTGGCAATAAGTTAATCCTCAGGGAAGTCTGCAGGTGCAGGACATCCTCAATTTTCAGCTAGTCTGTAAAATGTGAGCAGTACAGAGCCACGCACTTCTCCACGGAAACAGGTAGTTAAAAATCGAAATCCGAGCAAGAGAGATTCACTTCCAGTCCCAGAGCAGTGGCAGGATGGGAGACAAGGGCAGGGATCCTGCACACGGCGTCATTTCTTAAGGCATTGCTGCCCCTGGCCCTGCCACCCTCAGGGCTATTGTCTTGGTGAGCATGGCGTGCTCTGCAGGATGTGGTTTCCTCTGGGGTCTTCAGGCTTTCAAGGAATTTGGTGAGTCAGGAACAGGATCTGGAAAAGGCAAGCCAGGGATATTAGTCCAGATTAAACTGAAGGGATATTATTCCAGGAAGTGACCAAACTCTGCTTCTTCGTGGAAAACAGAGGGTTTAGGTCCTTCCCATTTTTCAAGCCACGGGACTTGATGTCCCACACAACACCAAGTTTGCTGCAGATACTTAACCCCTCACGGTCCCCTTCCCTTCCCACCTCTCCCACCATCTGCAGAGGGGCTCAGCATTGCCAGTCACTCACCCAGGGTGGGGAAGAAGCAGTCCCCGGGCCCGGGGGGGGACAGGGGGGTGTTGGGCTCCGAGAGCAGATGCCGGCCGGACTCCGAGGGCAGCCTGCTGGCCACGTAGGACAGCTGGGGCCGGGGCCTTGGCTCCGTGCTGGCCGACGGCACCGCCTCGAACACGGGGTTTTCAATGCCCTGGGCGCTGCTGTGGGACAGGAGAGGTGTTTGCATCGTTATTTCAGAGTTTTTTTATCCCCAGGGCTTTGGCTGAGCGTTGGGAACAAGCAAGAAGGGCAGAGAGCAGGTTCAGGCCACAGCGTCTCAGCTGAGAGGAAATGGGGAGCCCAGTGCAGGGGAATGTTCAGCCAAAGTGGTTTCAGGCCTCGCCCTGAAACCTGCTTGGGGTGCAGGGAGACGCAGGCCCTTGAAAAACGGAAGGAGGCACTTTCCACGTGGAGAGAGGGAAGAGAAACAGCAATTTCCCAGAAAGAGAAAGGACTCAGGGTGTGGGTGACACCCCTTTCACTCTGCGGGCTGAGGATATGTGCTGGCTTCACAGGGAAGAAGGAAAGGACAAGACCTTTGCAGGGGCTGGGATGCAAGAGCGTGTGAGGAGCTGGGCGCTTGTGGATTTCCTTACCTATCCATCCTGACAAGCTCGTGGGCACCTGCCAAAGACAAAATGTTTGGGGTGAGGGCTGACAGCACAAGGCCCAGCATCAGGCCCAGACCCACTGCCAGGGCAGTGTTCTGGTGTCTTACCCACCTCCAGTTCCTCCTCTCCCTTTGCATTCCTCCCTCACCTGCTTCTTTAGCCCTCTGCTTTGCTCCCAAACCTCCTTCTCTTTATCCGTGCCCTCTCCCACCTTGTTCACTCCCCAGCCTGGCTCCCTCCCAGGTTGAGACCACAGGCTCCAAAGAAGGGGAAGAGACACTTCTGCAGGTGTGGGGTGAAGTGAGGTGCAGCTGCAGCCTGCCCCACTCCTGCCCAGATGCACTCACCACCCACCTGTGGCACCATCCTGGGGCTCTGCAAACACCACCTGGCACTTGGCTGCCCCTCTTTGGCTGAGCAGCCCCGGGTTAGGCATTCCCTCACCCCCAGATCCCACGGCCCGAGTTACTGGGCTCTGCTGGATGCCTGCCTGGCCATCACCCTGAGCTGAGGTGCTGGAGTTTTGGCCCAAATTGTACCCAAGAAAGGTGCTAGGTGGACATAACCTGGTCCATGATAGCTGAGAGGCAAACCCCCCTGGATTTTGACTGCCCTCTGGGGTGAAGTAGCATCCAGGTGATGCTTTGCAGATGGAGGTGGGAGCTGCAGCCCAGCCCCTGCTAAAGGAGTGCCTGGAGGGCGTGGCTGTCCAAAGCCCAGCTGCTGCAAAAACCACTTCTCCAAAGGTCTCCTCGGAGCCACACAGACACCCCCCGAGCTGGAGAGGAAAACCGCAGGGCCCCGCTTGCCCAAGGGCTGATGAAATGGCTCTGCCAGTGAAGGTGGTGCCCCTTTCCGCTTAATTACCGAAATCTCCGGGAGCCAAGCACGGGCAGGAGCTGGCAGCCAGCTATGCCTCAGCACAGCCTGGGGTTCCAGGGCTAGGGCAGCAGGGGGGAGACCTGGCTTGCTGCAGTCCTATGGCCACAGACATGTCAGGGGTCTTTTTAAAGAGCAGGGTGAGAAAAAGTGCACATAATGCTTTTCAGTCACTTAGAAGGCAAAGCTGATTATTTCAGGTGTGCAGTGGAGGGAGGGATGAGTAAATGAGATGGCTCTCACAGTGGATGTGGAGGAAAGGGCTCAGTAGAGAGCATCCTTACTGTCTTAGAACCTCCAGCATGCTGCTGGTGTCTCCTCCTAGCCCACACTCATCACCAGCAGCCTGCAGGCGTGCTTGGCCCTTCCCAAGACAGCTCTGCAGGAGGCACCTGGCAGGGACCTGTCTTGGGGCCACCTTACACCACGCCCGTGGGACCTGGGGCAGCCAAAGCAGCTGATGCCAGTGGGGCACATCCCATCCAGCCCTGCCAGGCTACTGCAGCCCAGGGGGTGAGATGGGGGTCCTGGTACGTACGTCTGCTGCTGGCAGCTTGTCTCTGCTTGTAAATGAGGAGCAGGATGAGGGGCAGGCAGAGGATGCCCACGATGCAGGCACCCGTGGCCAGCACGGCAGCCGTGATATCTGCAACAGAAGAGCAGAGATGAGCCCTCCCATTCACCTTCCCTTTCCTGGGCTTCTCCAAGCCAAAATCACAAGATTGTTTAGGATGGAAGAGACCTTAAAGATCATTCAGTCTGGCACAGGCCAACCCCGCGTTGCCTCAGAGCTGATGTGGTGTGGCCCCCACACACAGGATTCACACCGGGGTGCGTTGCCAGCTGTGGAGATAAGCTCTGAGGCATCCTGTTAGAGCCCCAGCCAAGGTCCTTCACTGCTGCAGCACATCCCAAGGCTTTTGGTCTTCTAGGTATGAGGAGAGACACCCTGATAAAGGCTCCCAGGAACTTTGGGGCACTGAATGACCCACTGCCAGTCTCAAGGTGCTCGGGCATCAGAGGGCTTGTTACCCACAGCATCTGCTAATTAATGTCCCCAGGAGAATGTCATTCACAGAGCCTCCCAGAAAGGCTGGCAGCCCGCAGGCATTTCTGTGGCCATCAAGGTCCTTGTGGGATGGCTCATGGCAAGACTGAGGGGTGCTTAGGGCAAGGTTCAGCTCCTCTCCTGCACATCCATCTGAGGAAGCAGCTTCTTTCCCTGTGTGTCTGTGTTTTAGGAGGGGACATTTTTCTCTTTTTTCCTGACAGGGCAGGGTGTCCCAGCACTTGAGACTGAAGGTTAGGGACAAAAAAGCACAGCTCCTGGAGACCAGGAACTGCTTCCCTTGTCTGGGCATGCTGAAAAATAATTTTAGCCATATCTGCCCATTTAGGAGCCAGCAAAGGGGGACAGAGAGAGCCACCCAGCAAGAAACCAGCTGCACAGTGAAGTGTGGGCATCTCCATGTCTAGACACAGCTCTGGGGGAGCCCCACTTTGTCTGAGCACTCAAGCAAAATTTGGGTTTCCCCTGTTCAAGAGAGAGGGGGCCCAGGGGTGTAGGAAGAGGTTCCTGCAATTCTTTACCTTTCTGTCCCTTCCCATTTGCTCATGGCAGCAGCCACTAAATCCCTGTTGTGGGAGGGGGCTCAGGTGCTTTAGAACAGCTTGGTAAGTGATCTCCATGGGCTTCAGGACAGTCAAGTACCAGGTGATGGGCTGAAGAAGGCTTTCCTTAGCCTGGGGATGTGCCTGTCATGCACACCCTGTTGGAACAGCACTGGAAACCACCCTCCCAACACCTGGCTGTGAGGTTGCATGTGGGCACTGGTGTGTTAGCACTGATCCCTAGGGAATGCATGGTCCAGGATGGTGAGCAGCACATTGGAAAGAGGGGTTTTCCCCTTACCTTTGCCGGTGGCAGTGTGAAATGTGCAGTTTTGAAGCCCTCCTTTGCCTGCAGAAGAGAACAGAAAAGCTCAGGATTCAGTCAGTTCCCACAGAACTCCTGACCTGCTGGCTGCCCTTGCCTTTTCCCTCTGATACTGAGAACATCATCCCAGAGCAGCCCAAAGCAGGAGTTTAGTCCTGAGAAGTGTTCACTGAGATCCCTGCTGCAAGACCCGCTTTGTCCAGGGCAGCAGGGCCCATCCCTGATTGTGCAGCCAAATTTTTTTTACAGTCTAAAAGAAAAGCTATGTAACACTGCAAATCAAGGCCAGGAGATGCCTTCCCCTCCCTTATGCCTCTCCCACTGGGCTGCTGTCCCAAGGTTGTCTGTGAGCCCTCACCCAGGCTTGCACCACCAGCCAGCTCCTTTTAAGTTGAGGCTTGTTTTCCTCTCTGCCAGAAGGAGGTTGAAGAAGATCAGCTAAGCTATGTACCATGGATTTTATTGCATTCCAGCCTCTTGAGTTATTAAGATTTTTTTTCTTTTTTTTTTTTAATGTTTCATTGCTCTCAAGCTCTAATTCAAACCTTCAACATCTGCTGCTCTTTGACTTCTGGAACACACCCTGCAAGTCCAGCATCAGCACACGCTGCCTCCCCAGCCCCAGTGCTGCATCCCTCACCACCCCTTCCCTGGCACTGTGCTCTGGCACGGCTGCAGGGCTGGCAGGGCAGCCTCACCTCGTTGGATCTGCAGCTCCACAAAGCCATGAGCCACCTGCATGGTGTGGGGCTTGTTGTGACCTTCCCTCCTGACCTCCACGGCGTAGCAGCAGTAATTCCCGCTGTCCTGCAGCGTCAGGTTCATCACCACGATGTGGAAAGCGCCGTGGTGGTCAAGGACAAACTCCACGCCGTGGTGGCCGCTTTGCCGCCCAACAGGGGGTTTTTGGGAGGCGTTGCCCGGCAGCTCGTGGTGCCTGCCGAGGTCGTGGCGCAGCTCCTTGTCGGTGACGTTGCGGATGTGCCTCTTGTCGGAGCAGCTCTGGTCGCCCGTGCTGCTGAAGTACCAGGTTTTGTAGAGCAGGTCGTGGCGCTCGGCCAGGGGGCCGCTGATCCGGCAGGTCAGGGTGACGTTCTGGCCCTCGGGGCAGACGCACAGCGAGTACGGGGTGGTGATCAGGAAAGCCGCTGCCCCTCCTGCCAGGGAGAAGGTACCAAGTCAGAGCCTGGATTTACCCTGAGTTTGTAGCAAAACTGGCCAAAAAAGCACCGCAAACCCACCAGCGTTGTTGGCAAAGGGTGGGGGGGCCCTGTCAGGGGTTGCCCAGAAAGAGCTGTGGCTGTCCCATCCCTAGAAGTGTCCAAGACCAGGTTGGATGGTGCTCTGAACAACCTGGGAGGGTGGAAGTTGTTGAAACTACATAATCTTTAACTCCCTTCTAACTCAAATCTTCCAGGATTTTGCATTGGGACTGGGAGCACAACTTGACCCTAGAAATCAACTCTGCAGCAGAGACATGCTTTAAATACAGTTAAGCATCAGCAGCAAGGAGGCAGAAACTTCTCTGGGTACAGCAGAGATGTGGGGCAGGGAGGCAAAGGAGGATGAGAGGAGAAGCAAGGCAACAGGGTTATGGCTTGTAAAGGAGGAAACACAAGCACAGCTGGGCCAGCTGCAAAAAAATAAAAGGAGCGAAAACAAACAGAAAAGTTCTAGGAGGAGCAGTGCCCCCCCCCCCTTCTCCCCCAGATGAGGCGGGGAGCAGGTCCCACCCTCCTTGTTTTTCATCCCCCAGGGAGGAAAAGGGGAAACTGGCTGATGCTGACAGTGAGGAGCTGCTGGAAAATGAAAACAATTTTCAGAAAGAAATTCTGGAATGTGAGCAGGAGGCGTGGCAGGAGTGGGAGCAAGAGGCATTGCTGGTCTTTCCCCAGCACATTGATGGGGGTACTGCTGGGTAAGGGGAGCTGTAGGGGAGGGAAAAGTGCAAAGACAGGAGAGGTTTTGGTGCTCTGGCCCTGCCACACCTTCATGTTTGCAGAAGCGCTAACGTCACTTCGAAAACAGAAGAAAAAGCAGATTCTGGGTTTATTTACTTTAAATTACTGTGGAAAAGAGGTTTCTGTGGCTGGTTTGCAGCAGAGAAGATGTTACAAGGATGAGATGGTGGTGGGTTTTTTTTTATTTTGGTAACATCCTGTTGTGCTTCGTTTCGCTTTGCGGTTTCTCGGTTGCTATATCAAAAGGCCGTCAATCACAGGCAGGGCGTGATGTGCCTGCCCGCGAGCACCCAGCCAGGCCAGAGGCTCCCCACTGCTGGGCCACCCAGAGAGCACCCTCCTTCTGAGAGCACAGTCACTGTGTCACCTGCCTGGCCCCGGGCTCTGCTGGAGAGAGTGAAACCAAAAACGTGCCTCCCACCTCTGGTGGTTATCTCTGACTCTTAGGTGATGGTGCAAGAGGAGCCCATGAGTCCCTGCCAGAGGCTGCTCTGCAGGGAGAGAGAGACTTTGGGAAGATTGGCCCCGTTGCTCTCCCTGCCCTGGAGCCCACAGTGCCAAGGAGTCCCCAGAGGCAGAGCTGGCGTGACCTTTGCCTGACCACTCCAGCTAATTGCTTCCTGCTCCCCGCAGCACCTACTGGAGCTGCTCTGGGGCAGAGGTCTGTGTGGCCTGAGCTCAGCTCTGCCTCGTTCAGTCTCATTTTCAAGCCCTGACTTCTCCTTCTCCTGGGGTGCTGCTGGGGCCAGGATGCACGGCCAGGCTGGAGGGGTTCTGGCAGGCAGCAGAGCGGGTCCCCCACCTCCTTGCCAAAGCACCGAGCACAAAAGGCACTTCAGATGTGTTTCTGATACCTGCTGCAAGGGGAAGTGCCCCATTCACATCGGGCGTCTCCTGGGAGCCAGAGGAAGGGAAGCCAGGGCTCTATTGGAGGAAGCCACACTTGCAACACCTTCCAAAAGTATCTGCAGGATTCTTTTGTTTTCCACACACCCCCCCTCAGATGAAGTGGGGCTCATCCCCGCATGGTTTGTGAAGCTCTGCCTTGCTAAACCATCCAGCCTCCAGCTCCGGAGCTTGATGGGAACGGTCTGGCTGGAAAGTCAGTGCAGCCCACGCTTTCGGGGAGGGGCAGAGGTTACCATGTGTGCAACCTTCAGCATTACAGGCTTCCTCTCCTTCTCTGCAGGGAGGGAAGGCTCTCAAAAGCCTTTGAGTGGAGGGGAAAGCATCTGGCAAGGCACGGTACAGCCCAGAGCAGTGCCAGGGCAGTTGGTGCTCCCTCCCTGAGGCTTGAAACACATGCTGGATGCCAGATGGAGCCCAGAGAAGACATCTTCTGGTGGTGTCTTTATACTAAAGCCCATGTATCTTTAATCTCCTGGGCTTCTTCCATGCCCAGAGCCCAGCCTTGGCTCCTTCCACATCCCAGTCAAACCATTCCCTTTGAAGTCAGAGCTGCTGGCAAATGCCAAAATAAAGCCAGGTGCACATCTCTGCACATCTCCAGCTAGTTGGACCAGCTGAAGGCTGAGCTGAGAGCTGTTGTCTTGTCACCATCTGGTAAAGGCAGAGGAGGTCTCAAGCAGGTGCCAGAAGTGTCCCTTTTCCTCTTTGGCCCCTCAGTAACTTAATCTCCAGCCAGTGGTGATGCATCGGTGCGGTGCAGAGCCCAGTGCAGTGTTGGTACATCCCAGTGCTGACTGGCATCACTCTATTGATACGTGGGAACTCTGCTTTCAGACGAAGCAGAAACACAAAAAAGTGCAGAAACCTGTGCTGCTTGGCCGACCAACAGCTTAAATAAGTCAGGATTTCACACCAATTCTGGGTTGGTCACCAAAAGCCTCTCCTGGCTGCTTCTCCTGTGTTTGGTTCCCGGCCCTGGCAAGCAGGTGTTTGATCTTCACTCCTGTGCTTGACAGAAGTGATTTCCACACGGGGCTGCCTTTTTCCACTCCGAGGAAATCTGCAGGGATCAGGAGATGGAGCCTTTGGAGGGGCTCACCTGCTGCAGAGGAGGGGCTGCTGGAAACAGAGGCGGAGCAAGGAGCTCTGCTTGCTTCCTCTTCTGGGAGTTCTTGTAGCAGGCTCACATCAAAGTGCCCCGAGCCCCATTGTCACTGTGCTGTGATTATGCCTCAGTTATCAGCCAGGTGAGATGTGCAGGAGCATCTGTATCTCTGCAGAACTACCTCGAGCAGGAAAGAATGAGGAGAGAAAAAACTTGCTGAAGATGCCCGAGGCATGTTAACAGCCCTCATCTCCTGCACCCCATGGGCTAAATGGCTTTCCAGCAGTGGGGGTACCCATCATCCAGGCACTGGAGGGAGCAGCCTCGGGGGGTCCTGCCTTGCTCCTCTTCCAGCACAGCCCTGGGATGTGATTTTGGAAAGCCCAGCTCAGCTGCCATGCTTTAGGGGAAGAGGAGCCACTTCCCCATTCACCTTGCTGCCAGCATCCCCAGGCTGGATGTCTCCAAGGGCTACTTCTCCATCAATTCCTGCTAAAATTAGTTGGGGGTTCAGAAAGTTTTGGCAGGCGCGTGATTGCGCAAAACTCGGTTCCTCTGGCACCAGCCTCACACTGAACATCAGCATCCAAGCTTGTTGTGTTGCAGAAGGCCTGAAGTTCAGTCCCAGCGCCCCAGATGCATAAATGAAATCATCCAAATCCCTGTGGAGATGCTGGGAATTGCTCCCTGATGCCGAGACTTGGATGGGAAGCAAAACGTGGTTCAATCCACACCAACCTTGCCATCCCAGAGGAGAGGAGAAGAGACCTCTGGCCCCATTGCAGTGGGGCATCTTTGGGGATCTTTTCTTCCCAGAGATGCACTGGCAGAAATCGTGGAGGCAGTCACTTTGTCTCGGGAGAGAGGCTGAAGCCAAGCCCGATGCTCATCCTCCGCCTGCACAGGGCAGGGAGGGATCATGGTCCCTCCCAGCTTCCTTCTCTGAGTCGTGGCCCAGGGTGGAACCGCGGTTTTAATGCCACCGCCCCCGTTCCACTGCCTGGCCCCGGACCCCCGAACAGAAACTGCCTGCCAGGGCTGTTGTGGAGTCAGGCATGAAGGAGCCCCCTCCCAAAGCATCCCGCTGATAAGCAGCCTGCGAGTTTCCAGCGCTGGGAAGCGCTCACTCCGGGGAAGGGGAACTCGGCAGCCACTCACGGTGGCCCTGGCCACGGCTGGTTGCCCAGCCGGAGGAGCTGCCCGGCACATCTCGGCGGAGCGCAGCACCCTTAGAGAGGACATCCCGGCCCCGCTCGCACAAATCCCCCTCTCCCCGCTCCCCCTGGGATGTTGGAAGGGTCTTCTCACCGTGGCACAGCGGGGACCCCCACCGTGCCAGGGAAAAGTGCTGTGCGGGAACGGAGCAGCTTTTCCAGCCCGGGATCTCCAGCGAGAGGCTGGCGGGGAGAGGCAGCTGCTTCCCTTCCACGCATGTTAGATCAGAGCAGAGGAAGAAAGAAAAAAAGACCTCAGAGTTTTAGAACAGCAGCTCCCCTGTGGCCCCTTTACCCCAGCACAGCCAGCACCGTGTGAAACACTGGCTCGGTCCCCCACACACCAAAATCACGGGAGAAGAGAGCGAATAACGCCCCAGACGCTCCAGATTCCTTGTGCCGAAGCAGAGCCCCGAGCAGGCGAGCAGGGTGCCCCAGTGAGGAGAGTTTCTCCGGGCAGGGAGGAGAGCAAAGCGAGCTGGAGCTTACCGTGGGAAGCGAGCAGGCAGAGCGCAGCCAGCAGCAGCCCGGCGCGGGGGGACGCTGTCCCCATGGCGGCGGGGTGACCGCGGAGAGGTGGCCTCTGCGGAGCCACCGCACGCTCTGAGCAGCCCCGCAGCGGCAGCCGGACTTGCGCTCACAGGAAATTTCATCGCGAGTCGCGCAGCGCTGGAGAGAACGGCGAGCACCCCCCGGAGGTGAGAGGCTGCAGGGAGACCCGCGGGTGGGGACCGCTTCGGACCCCACCTCCTCGGGCAGTGGGTGCCTCTGCTGGGTTTCTTCCCTTCCAACCTCGCTTAGAGCCGGCCCTGTGCATTTTTGGGCTGCTAAGGAGGGTGCTCGCCATGCCGAGGTACTTGTGGCGCTGGTCTCCATCCCCTTCCCAGCAGGAGCGGATTCCTTGGGCCGGCTTGTAACTTTGCTCGCAATTACTGTTTTTCCCTTGTTCGTGGGGATTTTTGTGAGTATTAGGGAGGCAGAATCTCTCCTGGGATGAATGGGCAGCAGGGAAGGGTTACTCAGAGCAATGCTGACTTAGAAGAGAACAGAGTTTTCCCAAATAAACGAATAAAATGGGAGCAAAGCATCCCCCTCCTACAGCTCATTTACACTTTGCCCTGAAATAGCAAAGCAGCGCCATGGTCTGACACATAATTCCTCCTGAAGCTTCTCTTCAAATTCCAAAGGCATCAACAAAATTTCTCGCTGCAGCTGAGAGCTGCCTCATTTTCAGTCAGCCTTCCCTGGAAAGTGGAGCCCAGATAACATGGAGTTTTGCAAATCACAGGAAACTTTGCTGGTTGCCTGCTCTGAATCCGGAGTTGTTCAGGGAAATATAAAAGTACCTAATTACCATGTGTCATTGTGGTTTTTACAGCAAACAAGGCTGTGATGTTGTGATACTCCTGCCATAAATGTAACTCTTGGCTGGCTGGGAGAAATTTGTTGCTGGGGGAAGGTGTGGTGGGCATGAAGCCCAGACACCCCAAGAAAATGGTTTATTGTTCCAAGCCCCCAGCTCTGTGCTGAGCCCTTTGGCAGAATGGTGTGTCATTGTCACCTGTCCACCCCCAGGTGGGATGACACCCCCATAAGACAGCCAGGACATCCAGGTGTCCATGCAGGGGCAGGGACCACTGAAAGAGGCTCCGATCTGGCTGAGCCCGATCAGCAGTGACATTGTGGTCAGCAGGAAGGGGGTGGGACCATGGGAGGTTGGTCCAGTTGCCCAAGATCCTTGGTTTTTTCCTCCCCTGAGCCATGGCAGCATCATCTCCAGGTATTTCCCATCCATATTGCCACACTTGTTAGGAGCAATCAAGGCATCCCCAATGTCAAAGCAAGGACTCACACACACCCCTTCCAAAGGCAGGGAAGCACAGTGGGGTTCAGTCTGGTTTTCCCTGTGCCATGGGCTGCTCCCTGGTGTTGCCAGCAATGGTAAAAGGGGAGGGACCCCACAGAGACAGGCTTTGCTTGGGAATAAGGGTGTAATTTAATCTCAGTACAATTATCTCTGTACCCAGCCATCACCTGGAAGTGCGTCTGAAGCCACGACTCATTTCATTTGGAGCCCTGCACGCTGTTTGTGTCTCTTGGCAGTGTTGAGCCATTGTTGGTGACTGACCTGGACAGATCCAGCCTTTCCTAGCCAGCTCCAGAGATTGCCCAGCAAATGCCTCCACAGTGCTTAACACGATGTCCCATGTCCCACAGGCCACCACCATGGTGTACGTCACCGTCCTGGATGAGAACGACAACGCTCCCGCCTTCCGGCAGCAGCTGTACGAGGTGACCCTCGACGAGGGTCCCTCCACACTCAACGCCACCCTGGTCACCGTGCAGGCCCTGGATCAGGATGAGGGACCCAATGGCACGGTGGCCTATGCCATCACCGAAGGCAACATCTTGGGTACCTTCCACATTGACAATGCCACGGTCAGTACGGACACCGGCCCCTCTGCAGATGTGTCCCTGTCCCGCTCCCCTCACTCCCAGCTGCTCTCCCGTGTCCTTGCAGGGGGAGATCCGCACAGTGAAGGAGCTGGACTATGAGATCAGCCACGGGCGCTACACCTTGATCGTCACCGCCACCGACCAGTGCCCCATCGTCTCGCGCCGGCTGACGTCGACCGCCACGGTAAGGAGCTGACAGTGGGGTTGCAACACTGCAGCCTCTCTGGGGTCAAGGAGTTCCCACTTTGTGAGCAGTTTCACATCTCCTTCCCAGCGGTCACCAGTTGCTTTTCCCAGCTGTGGCCAGTTTGCCCAGTTGCTGATGCCTTCCTCCCTCAAGGGTGTTTCAAAACAGGGTCATGCACAAGAGATGCTTCTGGGTTATTTAGCACAGTTATTTGGTACTGCAGAGACAGAGAAATTCCTGGAACTCCTTTGAAATTGAATTATGTTTTCTTGAGATGTCCTCTTGGTCCTTCCACCTTGAAGGGACCAAGAATCCCTGCAGGTAGTAAAGTATTATAGCATTAATTTCAGCTTCATCTTTATCTTTTCTTGCTATTTAGGCACTTTTAAAATTCACTTTTCCCTTGTAAGGAGGTTATTTAAAGCCTCTAGTCATTTTTATGTTGCTTTTCTCTGTAGCTCTTTCTATTTACCCTGGGCCATGGTGACCGGAACTCAGTGCACTGCTCGAAGACTGGGGATGGCAGGCGAGCAGCTTCAAAGCAAATATTTTGCAGGAACTGAGTACACTGATTATTTTTTTGACCAAAACCAAAATTTGACTAATTGTACAGCATGCCTAGATTGATTTGGTGGTCTGCAGGTGGCAGGGATGGGTTAAACCTTCTGTCTTGATTGCTATTGTACCTCACCTTGATATTGAGCCACAGGCTTTGTAATCCTCCAAAAGGAGATAAGTTATTGTGTGTGAATGTGAAAAAGAAGAAAAACTGAAGGGGAGACATCAAGTGTGGGAAATTTCTATGGATAAAATCTCTCCACACAAGCCTGGCAGTGGGACTTCATGCTTAGACAAAGGGAAGGCCTTCAGATTTGGGCATCTGATGGTGCTGGGGATGACTTCCTGGCCCAGGACAGAGTCAGGGTTTAACTGCAGGCAGCAAAGGCAGCAGCTGCCATGTACTGCAGGCGACGGTAGATCTTCCCCTGCATTTGGCTCAAGAAGAGACATGAACTTGGAAACCCCCTCAGCAACAAGCACCGACGCCAGGAAAGATAGGAAACACCCTCCGTCCACTGCTCAAGGAGTTTGTGCCAGCAGTGTATGAAAACAAAGCATTTAGGAGGAGGTTTAGGGATTATTTGAGATCCCCAGTGATGGGAAATCCATCACCCTGATAAGGCATGCCAGTGTTTGTTTTCTCCACTGCTAGGAAACGGAGCAGAAACTTGGATGTACTCTCTGTAAAGCTTAGATTTAACCAGCAACAAATGCCCATCTGATGGATTTCACTGTTCTTCTACCCAGGAGGTCAGAAAACTCCTCATTTCCGGCGTCTTTCTCATAACCACCTGTACCACCAGTAGTGGCAGTGGCTTTGTTGGAACAAGGATGAAACCTGTCAATTTTTTAAAGTTTGCTCAGCATTAGTAATTAAATATTTGTTGGAGGAAAAGGAGTGAGCCAGGGTGAAGCTGGCTGCAGAAATTGCGTGTCTCCAGACTCATCTCTGTGGTTTTGTCTGTCCTGCTTGGACATGGATGTGGAGGACATTGGGCTTTTGGGTTGAGTTCCCCACCGTGGTGTGTGGCCCAGAGGTTTAGCAGTGTGCGGCTGGAGTCCTGTAGTGTGTGTGTAGGATGGGCATGATCAGGAATAACCGAGTTGGAATCTCTGAGCTGTGTGCTGGATGTCTGGTGAATCCAGAAAAGCCAGAAATACAGGAGGTATTTTGCCATGTCACCCATCCACAGCTTCCCACGCTCATGGCCAGAGGGGTGGTCTTCCCTTCCCCTTCCATCCCTCTCCTCTCACAACCCTCTCATGCTTCTCACCG
Organism: Chloebia gouldiae; assembly: GCA_003676055.1. Lineage (NCBI taxonomy): Eukaryota > Metazoa > Chordata > Aves > Passeriformes > Passeridae > Chloebia > Chloebia gouldiae. The sequence goes on from QUSF01000053.1 coordinate 1,065,553, forward strand.
TGGCCGCAGGTGCTGGTGAACCTCAATGACATCAACGACAACTGTCCCACCTTCCCGCGGCCCTACGAGGGTCCCTTCGATGTCACCGAGGGGCAGCCCGGCCCTCGTGTCTGGACTTTCCTGGCCCATGACGGGGACTCGGGACCCAGTGGACAGGTGGAATACAGCATCATCGCCGGGGACCCCCTCGGTGAGTGGGGACACAGGGCGTCCCCTCTCCCGCTGGTTCCCCCGTGGAATAGCCTGGCTTGCAGGAGCACGGGGAGGAAGCATTTCAGAAAAGCCATCCTCCCTCCCAGCTCAGCCTGTTGACACCAGGAAATCCTGTTTTGAGCAACAGGAAACTTAACCTGTTCGTGCCTGGACAGGGGGTAGCTGGGGCTTGTGGAGGGAAGGGGGAAATCTGCTAAACGATAAAGGCAAAAAGAAGTCCAAAAGGCAAAAAAAAAACAAAGTGCAGAAAGAGAAACTGAGCCTCATCCCTGAGTCCCTGTGCGGTTTGCAGAGGGTTGGGGGACCAAGTTGCTCTGCAGCACTCACAGCTCCACCAGCACCATGGTGCAGATGGCAGAGGAGCTGGGGACATTCCTAACCATGGGGACATCTGGATGTGCCTCAGTGAAGGGAGTGGTGACTGCGGTCCAGGGGATCTGGAAGGCAGAGCCCAGGGCCCTCTCCCATCTGACCCCACTGCAAAGCTTTTCCAGAACCAGCAGGACAAGGCCCTTTGGCTCATGGGGGGTCTGTACCGTGTAGCCCACCCTGCTCTGGCCTTCCCAGGGCATGGAGGGGCTGTTGGCATCTTCAGAAAGGCACAGAAAACAGGGACAGGTGCCTCTTATTTGGCCATTCACCACATCCCCTTCTCCTGCTGCTACCTGGGGGTGCATCCAGCACAGTCCCCAGCTGTCAATCCTCCCATATCTGCAGTAACAGGCCATGGGTTTGCCCCCAAACCTGCCATGGTGTCCCAGCTCCCAGACAAGCCACTCCCTGGGGAGCCAAAGCACAGTGAGAGCCAGGGCCCCACTGTCTCCGGCAGGGGAATTTGTCATCTCCCCAGTGGAAGGAGAGCTGCGGGTGCGGAAGGACGCCGAGCTGGACCGCGAGAACATCCCCTTCTATAACCTCACCATCGCCGCCCGGGACCGGGGCGTGCCTCCCCTCAGCTCCACCGTGAGTCCCCCAGGCTGGCACGGGGGGCTGTAAGCTGTCCCTCATGCCTAATTCCTTCCCTTTTGGTCTCTGGCTTCATTCTCCTCCCTCCATCTCCTTCTCCTTGTCCCTAGGCCTTTCCATACTGGGCTGAGTTGGGGAGACCCACCTCTTGCCTGGGGAGTGCAAGAAAAGGATGGGAGCCTGGAAACATGTGCCACATGCCTGCCCTGCTTCTCTCCCTGGCAGATCCTGGTGGGTGTCCGTGTGCTGGACATCAACGACAACGACCCCGTGCTCCTGAACCTCCCCATGAACCTCACCCTGAGCGAGAACGCCGCCGTCTCCAGCTTCGTCACCCGCATCCTCGCCCGGGACGCGGACCAGGGCCCCAACGCCCTCCTGACCTTCGACATAACAGCAGGGAACACGGAGAATGCCTTCTACATCAACAGCACTGTATGGCCCTGGAGCGAGGGTGGGATGCTGGGATAAGGAGGGTGGGAACCCAGCTATGCTGTCTGGCATCCTAATCCTGTCAGGAAATGCCCTAGGGGAAGCATTCCCCACATCCCACGTGGTGTTTTCTCCCTTGTTTTTCCCTGTAGAGTGGCATCGTGTACGTGAACCGCCCGCTAGACAGGGAGCGGGTGGCCGAGTACAGGCTGACGGTCACGGTGAAGGACAACCCCGAGAACATTCGCAATGCCAGGCGGGTAATTACAAACACTGCCGGGGCCTCCAGCGGGGCAGACAGGAGGGCAGGTGGGGAAAATGGCCAAAAACAAGTGGTGCCTTTACCCATGGTGTTTCTGATAGCAAGCCCACCCCCAGAAAGCACCTGGGGATCACAAGGAGGGGGCTACAGCCCCATTCCCATCAGAGAACAGGACCAGTAGGATCGAGGGCAAGTCCAAATTTGTTTACTCCATGCAACAGCAGATGTCATGGAAGGTGGGACAGTGTTGGGCTGGAGAGTTGGACAACCACATTGATAGTGGAGCATCCTTTGACTGCCCAAAAGGAGGGTCCCTGCCCATCCTCGGGGGTAGTCCAGGGAATGCAGAGATGGGAGAGGGAGAAGGTGAACTCAAGGAAAGGACATTATGGTCATCGCTCTCTTGTCCCAATTTTCCTTTAGGATTTTGACCTGCTGGTCATTTCCATAGCGGATGAGAACGACAACCGCCCCCTCTTTACCCAGGGCTCCTACCAGGCTGAGGTGATGGAGAACTCGCCCCCTGGTAGGTCTCTCTTCACTCCTTTATGTGGCTCCTGGAGACTCCCTTCAGGGCTGGATAAGGAGAGGTGTCTCCTGTCCGTGGTGGAGACAAGATGTTGAGCAGGGCAGGGCTGCACTGGGATGGGGATTCTGAGTTTGAGGAGCTTGTGCCTTGATGAGCCTTGAGGACACCATAGCTTTGGTCCATGCTGCTTGTGGAAACCCTTCCTGGCGCAGGTCAAAAATGGGCACCATTTGGGATTTGCTCAGCTGCAGCAGGTGCCCGTGGGCTGAGTGGAGCCCTGGGGGCAGCCTTGAGGGCACCCATGTGCGCAATGCCCTGAAGAGGATGGGCTGCCATCTCTCCATCAACTGGAACTGCCTTGCTCCAGGGGTTAGAGATTTTTAAAAGAGTCCAGCCTGTCCAGATACACATTTCCCAGACAAAGAGCTAGAAACACTATTCTTATTTTGTGTTGCCTTCCTGCCATTTAAATTGCTCCCAGCTCCAAGACCTCAGGCATCCTGTCCTGCCATTGAGCAACATCTCAAGCAAAGGGTTTGGGTGCCTCCAGGTGGCACCCTCAGTGGCAGAGTGCTGGTGGCACCCCTCTGATGGATGTGTCTGTCTGTTTGCTTTTAGCTGGATGTCCCACCACCTCTCCTGGGCCTCGCGAGTTGGTCTGCAAGGCTGCAGCAGCCACCCCCCAGTGCCTCATACCCCATGAGGCCCAGCTCTGTCACATCCTCCATCCATTCATTGCTGTCCTTCATGTGTCACCAGGGTGGGAGGGGGACAGGGGGGCCCTGCAGGGGATTGCCACCCTCCCTAATGCTTCTGTCATGTCATCCAGGGACTCCAGTCACAATGCTCAATGGACCCATCCTAGCTTTGGATGCTGACCAGGGCAGCAATGCCGTGGTGACCTACGAACTCCTGAAGGCATCCCTGGACCTCTTTGTTATCAACAACAAGACAGGTGGGGCAGCTCTGCTGGTCCCCAACCCAGGGCCACCAGGTCCCCATGTGGTGTGCCACAGGCTTTTCCTCTTCTCCAGGTGTGGTTTCGGTGAAGCCCGGTGGTGTGATAGACCGAGAGGCTTTGCTGGACCCTCACCTGGAATTCACGCTGGTGGCTCGTGATGTGGGGGGGCTGAACAGCACTGCCAGCCTGGCAGTGACCATCCTGGATGACAATGACAACCGCCCTGTCTTCCAGCCAGCATCCATCACGGCGCGGCTGTTGGAGAACAGCCCTCCAGGTCAGCACTGGATGTGAGGGTGGGAAATGGGGTGACCTGGGTGTCCCCTTGGGACTGTGAAGATCCAGCTCCCATTGACACAGTTAGCCAGGATGGGGTCAAAGGGAAAACCTGGGGATTGAGGCTGCCTATGTTGCTTGATATTTGCCTTGGGACCAAGGACTTGTTACTGCTGTCCTCCAACCCTCGCTTGAGAGGGCTGTGTCCCACCTTTCCAGGCTTCTCCGTCCTCCAGGTGACAGCCACAGATGCTGACAGTGGCCTCAACCAACAGCTGGACTACCGTATTGAGGGTGGTGGCCAGGACAGGTTCCTGATTGATGCCACCACGGGGGTGATCCGCGTGGCCAACATCACCATTGACCGGGAGGAGCGCGATGCCTACCGGCTGACAGTGGTGGCCGTGGACCAGGGCATGCCGGCGCTTTCGGGCACCGCCACTGTCAGCATTGTCATTGACGACATCAACGACTGCCGGCCTGAGTTCATCAACCCCATCCAGACCGTCAGCATCCCCGAGTCAGCTCCCCCTGGCACCGTGGTGGCCGAGGTGACCGCCATTGACAGGGACCTCCACCCTCGCCTGGAGTACTACCTGCTGGGGATCGTGGCCCGCGATGACACGGACGCGCTGGTGCCCGAGCAGCAGGGAGCATTCACGGTGGATTTTAGGACAGGTAGGAGAGCGGGAAGGGTGGAGTGGGCAGTGTGGACCCCTCTCCTCATTTCTGCTTCTACTTCTTCTTCTCTGCCTGGAGGTAGGTGTCCGAGGTACAGGGTGGTGGTGTTCCTCTCCTGCCACCCCGCTGTCCTACAGCTGCCCTGTCTCACCCTGCCCTGTCTTCTCTTTCCTGTCTGACTGACTTAACTTTGCTTTCTCTTCTGGCTCTCGGCCTGACAGGTTTGTCTCTGTGTCTGTGCTCATTTCTGTCTCCGTGCCACCCGTGGCCACCCTCCATCTCACTCATCTCCACTGGCAGAGATGGCCTCCGTTGCGGGCCGGGGGCTGCTCAGCCTTGGCAGACTGCACCCCAGCACCCTCCCTGGGGGAGCAAGGGAGCACTCCAGGGCAGGTGGTGGGCTCCTTTGGGGAAGGAGGGCCAGGAGCTCCCCACATCTCTTTTGGAGGCACAAAGCTGATCCAAGACAGAAAAATGCCCTTGTTGGAAAAGATACAGGACAAGATTGTTAAAGATGCTGAGCTCAGGTGGATGGGGTTGTGAAGGGAAGCAGCAACAGCTGCTCCCAAACCCCTTTTAGATGCACAACCAGAACCACCTGAGGGCACGTGGAACAGGCAGGTAGGAAGGACATGGAGAGCAGGGGGAGAGCAGTTGTCTCTTCCTGCAGTTCACAAGTGTTTTCCTCATTCACCCTTTGGAGAGGCAGGAGAACAAGCGTGGTGCAGGATGCAGCAGTCAGCTGGTACACACTTCCCTGCCCAAGCAGGGGCACAGGCATGGCCTGTGACATGACATCCCTTTTTTTGGGATTCCCAGGAGCTGTGAAGATCAAAACTCCCCTCAACCGTGAACTAGTGGCCACCTACGAGGTCACCATCTCTGTCCATGACAACGCCAGCGAAGTCCTCGACCGCTCAGTCAGCGTGCCCAACGGTAAGGGTGGGCTCTGCCCAGGCAGTGTGGGGACAGGGACTGGCACAGCCCTTCCCAGGCACCAGTGCAGCTTCTGGGTAATCAGCAGCTTTCCCACAGTCCTCTCCATCCTGACCAACAACATTTCCAGTGGGACCAGTCCTGGACAAGCTCCCATCAGGTACAGGTTCCCTCCTGAGGACTCCTTTAGAGAATGTCCCAGACATCCCAGGGCTGCAGTGGGTATGGAAAGAACTGTGTGCCCATAACCTTACCACGGGAGACACTCATCTCTTCATTACCTTTCCTATCATAACTTGCCAGCCCGCTATGGCTAAATTCAGACTCATGTGTGAGAAGACACACGAAGATCAGGAGCAGGTGTCCCACTGCAGCATAGGGACTCCCATAACAAGCTCAGGGCATAGTGGCTTTGGGGCATATTAAACTTTTTCTTGATGAACCAGCACCTGCTGGTTCTCTGGACTTTCACATTTGTGCCTTTACAACCCTCCTTCCTCCCAACTTTCCTTCACTTCTCTTTCTCACTTTTTCTTCTTCTCTTCTCATCCCCTGTGGTTTCCACCATGGCCACAGCCAAGCTGACAGTCAACGTCTTGGACGTCAATGACAACACACCCCGCTTCCGCCCCTTCGGGGTCACCTACTTCACTGAGCGGATCCTGGAGGGAGCCACGCAGGGCACCACGCTCATCTCCATCTCAGCGGTGGACCCAGACAAAGGTGCCAATGGGCAGATCACCTACGAGCTGCTGAACCTCTCTCCGGAAGGTTACGCCTGTCTGGAAGACCATTCAGCAGGTTGGTGGTCTGGGGAGGTGGGACTCTGGGGCAGGTCGGTGACCTGGTTCAGGTCTCTCATTTCAGGGTCTGCCATCCTCTAGGGAAGGTTGTGGCCAACAGGACAGTGGACTATGAAGAGGTGCAGTGGCTGAACTTCACCGTCCGTGCCTCCGACAATGGCTCTCCCCGCAGATCCGCTGAGATCCCCGTGTACCTCCAGATCGTGGATATCAATGACAACAACCCTGTTTTCAGTCAACCCTCCTACCAGGTCAGCACCCTGTCAAACTGTTTGTGGGGCTGGGCCCTGCCCGCCTGGTGAGGACAGGCACAGAGCTGGGGGTTGTCCAGGGACACCGTCTCTTCCCTTTGCCCATGCTTGAGCCATTTGGAGAAGATGGTCAAGCCTGGCACGCGCTTTGTGCCGGCACCTTGCTGGGAGTCTGGCTGTGCCCAGTCCTGGCTGCCAGCTGTGCCCTTGGTTATTGCCCACTGAGGCAGCACAGGCTGAGCCAGTCCTGCCTGCTCCCTCTCTTGCAGAAAGCTGTCTTCGAGGACGTGCCATTGGGTACGGTCATCCTGAGCGTCACGGCCACCGATGCAGATTCCGGGCAGTTTGCTCTCATCCAGTACAGCCTGAGTGATGGAGAGGGCAAGTTTGGGATAAATCCCAACACGGTAAGGAGCCAACCGAGGCTGGAACAGAGCACAGGAAGGGAGAGGAGGCTGAAATGGTCCCAGCTTTTGCCTTGCTCCCACACCTCACCTTCTGCCCCTTCTTGAGTACCAGCTCTGCCAGACGAGGTCCACCTGAAGGTCTCTGTGTGCTGCAGGGTGACATCTACATCCTGTCAGCCCTGGACCGGGAAAAGAAGGATCACTACACACTGACAGCTGTGGCCAGGGACAACCCTGGGGATGTCTCCAGTAACCGTCGGGAGAACTCTGTGCAGGTAGGACTCTCCTCCTCCCACCACCCCTTGGGTGCTGGTCACCAGCAAGAAGGCATTAAAGCTCCACCTTTCCTCCCCAGTGGCTGGACTGGGGGGAATTAGGCAGAAGGAAGAGTGGTGACGCCAGGAGCTGTGGGGCGGATGGTGTGGGGCACTTTGTGCTGCAGGGACAGCACGTCAGCAGGAGGGGCAGGGGAGGGTGACACTATTGTCTGCAAGGGCTGTGGCATGAATGGGTGCCCCAGCCACGGTGGCCCCCATTGTTGGAGGCAGGAATTCAGCCGGTGGAGTTAAACAAATAGCAGGAAGGGCACCTCTCTGCAGCAGCAGAGCTGCAGGTCACAGCAGGGGTATGGCCTCAGGGGCTGCCCAGCCTTCCCCAGCCTCACATCACCCAGCTGGCTCTGCTTTGTCAAAGGTGCTGATCACAGTGCTGGACATCAACGATGTCAGGCCCCAGTTCAGCAAGAGCCAGTTCAGCACCAGCGTCTACGAGAATGAGCCAGCAGGAACGTCAGTGATCACCATGAGTGCTACCGACCTGGATGAAGGGGACAATGGTGTGGTGACCTACAGCATCGAGGGTCCTGGAGCAGGTGGGTGCTGGGAGCAGGGGGCTTTTCCAAAGGGGAAGGGTTATGAGAGGAAGGAGTCATAGGCACCATACCTACACCCAATCTCCTGCAGCTGGTTTGGACTCCTGGGAGCAATACTGAAAGCACGGTGCTTCCTCCATTTCTCTGCAGTTTCCAGTTCATCATGGTGTGGGATGTTAGGACTTTGCCTGCCTTCATCCTGCAGCCCAGCCTTGGCTTATGCTCTTGTCTTCCCCACCTCAGCAGGACTTTCTGTTACACCCCATGTGGCTTGGAGCAGACTCACTGCCTGCTTTGGGTGGAGGCTTTGAAGGCCAAAGAGGTGTGGGTGGATAGTGATGGTGCCTGAAATCCAGTATATCTGCACACAGAGAAATTGCAGAAATCAGTCTGCACTTCTCCAGCCTGGGCAGGAGTGAAGCACAGACAAGGCTGACCAGGGAGTAGGTCCCAGAGACAAGGATGTAGCAATGGGCTGGCATGCTGTGAAAGTCCTGAGACCACCCACACCCCTGGCCTACTGTGGGGGGTGCACTTCAGCTGGTAATACCCATTTCTAGTCATGATTTATCTGGTGCAAAGTGTCCTGAGCCAGAGGTGTGGGGTTTTTCTCTGTCCTCAGAGGCTTTCAAGATCAATAAAGACTCTGGGCTTGTCACATCCCAGCGGCGCCTGCAGTCCTATGAGAGGTTCAACCTGACTGTGGTGGCCACGGACAAGGGGCATCCCCCTCTCTGGGGGACCACCATGCTCCACATCGAGGTCATCGACATCAATGACAACCGCCCCGTCTTCGTCCGCCCGCCCAATGGCACCATCCTGCACATCAAGGAGGTAAATTCCCTGGGAGGGAGCAGGGTCATGGCATGTTGAGAGTGTGTTCAGGAGTACTCCTGCCTATAACAGCAAAATCCAAACTCCGTCTCCACTGGGGATGCAACAAGACTTGATTTGGGTCATGGGGGTGGACGTTCCAAAACAGCCTCTCTCCATACATGCGAGCAGGGTGATGGGGCAGTTTTGGGGAACAGAAACCCCAGCAGCACTCGGAATTAGTAAACAATCAGTGCGTGCAGACCGTGTTTATAAACATGCTGACACTTGAGATGCTTCTCCTTTCTAGGAAGCGGGCTTGACTCAGCCAGTCCCTCCCCACCAGCCACAGGGGATCATGGCTTCATGTTGCCAGCCCCCTGCTGGGTTTTGGGTAGTGGGAGCTTGCTGATCTCCAAACCCAAGGGATTTTGGACCAAGGGGGCCTGGAGGGGCAGGGGGAGCAGGGGGTTTGCGTGCAGTGCCAAGGCTGAAGGGCTCTGTGTGTGCAAGCAGGAGATCCCCCTGCGATCCAACGTCTATGAGGTCTATGCCACGGACAAAGACGAGGGTCTCAACGGAGTGGTGCTCTACAACCTGCTGAAAACCGGGGCAGGGAACAAGGACTGGGAGTATTTCAGCATCGACTCGGTCAGCGGGCTGATCCAGACGGCCATGCGGCTGGACCGGGAGAAGCAGGCAGTGTACAACGTGAGCCAGCCAGGGGCCAGGGCAGGCCTTGGGGCTGTGGGTCTGGCATGGGACTGGTGGGATGCAAGTGATGTGGTGGGGATGGCATCAGCTGAGATATCACACCTTAGCAGGAACTGGGTGGTTATCAAGTGTCTTAGGGGGGTTGCATCCTGGCAGGCCAGCATGCAATTTCCAGTTAAATCCCCCCAAAATTCTCCAGCATCCAGCTGTCCTCTCTGTCCCTGCCTCAGTGATGTCTCCCAGCCCGTGTGGTTTTGCCCAGGACAGCTCTTTTGCCTCTCTCCCCAGCTGATCATCGTGGCCTGCGACCAGGGCCAGCCACCCTACGAGACGATGCAGCCGCTCCAGATAGCGCTGGATGACATTGATGACAATGAACCCATCTTCCTCAGGCCACCTGTAAGGCACCAGGGTGAAGGGGGTGGGATGCAGGGGATGCAGGGATGGGGATGCCAATGAGCACATGTGATGGAGTGTGCGCACCTGGGAGTCACCATGGTGGAGAGCACCGTGGAATTCGTCCACTTTTGTTTAAAGCAACCCCAATGCTCATAGAATTCTTTTCCCTGGGGTCTCTGGCAGAAGGACAGTCCCCAGTACCAGGCACTCTCTGTCCCCGAGCACTCACGGCCAGGCACCGTGGTGGGGAACGTCACTGGTGCAGTGGATGCAGATGAGGGCTCCAACGCCATCGTCTACTATTTCATAGCAGGTGGGTGTGGAGATGGCAGCTCTGTGTCCCCCACACACCCCTTACCCAGGATTTCTGTCCTCTTCTTGCTGCCTCTCTGCCCCACTCAACGGGCAAGGTGGCATTTTGGAAGTGCCAAGCCCAAAGAGGACTAACTGGGGATGCCTTTCTGCACTCAGCTGGGAACCAGGAGAGCAACTTCCAGCTGAGCCGAGAAGGAAAGCTGAAGGTCTTGCGAGACCTGGACCGGGAGAAGGAGCCATACCACTCCATCATCGTCAAAGCATCCAGCCAGAGGAACTGGGCTCCTCCCCGGGGCCAGCGGGCAGCAAGAACCGAGTTCTGGGACCTCAGCGAGGACCTGACCCTGCAGGAGGTGCGGATCTTCCTGGACGACATCAATGACCAATCCCCCCAGTTCACCAAGTCAGAGTACACGGCGGGTAAGAGGTGCCAGGGGCTGGGGGGGCACCAGGAGCCAGAGATACTTCCAGAAAAATCCAGCAGGATGATGGGGCAGGGAGAGCCAGCCTGGCCCCAGGTCCCTTTCCCATCTCTCCCTCAAAGGGGTTGCCACCGATGCCAAGGTGGGGTCGGAGCTGATCAGAGTGCTCGCAGTGGACGCCGATGTGGGCAATAACAGCCTGGTCCTGTACAACATCCTGGGCATCCGCTACATCAAGCAGCACTCCAATGACTCTGAGGAGGTGGCCAACATCTTCAGCATCGGTGGGTGCCCAGCCTGCTGCAGGAGCATGCGGCCTCGGGCAGAGACATCCCTGTGGCCAAAGATGTCCCCACAGCTGAGGTCACTGATCCCGGGCTTGTCACCATCCATTCCACAGGAACTCTTGATGGCATCCTGCGAACCTTTGACCTCTTCACAGCCTATAACCCCGGCTACTTTGTGGTTGACATTATGGCCTCGGACCTGGTGGGCCACAATGACACGGCCATTGTGGGGATTTACATCCTGCGGGATGACCAGCGGGTCAAAATCATCATCAATGAGATCCCTGACAAGGTCAGGCAGTTCGAGGAGGAATTCATCAGCCTGCTCTCCAACATCACGGGTGCCATCGTCAACACGGATGATGTGCAGGTAACCATCTGCCTTGGAAGTTACTTTGAGGGGTAGCTAACTTGCTGTTTGGGAGGTGTCCTTCAAGGGAGTCTTGCCTGAATAACCATAGACACCCCTGGGCTCTGAAGGTGATGCAGGTTGGGGTGTACTGAAAGGGCCCACACTGATGCTTGAGGGTCTTCTGCCACGTGAGCACACCTCAAGGCATGCTCAGGAGGAGACTCCTCTCTCACCTTGCACATCTTGCTGTCTCTCCCCAGTTCCACGTTGACAAGAAAGGCCGGGTGAACTTTGCCCAGACGGAGCTGCTGATCCACGTGGTGAACAGGGAGACCAACCGCATCCTGGACGTGGAGCGGTACGTCCCCTGGCCCCCCACCCAGCCTGGCTCCTTGGGGACCCTGATTAATGTCAAGGTGCCCAAGCAACCCTTCTCTTCCCAGGGTTATTCAGATGATAGATGAGAACAAGGAGCAGCTGAGGAATCTCTTCAGGAACTACAACGTGCTGGACGTGCAGCCTGCCATTACTGCCCGGGCACCGGACGACCTCTCGGTTCTGCAGGTAAGGGTCCGGCTGGGATTGGAGGAGCTGCTCACAGAGGAGGTGGTGTTGCTTCCCATGGCTCTGGTCAGTGCCTGGAGAGTAGTTGACCCGCATAACCTGGGGCATGTGGCCACCAGCAGGTGCTGGCTGCATGCCAGGGGTTTCCCCCATGCCTCTGTCTCTCCTAGATGGCAATCATCGTGCTTGCCATCCTGCTATTCCTGGCTGCCATGCTCTTCATCCTCATGAACTGGTACTACCGGACAGTGTGAGTAACTCCTGGGCTCTGCTCAGCCCCTGCAATGTCCCCTTAGACCAGGGAGACCAATGTGGCTTCTCCTGGCCCTGGAAATGCCAGCAAGCAAAGGAGGGCATCAACTTCCCAATGCCTCTTCCTCCAGAATGCATGGTTTTAATACTGATGGTATTAGTACATCTCCCATCAAAGCTCTCCAGCTTTATTTAATATATAATGCACACCCTGTATGAAGGGTTATTGCAAATCTGTGTGTCCTTCTCCTTTCCAGCATCTTCCTTATTTTCTTCCCCAATTGGTTGTGTTTCTTTCACAGGCACAAAAGGAAATTGAAAGCCATCGTGGCTGGCTCCACTGGTGAGCAGTGTTTGGGGTGTCCCAGCTGCATGGGAGAGCGGGGTGCATGGAGAGTATGGAAGGGGACATGGGCTGTATATCAGAAGTGATCCTGCCCAGGAAGGTGTGATGGTGGGAGGCTGTTCTCAGCATCAAGCTCTGTGTTACCTGCCACACCCCACCGTGTTTCTCACTGCCTTTTTGGTTCCTCTTTATCCCTCCCTGATAAAGAATTGTCACCCCATGGTTTGCTGCTAAGCCCATGCACGTGCTGCCCTGTAACTCTCATCCCTGCCTTTTGCAGGGAACAGAGGCTTCATGGACATCATGGACATGCCAAACACCAACAAGTACTCCTTTGATGGGTGAGTGCCACCTCCTGGGGCTGGAGGCTGCTCCCAAGAGAGGGATGCCTGTGTTTTGGAGCCAGGAGGTGGAGACATGATGTCTCTGCTCTGCTCTGCGTGGAGAATTACTGATCCTGGGGCACATGCTAGCTCTGAGAGCTTTCTAAGCTAAAAAATACCATTATTTCTCCTGTGACTCCCTCTCCGCCAGCCCTGGCCAGGTTTGGGCTAAGCAGAGATAATGGGTAGGGTTTGACACACATCTGGATCCAGAGCATTCAGATTCATACCTGCACAGGGCAGGAGGAGGCAGTGTAACCTCAGCATCGTGGCTGTGGATGGGGTAGGGATAACGCCGCTCCTTCCCTGCCCTGATGGCTGTTCCTCCCCCGGGCAGGGCCAACCCGGTGTGGCTGGACCCCTTCTGCAGGAACATGGAGCTGGCGGCGCAGGCGGAGCATGAGGACGACCTGCCGGAGAACCTGAGCGAGATCACCGACCTCTGGAACAGCCCTGCCCGCACCCACGTGAGACACGGCCCCGCCGGGACACCGTGTCCCGTCCCCGCTCCTGCCGCCCCCAGCAGCTCCTGAGCCGCTCCCTCCTCCCGCAGGGCACCTTCGGGAGAGAGCCCTCCGCCGCCAAGCCCGAGGATGACCGCTACCTGCGGGCAGCCATCCAGGAGTACGACAACATTGCCAAGCTGGGGCAGATCATGCGAGAGGGACCCATCAAGGTGAGTGCTGCGGGCAGGCGTCCTGCACCGAGGGGTTTTCTCTCTCACAGCTGCACCTTCCAGGTTCACAGCGCCGGAGGGTGATGTCGCTCCAAAAAACGCTGGGATGAGGCCAGCCTCCCTCTGATCAAACCATCTCTCCTGGATAACCCACAGTCTCTCCCCCTCCACCCAGGGCACTCTCCTGAAGGTGGTCCTGGATGATTACATGCGCCTGAAAAAGCTCTTTGCCCAGCGGATGGTGCATAAGGCCACCGCCAGTCAGGGGGACCGCTCCTCGGTCTCGGAGGTAGAGGGGTGTGCATGGGTGTGGGGAGAGGCTTGCCGTGCCCTCTGGGATGCAGTGTGGTCTTCCTGGCCCCACAGGCTGTGGTCACTCGCTTTGGCCGTGCTCCCTGTCACCCAGTGGTGCCCCCACTCTCTGCCTGGTCAAAACAAGCCAGATAGTGGTTTTCTACTGGTTCCCACTGCTGTTTTTTCACTGGTTTTCCAGACTGCTGATTCCCCACAGTGACTCCCTATGTTTTCTCTGATCAGCACACAGCGCCTTCTCCCTTGGTCTTTCTGACCCCAGGAGAGGATATCTGTCTTTGCAGACTGGGCTCTGTCCGTCAGCTCCCATTTCTGCCAAGGCTGGCAAAAACTGTGGGGAATCATCTTCCCTTCCTTCTGCTTCTCTGCTTCTCTGTTTTTTTTTCTCTGCATCCCAACAGGAAAAACTGTTGGAATGCAGAGTGTTGGTGCAGAAGGGCTGGTTTGGGGAGAAGAAACTCCTCCTGTGGCCTTCTACCCTTCATGGGGGTGCAAAACAAGGGGTAAAGAGAGTAGAGAACAGCTGTGGGAGGGGAGATGCCTTTCAGCCCTTCTGCCCTCCATCTATCTATGCCCTTATTCCCCTTCAGCCCCATCCAGCCTTCCTTCATCTTTCCCTGTCTGTCTCCTGCCCCTCCACCCTCATACGAATTCCAACCCAAATTCCAACCTGGATCCAAATTCCTCCTTGGCCACTCTGGGGACAGCTGCAGGACACACCACCCACCTGGCAGCCAGTGCCTAAGTTGGGCAACCCACCAGGGGTGATCCACCTGGTGATCCTCATCACCATGCTCTGAAGATGCTTCAGAAGAGGAGGGCCCTTCCCTCTGGCTGGACTCCAGCATTGCAGGAGTCAGGGAAGCCAGGAGCTGCTGTGGCCACGGTGGTGATTCCCTCCTCTGTGGCTCTCTTGCAGCTGATCCAGAAGGAGCTGGAGGACGAGGAGGAGGAGCGCAGCCCGAGCCAGGGCAGCCTGCGCTTCCGACACAAGCAGCCGGTGGAGCTGAAGGGTCCCGACGGCATCCACGTGGTGCACGGCAGCACGGGCACGCTGCTCGCCTCCGACCTCAACAGCCTGCCCGAGGACGACCAGAAGGTGCTGGGTCGCTCGCTGGAGACTCTGACCGCCGACTGCGGGGGCTACAGCGACCACAATGCCCGCACTGAGTCGGCCAAGTCCACCCCCCTGCACAAGATGAGGGAGGTGATCATGGAGAGCCCTCTGGAGATCACCGAGTTATGACGAGCGGTGCTGCCACTGCTGCTGCTCCTCTAGGCAAGCCGGGGCCGGCGAGGATGAAGCACAGAGCAGGGGGGCCGTGGTGGGGGCCAGGGGCAGCCCGAGACCGGTGCTTGGCCCCCTCTTCCCCTGCAGGAGTCCAGGCTACCCGGTGCAGATTGCTCCGGCAGCCTTGGAGAGCTTGGCCCCAGCAGAGGGCTCTCAGGACCGGAATGCTTTTACTCGCCTGTCATTTATCCATGAAACCATTAAATTTTTTTTATTTTTCTTATTAAAAAAAAAAAAGGTTTTTTTTTCTAAAAAAAAAAAAAAGGGAAAAGAAAAGCTAAATGAATCTGACTGGACAGGAGGGGAAGGTGCAGTGAGGATGCGGGTGATGTGCTGCACAGCATCCCCGGGCACAGGCTGGGGACAAGCAGCTGTCACACCTCGATCACGAGCATGGGGAGGGCCCAGGCAGCGTGGGGAGAGACCGAATCCTTTTGGCATTAACGTCACCTTTCCACTAAGGAAAGACCCAAAAAATTAAAAAGAAAAAACCCAACCCAAAGACATTCCTCCATTTTGCTGGCTTTACCAAAACTCGTTGCGATGTCAAAAGAGAGAGAGACTAACTGGGGCTTCTGGATGTCGAGTGCTCGTGCGTGTCTTTTGTTGCCCTTTTCTTTCCCCTTCTCTCTTGCATTTGGGTTTGTTCGTTCGGGGATTTGTTTCCAGTCGTAACCTTGTGGAGAGTTTCGGGCACGGTCTGTTACGGGACTCAGAAATACACTGTCTATGGCTTTGGGTAACCTGTCTGTCGTCCTTCCTGCCCGGATCCATCAGGCCCAAACCCCCTTTGAAGAGAAGACCCTCTTTTAAGTTACCCCTCAATCCATCATCTTCACAAGATGCCACCCTGGGTGTTGCTGCACCTTGGATTTTGGGGGAAGCATTAAATGTTCTCCGGATTTACTCACACTCCCATTGCAGCCCCCAGCACAAGGAGGAAGGACACAACCAGCCAGGCTCATGGGAAGAGTTTATTTGTGATGGGATGCTCCCATGCACGCCCAGGATCAGGCACTGCAGGCATCCCCACGATACGGCGGGGAGGGATGAGCCAGCACCTTGCTGCCCATGGCTCACCACCGCAGCTGGGTCACCACAGGACCCCCAGCAGGGATGTGGGTGTGAAAGGAAATCCTGGCACCCAAACTCATTCATTTTATGTTCAGGTGAAGCTGCCGCCAGCCAGCAGTGGGGGGCCAGTGTTTGGGCAGCAGAACCCAGCCCAGCCCACAGGGACAGATCCGCCTTGCAGGATCTGGGCTGTACGAGTGGTTCAGGGTGGGATGGAGAGGTAGAGAAGGGACTGGGGATGGAGACAGAGGTGGGAATAGAGGTTGGGGATTTTGCAGTCACCCTGAGAGACGTCAAGGCTGAATCCCTAGTCCTGAAAATATTAACGAGTCCCTTAACCTGATTTGGAAGTCCAAGCCCCAGGAGTGGAAGAGGAAGCGGCCGAGGCCGCTGGGGTTCCCCGCAGCCCCGCCGGCGCGACGAGGCTGGTTGGCTCCTGCCATTGCCGTCTGTGAGTGCAGGCACGTCCCAAGGGAAGGGAGCCAGGATCCCGAACCAAACGGCAGAGCAAGTCCAGCCGGCTGGGGAGACGGCTCCTAGTTCCACACGTGGCGCCGGCAGTGTGCGACGGCCTGCGGGAGGGACGGGGACGGCGCTGGGGCGCAGGGACCGGGGGCACCCTGCCGGCCCTAGGGAGGGGACACGGCCAGCACTTACATTGCACTCGACCGCCGTGGCCATGTTCTTGCACCAGTACTGCGGGCCCCAGACACAGGGGGCCGAGCCCAGGAGATCCTCCTTGCCTGAGTCACAGGCTCTGATTTTCTGCATTGCAAAGGAAAAGGGTGGGAGGGAGAGGAAGAAAACCTCCATGAGGAACCTCTGATCACCCCGGCCCTCTCCCAGCCCGCAAGCTCGGACAAAGGATGCCCATCTTGGCCCGGGCCACCCTGGGGATGAGGACACTTACAGTGCAGACAAAGGTGGGGTCCATCATCTGCACGAAGAGCCGCACGGCCGCTGGCTCGTACTGCAACACCAGCGCCTGGCACTGGGAGGGAGAAAGGGGTGAGCCCGGCAGGGATATCAGGGACGGTTTTCTTGGGTTGGGGGTGCTCCCTCAGCTCACCTTGCTGGTGAGCGGCATGGGCAGCATGGCACAGCCCTTCTCCAGCACCTCGCCCAGCTCCTCCAGTGTCTCGTTCTTCAGCAGCTCGTTGTCGAAGTAGGTGATGACGATCTGGCAGACGTTGCAGAAGGCGCCTGTGCTCACCGCCAGCTGCTGCAGGGATTCAGCCTCTGGAGGACACGGCCATCAGCACCCCGCGGAGGGGACACCCGCTCCCCGGGTCAGGGTGCCAGCTCACCGGGCCAGGTGTCCCCGCTGCGGGGGCAGCAGTGCAGCATGGTGCAGACGGCCGTGGGGTCGGTGGCCTCCAGCAGCATGATCACCACGGCTTTGCCGTAGGAGTTGACAAAGTCCTTGCACTGCCCGATGACGCCGTGGGGCAGCATGTAACACACCTTCTCGATGTCGTTCACCAGCTGCTCCTGCCGGCACAAGGTAGAAGAGGGAACCCCCGGCTCCTTGCTGCCCCTTGGCCCCCTGTCCCAGGCCCCCAGCAACAGACCGCAGTGGCGGGGCTCACCTCTGTCACGTTGTTCTCCAGGAGGCTCTCGACTGTCTTCACGGTGAACTGGCACACGTCACACAGCGGAGTGCTTCCCACCCTGTCCTGTCGGGACAAGGGGTGGGATGCATGCAAGCCCCCCCCAGAGCCACCCTCATCCTGTTCTCTCATCATCCCCCACGTAAGGCATTCCCCACCTCAGATAAATGGAGGTGCTTGAGGAAATAAAGCACAAAATAAGGCTCCCCCTTTCCAGCGTTTGGATTTTAAGGAGCACAGCAGAATTGAGGGGGTCCTCACTTACCCCCAGCATGCTCAGGACCTGCATCACCCTCTCTGTGAGCAGCGTGTGGAGGGGCAGTGCCGAGTTGGAGGCACAGAGTCCCAGCTGGCCACACAGCTCCCTTGGGTCCTGGCGAGAGAGACGTCCCAAGTCAGGCGGGTTTTGGCCCCAGGGAGAGGAATTTCAGCACATCAGGTCATGCATCTCACTTACCTCAGCCTGCTACCGGTGGAGGGGCCAGAAAATGGCAAGAAAAAATGAAAACAAAATATAATTGCAGCAGTTGCAAGGCAGAGAGGAGGGGGAAAAACAAATTAATATTTTGTAGGAATATTAGGCTAGTGAGTTTAACAAAAAAAAAGGGATCATTTGCTGATGAGGCCCCTTGACTGTGCCCCTCAGGCCCCCAGCTGGCACCCAGTGACCTGGGGGAGCTCTCAGCCTCTTACCAGGTAGTGCAGCAGCTGGGCAGCCGTGTCCGTGTATTCGGCCAGGGAGCGCTTGCACTGCGGGAGGGAGACACAGCGTCAGGGCCCGATCCTGGCCACCCCGCCCCAGGCAGGCATCTGCAAGAGATGCTCCCATCCAGGAGGAGGCAGCCCATCCCTGGAAGTGCCCAAGGCCAGGTAGGACAGGGCTTGGAGCAGCCTGGGACAGTGGAAGGGGTAGGGACCCCATGGTGGAGTGAGATTGTCCTGAAGGTCCCTTCCAGCCCAAACCCTTGTGTGATTCCCTGCTGGCCCCTCACCCGCTGTGCCAGGTCAGGTGTCAGGGTCTCGCAGACCCGCTTGGCGTGGCCCACCAGCGCCCAGGTGAAAGCAGCGTTGGTCCCCAGCGCCTGCTGCACGGCCGTCACCAGCTGCAGGCAGTCCCCACACACCTCTTCCATCTCCTGCAGGATAACAAGGGCAGGGACATGTTGGTACCCCACAAAATAAAACCAATCTCCCCACCCCCAACCTGCCTTTGCAGGGCTGGGATTTAAACACTGGCTGCAATTTGGGGCAGCACTCCAACCAGCATCTCTCATTTCCCTCCTGCATACTGAAATATCCCCCCAAACTGGCAACACTGTCAGCCAGAAGTAATTTCAGCTCTGCAGAAATTTTAGTGGCTTTCTCTAATTGTTGTTAAGTAGGTGACACTTTGAAGGGGATTCTCACCCCTGAGCAGCATTAGGATACTGGCACAGATTGTCCAGAGAAGCTGTGGCTGTAGCATTCCTGGAAGTGTCCAAGGCCAGCTTGGATGAGGCGCGGAGCAACCTGGGCATGTTTTCTGTCCATGGCAGGGGTTTGGAATGAGATGTTCTGAAAGGTCCCATCCAACCCAAACCATTCCATGGTTCCATGACTAGCACCATCCTTTCCTGTGCCACAGTACCTGGGCCTCGCTGTGAGGCAGATCCTGGGGATGGAGCAGGAGGGGCACGTTGGCCATGAAGGGGGCAATGAGGTCTTCAAAGTCCTGGGTGGGGCCTGTGGCAGCTGGTGGTGGCTGCTGATACTTCAGTGTCCCCATGGGTCTGTCCTGGCGCAGGCACAACTTGATGGTTCCACACACCACCTTTGGGTCCGACTGCAGGAGCAGAGGGGTGGGGTGGGGGCTTGAGACGCCACCTCCTCCATCACACCAACTTCCCTGCCCCCACCCTAGGTCATTTCCCTCTCCATCTTGTCCTTCAGATGTTTTGTCCCAGGCCCTGGGAGCATCCTTTGCTCTGCAAGCCCCCAAGACATCCCAAACTACAGAAAAACCCAAGCCCGGGGCTCCCTCTGCATTACCAGCACTTGCTTGCCCAGCTGGACAAGGATGAGGATGCCGGTGTCCACCATCCTCTTGCACTTGACAGACCAGTCCTGGAAGGGCAGGTACTGGCATCTCTTATCCAAGAAGAGCCGCAGCTTCTCCTGGGTGACAGAGAGAGAGTTCAGGGCCTTAGTGGGGTTGGTGGGGAGGAACACCAGCCCCACTCCCCTGTCCCACTGAGACCCACCTCGGTGCGGTTGTCCTGCAGGATCTTGCCCACCAGGGAGACTGTCACCTGGCACAGGTGACAGGGGATCCCCTTCTGCTGAGAGAGAGGGGACATGTTGGGATGCTGTCATGGCACCCAGACCCTCCCCAGATCCCAGTCCTCCATCCCAAAAACATCCCACGTGAACGCCCTGGGGCACCCATTGACTTTTGCCATTTGCTCTGCAGACTGTTGCTGCCAGGTGCGGGATGCTGGGGTGGGCAGGCCGGGATCCTCCCGCCATCTCCGTGTTCTGGGGCAGATGGGCACCTCTCCCGCAGCCCCCCGCATTCTCTGCTCCCAGCACGGTTACCCCCAGCGCCCGGTCCCACGCGGTGAGCCGGCAGAGCTCCAGTGCCCCGCACTTGGCCGCGGTCTCCACGTCGCGGCACCAGTTCTCCGGCCGCTCGCCGCACTCGTGGAGGGGGCTGGCCCCGGCTGTGGGAGGGGAGAAGAGACTGTCAGCCCTCAAGGTACCCCTAAGACATCAAACTAACCTCCCTGTGTGCACCGCAGTGAGCTAGGAGTGATGCTCCTCACCCTCCTGCTGTGATTCCACCTTAATCCCAAAGTCGTGGAGGGGGTGTTTAAATTATACATGATTTTTTAAGGTTGGCTTTGCCAGGCTGCCAGCTTTTTCAATGGGATGTCATAGAGTCAGAAGCAAAGGGAATTTGGGGCTCATCCTCAGCCTCCCAGCACCCTCTGACATGCTCCAAAGGCGGCTGCTTATAAAAGCAGCAGTAAATCTTGCAAAATGGGCAAACCCGGGGCACCGGATAATCACGCCACGGCTCCTGGCAACGATTGAGCAATCCCACTTTTGGTGGGGTTCTTTTGGTTTTATTTCCTCCCCACGACAGCATTTTCTCTTGGCTGTAAATCCCTGGGACGGCCGCATGGCCCGCCCCAGCAGCGCGGTGCCGTGGCGCAAGAGCAGCGCTTTAATTGTCACCTTGGTGTGTCAGGACTCATTTTTGATGGGACGAGTGCTTCCACCGGGAACTGTGCCCACCCAGGATGCGGCTGGGGAGGAGGCGGTGAGAAGGCACAACCCAAGCCCTTCACCACCTTGCTTGGGCCGGGAGTTGCTCCGGGAATTTGGGAGCATCAGCTGAGCAAAGGGACAAACAGACCCTGCTGCAGACCTTTAAGCAAGAGATGTTTCTAAGCAAAGCACAACCCTCCTAGCATTTACATCCAGCTTTTATCCCCCAGCCTTGTCTATGATTTTACAGGGCAGGAATAAAGCCAAAAGCAGAAACTGCTCCTTCCACCCGGCCCTGCCCTTATCGGGTTTCTCCCCAAAAGCCGCTTTCCCTGCATACTGGATTTTGGCAACGCCTCCAGCTCATCCATGAGACTGCAGCGTGAGGTGCCCAGGGCCACCCTGGAAATTCCCGGGGGCTGGGGGTGTGGGGCGAGGGGTCCCAAGCTCCACACACGGTTCCCGCCTGCCCCAGGAGCGCTGGCGGGTGCCGGCTGCTGTTTCAGCCCTGATTTCCCCATCGGGCTGACAGCAGCACTGGGGCAGGCGGGCCCCGGGGCAGGGCGAGTCCCCCCGGTTTCCCAGGCTTCCCACACACCTTGCCGGCTGCGCGATGCCGCGCTCACCGCATCAGCTCAGAGGGATATATTTATGTTTTTCAACCCCGGCCCCAGCATCAGGGCAAACAGGAATGGCAAGTCAGCGGACGCATTAAGTGGCAGCACCAAAACCAAAGAAGTGGGAGACAACAACCCCACAGCTTTTTTTCTGAGCTGGTCCCACAGCATCTCTCATGGAGCTGTGTTGGAGCCCAGACCCCATGGCGAGGTCGCGAGGATCTAAAAGATATGGGTGATTTGGCCCTGCACTTTTCTGGCTCGTAGAGATTCTCAGCTCAGCCCTTACTCCTCACCCTGCTCCAGCTGAAAGTCAGGCAGCCAGTTCTGGGACAGAAAGTAATTAGGACTAATCATAACACCCAGCAGCTGAGAGCAGGGGGAGCTTCCCCGGGTGGAAACCACTGCCACGGGGCAAGCAACTGGGGCAACTGGTGTCCCGTGAGCTCTCCTACACATCTCAAAGCCGCGCTGGAGTCACCTCACCCTGCCAGGCACACAGGCAGGAGGGTTATTAAAAGATGCCATTTTTGGCAAAGGAGCAAAGCAGGAGTGCTCCGGTGCCACTACGGTTCGAGGCCAGCCACAACTGCCCTATTCCGGTCTGCCAGGCCCGGGGAATGGGGTGGGCTTCTCTCAGGGGGTATCCAGCAGCGAGCTCCAGCTCTGGCAGGGCTGTGCCGGCATTCCACGGAGCCTCGGAGCGCCCCGGCCGAGCCGGGCGAGCCGGTTGTGATGTAAACCCCGGGGGCGGCAGCGTGGGCCCCGGCGCCCCAATTCCCGGCCTGGCGCACGCCCCTGTTACAGCAAGAACCATAAATACGCTTTTCCCAGCTCCCAAACCCCTCTCTCCAGAGCTCGCAGGGTCCCCGGTGCCGCAGCATCCCCGTGCCGTGCGGCCAAGCCCCGCCGGCTCCCGGGGCAGGCGGCACCGCCGGCCTGGACGTGCCAAGCACGGGTGAACTTTCCTGCTCTGCCTGTTGCTGGCTGGAACACCCAGACACGTCCTCCCCAGGCCAGGTCATGCATGTGCACCCACAAAACCTGGGTACATCATATCAGGGGAGCCCGGTGGGCCAGGCCTGGGATAACTGGGGTGCAAGGGGGGCTCTTGACTCTAAAACATGGGGGGTTCGCTTGCAACAGCAGGGCTTCTTTTATTCTGGGGGAAGATTTCCCCGGGAAGCAGCGATTTTCCCTCAAGCAAGGAGCAGGGGTTGGAAGCAGGCCTTTCCCAACTTGTTTCCTGGGGATGGGCAGGGGATGGATGACTAAGGGATGGCAGCAGAGGTTCGCCTGCAGGATTCACTCACAGATACACAAGTGCCGATGCTGAGAGGGCTCCTGAGGTGAGTAAAGAACATCACCCCATCACCCACAGCACAGCCAACTTCCTGTCTCCTGCATCTCCTATGAGGAAAAGGGCACCTTCATGGTCACTCTGTTGTGACAACCAAGTGGCTTCACCCAGCTCACACATCGGCAGCCAGGCCCCAAAACCAAGGGCAGGAGAGAGAGCAGCTCCTCTCCCCCACTACTGCAGACTACTACTACTACTACAGACACTCTATCATGACTTCCCCCCCTTCCATGCCCCAGCACACCACCAGCTGTGCCTGAATCCCAGAGAGGGGAGGAAACAAACAAACCCTTTTTACCCTGAGATCATCTTTAAAGGCAAAAGTTCCAACTCTCATCTCCAGGTGGGTAACACAGACAGCAGTACCACCTTCCCCAGCTCTCCTCTGTCCAACTCCAACACCAGAGGAAGTGCATTATGGAGCTTAGACACCAAAGCTGGAATAGTTTTGGGTTTCAGCAGGGTTTTCTGGGCTGTCCACATCCTACCTACCTCCAGGCCTGGCCTTACCTTGGTAGGAGCCCAGGCACACAGAGATGATCAGCACCAAGCCACTCCATTTGCTCTCCATGCCGTTCCTAAGAGTCCTCAGTGGCTGGTTCCTCTCCTATGCTGCTCCCAGACTGAGGAATCTTGGATGGGCTGGGAGAAGCATTGAGAATCCACACCTACGCAGGGCAATTACCACACCCCTCACTTTATGCCTTGATTATAAAATCATCACCGGGGAGGGAGGGACCAGAGGCAGGCAGGTATTCCCAGGAGGTCAGAAGCAGCCCAGAACCTGCTGCTCAGCACTAACCTGGCTGCACAGGGTGGGCACGGACAGGGAAAAGTGTCCCGGAGCCACATGACAGAACCACATTCTCTGCCTTTGAATGACATTTTTATATTTTATTTGGAATCCAGAAGGGAATGAGGACACACAGGAAGCCACATTAAGCACAAGTCAGCAGGGAAGGCCGGTATCAAGTCCCTCTGGCCTGCGCAAGGCAGCAATTGCAACACGATTGTTGCCTCACACCAGGCGTTGTGTTTGTCCAGGGAAGAGAGAGGCAGCAATCCCAGGCAAGCCTCTTCCACCTGCAACCCTGCTCAGCAGAACAAAGGCTTGATGGGACACGCAGCATAATGGGAACCTGAATCCATTCAGTCCCAGATTCCCAGTGACACCTTGGGACGTACCTTCTCCTAGTCCTGCAGCCAAGGGGAACCTTAACAAGAACCTTTGCAATGGAGAAAAATGAAACACACAAACTTATCAGTTTACAGAAGTTTTTATTGTTCATTAAGGAAGCTTTTGTGCAAAAAAAAACCCCAAAAAAAAAAAAGAAAAAAATCAAGACAATGTTCTTTAGAAAGCAACTGCACAGTGTCCCCCCAGCATGACTCAAGCAGGTCGGGCGCCACGGTCCACAGGAAGGGAGAAAACTAAAGGGACTCCCAATAGCAGCACAGGACTTACCCTGGTTCACCTTGCCCAGCATGAATCCTACTAAAAACACCAGAAAAATAAAATCTTCCAACCTGCCAATGCAGCCCCACCTCCCCCCAAGAAAGATCCACACCATCCAGTTTAAAACACCAAATGCCACCCTCCATGCCGTGGTGTCACACAACCCGTCCCTCCAGGGCAGCGCTGCCGCAGGGACAGAGCCCATCTCCTATCTGCTCCATCTGCCCCAGCTGGGATACACCACCAGAACCACTGCACAAGCCTGCCAGGACAGAAAGCTGCAAGGATTTTATGTCTTTAGGGGAAATTTTCTTTTTTTTTTTTTTCTCTTAACGCCATGAGTGCTTCAGCAGTCAGGAAACGGGAGTACAACCTCTGTCGCCATTTGTCAGCATTGCCCAGGCTTTTAGTAAGCACACAGATCAATTAAAAACCTGAAGTCCAGTGGTTTTCCAATTAAAAATACTCTACTTGCTGCTACAGCATTGTTACTGGAGCTCCTGCAAGCCCCACACACCACAGGAGCAGCAGGAGTTACGGGCATCCTTCTGAACAGGACTGGGATTTTCAAAGCTCCACATCTGCCCAGCTGCTCCTTCCCAAAGGTCTCCTCCTTCAGTGCCTCTGCTTTAGGGATTAACTTGATCAGAAGTGCACACCCAGTGCAAGGTCCCAAGCAACACAAGCAGGATTCTCACCCCCTAGGACTCTTCCCATCAAGGGCCTGCCATGTTCCCAGGATAGCAAGCCTGCCTTGAAAGGCTTTTTTTGGAGGGATTTTAGGTCATTTAAGTGGAAAAGCAGGCTGTCAAATGTGCCAGCAGAGCTTTAAATAGCTACTTTAGTGCTCCTACCACCTGCCATCTCTGCTTGCTGCATTTCCCAACAGAAATGGGAACTCTGGATAACAATTCAAACCTCCAGTTACCCAAGGCTGTCAGTGAGAGTGGGTGGGCAGCAATGGGAGGTGCCCCCAGACCTCACAGCACCTCTCTGGTTTTAGCCTGAAATATGCTGTGAGAGAAAAAGCAGATTCAAGGAACAAACAGGTTACAATAAAACCCATTTTTCCACAGATTCCACCCTCAGTGCTGAGATCCCTTTGACATATTCCCAGCTCCTGCTGACTTGATCCTCCTCCATCTTCCAGTGACAGCTCACAATACCTCCTCAGCACCCAGCTGGCTGCTTGTGGGAAGCTGCAAGACCAAGCAGAATTGAGCAACTAGGATAAGAAAAAAGGGAGTCATTCCTCAGGTACACCAGCATGCTTCAGGAAACTGACATCCCATTGGACTGGGCTTGGCAGCAGAACACCCGTGCAGTCCAAGGAATTCAGAAGGATGTGATCAAAGGCTGAGGGAGGGTTTTCCTTAGCTATAACAACACCATGAGCCACAAGCGTGGTCACTCAAATGCAAAAGGCTGATCACTCAAGTGCATCTTTTTCATTACCAGTGATTTTGAAAGCTAGCTGGGCACACAAAGCCCCCTCCTCTGCATCTGCAGAGCTTTGAAAATTCCAGCCAAAAGGATTCCCAGATTCAACATTATCCCTTAGAGTTCTCAGACACAGAAAATAAACATACCAGCCAGATGTTAAAAATGCAAAGCATGTAAAATCTTCCCAATGCTGCCTACAGAAAGACATTTCAAAGTTTAGTTGCTATCTTGCTCTTTTTTTTAATTAAAAGAGCCTTGTCTCTTTTAATTAAATTAAATTTTAATTTCACCACCTCTGTCATTCCTCCCAGAACATAAACACTTCAGCCCTACCAATTAAAAAAAAAATCTACAACACACTGACTATTTTTAGGAGCATAATGGGTTAAACTGTACAATCAGAAATATCTTTAAGTCAACAATGAAAATCTGATCCTTCAACAGCAGCACTGCTACAGAAGAGTTACAACAAAGGAACCTGAAGGTCAAATTGTTAATGAGGCAGAGAGGAGGGACAGGTGAGATACAGCTCTCCGCCAACCTCGGCCCACATTTCCTAAGAGCCATGGCAAACTTTCAGAACAGGAAATTCTTCTTCTAGTTCCACACATGACGTTTGCAGTGATCAACAGCCTAAAGGGGAAGAAATAGCTGATATTAGTGGAAAAAAGCCAGTTTGCAAACAAGCAGCTCAACACTTCATCCTGAGCCAAGATCTTGGGAGCAAATTTGTTTTCCTTAAAGTAAGTGATTTTAGAGAGGACTAGAATAAATAACATTCTGAGCCACATCAGCTAGGAGCTTTAGGAAAGAAGGCTGATGACCCTTAACCATTAAGGCCTGGCAGAAAAAACAATACTGGAAGCCAATTTTTAGAACCTGCTGAGAGATTGTGACATGGTCTGTTGGCTGCAGGAGCACTGACTAAATATAAAGCTGACACTGTACCTTACTATAGATTCTGAAATACTGGCACACAGGTGTGGGTCACAAAAAGGAGAGGAAAGTCAGCTTTGAGAAAGCTAAGAGCTGTGAAACACCCTCTAATCAAACTAGTACCCTTTTGCTTATTAAGAACTGGAGTTCATCCACTTCAAAGTGCAGTAAAAGCCAAAAATAGCTCAGAAGGAGCTGCCAAAGGTCAGAAGGAAAGTGGAGGCAGAAGGCTGCTTCACGTACGTTGCACTGAGCAGCGGTGTCCATGTTCTTACACCAGTAGCCCGGACCCCAGACACAGGCATCATTCCCCAGGAGAGGCTCTTTAGCCGACTCACAGACTCCAAGTTTCTGGGAAAAGAGCAGCAGCAGTCAGCACCTTCCTAACTGCACCAAGAGATCTCAAGTCCAGCCTTACATCTGAGCTCCCACCTGAGGGAGTGTGGAAGCTGCACTGAGGCAGCTGCAGGAGCTCTCACTGAGGTCACACCTGCAGCTGAACCAGCGGCCACATAACCTGAGCCAGGCCACAGTTAAGTTACTGGAGTTCCTTCATATCAAGTCATGAAAAACAATCTTCTAGAGAGGGATTTTTCTCAAGAAATGTCACTTTACCTCCCACCATATTGAGGGTTGTCACTGAACCTCAGCAGTGGATACCCCCTGGCAGCTCTCTGCTGCTGCCCTGCCTTGTGCTGGGCTGGCAGTCAGATAGCTGTTTTTTCAGGAAGCCCCAGGCCTTGCACAAGAGGCTTGCTCCAAGCATTCAGTGTGCTGATTTTGATTCCAGCAGAGCTTCTGCATGCTGGGCACTGAAAGGCATCCAGGACAGTAGGCAGGACTGTATCAGAACCTGCCCTCAATAAAACCAATGCAATACTCACAGTGCAAACAAAAGTGGGATCCATCACCTCTGCCAAGAGTTGCACAACCACGGGCTCATACTGTTCCACAAACTGCACACACTGTAACAAAACACAGGGTGAGAGATTCTCCTGCTGGAGCAGAGGAAATGAAAAGCAGAGGAATGTGTGGTCTGCAGCAGGCAGGCCTGTCTGCTACCCCAAACACCCCAACAACACACTCCACAAGGACAAAGCAGAGGCTTGAGCTCTGCACATGGCAAAGGAGTCAGGCACTAATCACACAACTACATCATTGTTTCTGCTAGCTCATACCTGCCTACAGCTGTCTGTAGACACACTATGAAGAGAGATAAGGGGTCACAAGGAAAAGAACCAAACAGGACAGGCTTTGGGAAAAGAACTAAGCAGAAGAAGCTTTGACTGCAAAGCTTCATCTCTGATCGTGGAGATCACGCCTGTCTCAAGAGGAAAGCACACAGAACCAGCTGGAGACAAACTTCCTGAGCAGGACAGCAGCAAGGACTCCCAGGCACTTGTACTCAAGTTATTCCCGCAGACAAGGCAGCAGCAGGAGCACTTCCTGCCAGAACAGCCTCTCTCCCTCTAGTGGAGAGGCTGGCTCCAGAGCTGAGGAAGATGTTGCTGCTCTCAGCAGAGACAAACAGCACCAATTAATAAACCAACCACAGCTATTAAACAGCCTCCCAGCAGAAAGAGCTGCTCCACAGCTGCTTAAAGCTCCTATATTCTATCCCCAGTAAACTTACAAGTAGCTGCCACTTGCTGACACTCAGCAGCCACCTAATAAGATTGTCAGGTAAATCTTGATATCAGTGGTCTAACAGGTGTCCCACAGGCTGGAATTACACCAGCCTACTTTCAATTACTTCATTAATCCCCTGAACAGGATCAGTGTGGGGAAAAAAAAAAAAAAAAGCCTTCAACTGTTTCCACCCACTGTTCTCAGAGGATTTCCAGGCAAATCTTTCCTGACTGCAAATTAGTACAACAATCCAGCCAGTCAATTCAGACCCTCAAAAGCAGACATCTATTCAAGGGCCTGCCAACTCCCAAAGATGGGAACTGAGCAAACCTAAGCCCCCTGCACCCCAAACTCTTCCCAGCCTTTAACAGAGAAGGTTGTTACAAAAACCAATGAGAGAAGCTGCTCTCTAGCTTTTCCAAATACTTTGCAAGATGTCCCTGCCTATGGCAGGGGGGGTGGAATTAGGCAGTCTTTAAGGTCCCTTCCAACCCAAACCATTCCAGGATTCTGTGTTTCTTCCTTCTGTTCATCTCCATCTGCCTCGCCCTGACTGGAAGGCAGGTTGCCACACTGCAAGGTCATTCAGCTGCCTCAAGATCAAGCCCTTCCCCCGCCCCTTTTTTTTTTTTTTCTTTTGCTCTACTGGACAGGAGAAGCTGCTATGCTTTGGTGCTAATCAGTAAAGGGAAAAACCTGTGAAGGATCAGGTTGCTGGACACAAGCCAGTCCCAGCTGCACCTGTGGACAATTTGTCTCCAGCCAGAGACAAGGCATTTGGCCAAACACAGAGCCCTCTGTTAGGGGTACCTGGACATTTATAGCAGAAGCAGAGACACCTGAGAGACGGACCTAAAATTAGCATATAGACAAAATATCAGATGAAACACTCAGAAAATGAGGTTAAGCATAACTATCACTGTTAGGACCTGTGTAAACCCAACAAATCAACAGGGACAGCTCCCAACCACCAAGACCACAGCTTTTAGTCTGCCTCCTGCACAAACACCTTACCTGTTCACTGACAGACTCTGGCAGGAAGTGACAGACTTTTTCCAGTAAAGCTTCGATTTCAGCTGTCGTGGCATTCTTCTCTAGCTCTTTGTCTGCATAAGCCACCACCATCTTGCAGATATCACAGAAGCCACCTGCAGGTTTCACTACAACTGAGAAGGAAAATAAAAACCAAATCAAACATCAGTGCTTGGGTAAAGAGAAAGAGAAGAAAGGAGGCAGTATCAGCAGTGTCCTCAAAAGAGATCTCATCACAGGTGAACCAGCTCATTTTGAACACCACAGACCCCTCATCACCCACCTGGCTGCTGCTGGGGAAGCTTGCTGGCTGCACAGCATTTCAGCATGGCACACACCGCTTCAGGATTTGTTGCCTCCAAGAGCATGTCAATCACAGCCTGGCCATAGACCTCGATGAAGTCCTTGCACTGGTCCTTGACGCTTCCCGGGAACAGGCGGCAAACCACCTCCATCTCGTGCACAATCTCCTCCTGAAGCACAGGGCAGGAGGAGTCAACGAGGGACAGAATTTTTGACTCTGTTCATAAGCACACCTTTTCTGTCCCAGCCAGGATAGAAATGTTGCTCTTGTGAAAAGAGGCAATAAAATTGACTTTCCTTCCACTTTCACTATAGCCCCATCTCAGGAAAGCCTAGGAAGGGGTGCAATGCCCACCACTCACACACCTCTGTCTTGTTGCTCTCCAAGAGGCCAGTCACTTCCTTCACCATGGTCTCACAGATCTCACACAAGGAAAAAGTCTTCTCTTGAACTGAGGCCTTCTGCATACACAGAAAAAATATACACACAATAAATCAGCACTGGACCACATCTGACAGGGACAATTCCTAACAGCATTTAACTAGCTGCTCAGTTTGGGCTGTATTCAAAAGGTCACACAGAACACAAAACCAACCTCAGAGGTCTCAGTAAAAAGCCTGGCAGAATGAACAGGCATTTTGTATGACTAATTTTCAGACTACAACCCCCAGGCTGTACAAGGAGTTGAATTTAGCAGACACAAAGAGATAAGCAATCTCACAGAGACAGAAGTCAAGGGAAATATATAGTGGTTTTTTAAATACATTCATAGAAGACATTACCTAGAATTGAGAGCACCCTCCTGTTTGCAAAAATACCCTTTGGAGAAGCCACGGTACGTCTTCAAACTCAGAGCTTCAGCATTCTGACTCTGATCCCTCATCTACACATGAAGAGTGCTGCCCATTTTTAAAAGGGATCAAAGCATTACTCCAGACAAAAGCAAAACACAAACTGAGAATTTACATTTAAGGTGTCACACAGAACTGCTGGAACAAAAGTTCCCCTTTCAATCCTGAAGCATTACCTTGTAGCTGTGCTTCAGTGAAGCCTCTGTTGTTCAAACAAATCAATCAGCATCAGAAACAAGACAAGGCCAGGAATTTATATGCAGGGAGACTTGAACTGTGCATGAAAGCTCATCTTTTTCCACCTAGTTTGTTACACTAAAGCAAAAAGGAAAGCAAAGTACAAAAAGCCCATCTTACCTCCACAATTTCCATTTTCACCTCATGAACCACCTGAGCTGGCACCAGAGGCTGAAGAGGAACAGACTTCACAGAAGAACAGAACCCAACCATGGCACAAATGTCCTTTGGTTGCTGGAAAGAGATGTATAAGCAATTTTTTAAAGTCTAGAAGTCTCTTCCCTTTCTACAGAGCCTGTGAGCAGGCACAGAGAGCAAAATTTTGAAAGGCTCCAACACAACTTAAAGTTTCATGACTACTTCTACTTCAAGTATTGCCAAAGCATTTGGTAAGGTTATAGGCAGGACAGCTACTGGATGGAATTTAGCAGTTCCTATTAAAGAGGAAAAGGTTAAAAACCCCATTTAAAACAGCACATCCCACGAGCCACACTTTGCAAGCTCTTCATGAAGAGTTGACTTAAGAGCTACCAACACCAGAACAAGCCACCAGCAGCATCAAGTCAGAGCTGCATCCACAAAGCTGCTCCCCAGCTTTACCAAGAGAGGTATCCTGACTTCAGAGTTCACCCAAAAGCTGAAAGAGAAGCCTAGAAGAACCTCCTTCCTCATCCACAAACTACCTTCTTTAAAGCTGCCAGAAACATCACATTCTGCAAACAGAAACAGTTTCTTGC
Organism: Chloebia gouldiae; assembly: GCA_003676055.1. Classification (NCBI taxonomy): domain Eukaryota; kingdom Metazoa; phylum Chordata; class Aves; order Passeriformes; family Passeridae; genus Chloebia; species Chloebia gouldiae. The sequence goes on from QUSF01000053.1 coordinate 1,096,802, forward strand.
ATTACTGAACACAGCCTACAAGAAACAGAAGTTGAACTTGTTAAAACCCAAGTCTAACCATTTGTACTGCAACAATTAAACCTGCAGTGCTCTCACAGTAAGAGAAAACAGCAAACAGAAACCAAGTCTGTAAAAAGGCTTTCTTAGTCAAAGAAATACACTCTTCATGCATTTCATTTTTGGAACATAGATTACTAAACACACAACAAGAAATGCCAGACATGAGGAAAACCATTCTAAGGAGGACACCCAAAGTGAAAAGGGCTGTACAGAGTGAGACACAAAACTTGCATTTTCCCACCTAAAGTCTACTTAAGCTAGAAAAAGACACCGTTGGCTCTACAGGTAATTAGAAGATCACATCTCACCCTGTTCCAAGCTTCCTACAGCAGAGGCTTATCCCAGAGTTAATATTAATACATCATGTAATACATCATGCCAGAGTCTCATGCACAGGCAGAAGCAGCACCTCAAGAGACACTGTGCTGCTTCAGACTACTCCAGGCAGCACCTTTAAGTCAAGCCCTTTGGTTCATGCATTGTAAGAAGCAGTTCCAGGTGTTAATGTTACAGCAACACCCACATACACACATTCCCTCACAGAGGGGTGACAGACACAAGGTCCCACAGGACAGGTTAAATTAAAAGCCCAAATTGCTCTAGGAAGCCTTCACCTTTTCAGTTTGTATACTTCAAACATCTATACCATTGTCCTAGATTTAAAGGTTATCCAAGGAAAAGACCTGAGGACAGCTTTGTTCAAGCCCTTTTGAGCCCAGACTTTAAACCAGCAGCTGTCAGGAGCCACTGGCATGCTTTTTCCACATCTATCCTTCTTCTATAAGAGGGAGGATATTTTCTGCTCTACTGGCCAAAGCACAATCCAGTAGAAATCTTGGTTGCACAAAGTGGTATCTGGAGCTGGAAGTTGGACTGGTGCACTGGAGGAAGCCTTTAGTCTTTCTCTGTTTTAATCACATAAATATCCCTTGTATCTGTCAGCACTAAGCACAACCACACCAAGTGTACAGCTAAGAGAGCAAGAAGTGAACTACAAGCCCTTTAAGAGCAAAGGGTGAACTACAAGCAGGCTATCACCACAGGCAAGTTGCTCACCTACCTGATCCTTCTGTTGACAGGGGAGATTGGAGACAGAGGAAGAAAGGAGAAATTGAAGATAACAGTTAAGAGAAAAAAATACATCAAGCACTTGGAACTGCATATATTCTTTCCATGAAGATAATGGAATATGGCACAGTCCCCACCCCAAAGATCCTCAGCTACAGCAACTCACATTTAACTGCACAGGGCTAACCAGCATTATTCATCTGTAGTTATTAAAAGCATCCTGGGCAAGACTACCTCCAGAGAGTCTGGACAACACTCAGATGGACACAAGGGGTAGTAATATTCCAATTTCAGGTATTAACAACACACTGCATTGCAATGTTTAGAATGAGAAACTGTTGGAACAAACACTAACTTCCCCCTCAAATGTTTAAGAAAAAGGATGAGCTTCTAAGTAGCCTATAGCAACTAGAAACAAAAGAAGGCCACTGTATTGCCAAATTCAGATTCAAGACAGCCACAGTCACCTGTAATTTGTCATGCCACCTGTGGCATCTACCATCTGCACTGTCTAAGGAAAGGCTTAGCCATTTTTTAAAAGGCTCTCAGTGCTGTGTATGAGGTAGATGTATGCTGCTGCAGAAGGTACCACTCACTTTCCAAGGCTCCTGTCAAGAGCCCGGAGAGCAGGAAACTTCAGACAGCAGTTCCAGAAGGATGTGTAGCCTTGCTTTCAGGAGACACCTTATCTCTCACACATGAACTCATTTTGTAATACTGTGACAAAGCCAACTCTTACATCCTTAACACAGTATTTGGGGGAGGGGGAAGTGGTGTAAGCAAAAGACTGAGATAAAAGAATATAAAGGAACATGTGTAATGTATTTTCATATTTCAAAAGATTAGAGTGCCTTTTCCACTGAAGAAGTGGTTATAAAATGGAAAGAAACATGCTAAAGAAAGCATCCTGAATCTGAAATTACTATTCAAAAACCACCAAGTTCAAAGCATTAACACCAAGACTTAGAGAGCAAGGGATCTCCCTAAAGTTTTACTGCAGTGTATGTCTCCTGTTTGCAATGAAGGTAGCTACACAAGCCAGAAAAACTGAGAGCAAATAGTGCACTCTGCTGATCTTACCATGTGCATCATCATCTGGATGGCCAAGTCAGAATACTCAGAGATGTAGGTCTTACACTGCAGAAAGTGGGAAAAGAAAGTCTCATGACTACCAAACCACTCATGTTGCAGAGTTCATCTAGAATTTTCTAATACAATTCAAGGTATTTATTTACCTGCTCTACTGCATAATAACAGGTCTTTCAGAGCTTGGCCCAAACACAAGATGGCATTTCAGGTTACAAAACTGCTGCATAGGTAACTATTTAACCTTTTCTCATCCTCTCAAGGCAAAAGCCCCAGCCCCCATTGATACAACCACATTACCCACCCAGACCATTTTTGTGAACAAGGTCTTTTAAGGTCTAGAAGCAATCTGGAGTCTTCCTTCTCCAGTCCCACACATCCCCCACCCAACCTTCCTGACCACAAAGTTTACAATTTCAGTGTTGCTATTGTTATACTGTGTTAACACATGCAACAGCATCTCCTTTGTGATATTAAATAGAGAATATGATCAGGGGATTAAGGCACTGAACAAACTCTTTTATGTTTGCTTACAGGAACAGAATTTTTTAATAAACAAGGACAGTTTACCATATCAGACATCCCAGGTCCCAAACGGTCACACTCCTCCTTGGCATGAGCAACCAAAGACTTCACAAAAGAGGAGTTTGTCTTGACAGCTTCCTGAACATCAGTGACCAGCTGAATGCAATCTTGGCACACATCCCCACTTGCCTGGACAAAGAGTGAAAGGAAACTCAAGTTGACACAACTTCACATGACATGTTTTGGAAGCTCCTGTTACTAGCAAGTTTTACAAGCTATTCTGAGCTCTGTACAAACTTTAATAAACACTCTGGAGAATACTTTGAAGCCTGAACTAGCAGGGAGATGAGCTACTGCTGCTGTGTGCACCAGCCACTAGATGGAGATTAGGTACCTACTTGGCCCCAAAGCCCAGATAATAGTTAAGATACCCAATCTTCAAATCTCTTGGTTTTGTTATAGACCACAGTGGGGAGGTTTCTAAATCTGGCATAGATCTTACCTGCTCCACCCACAGCAGCTTGTTCTCAGCCCACTCACTGCTCAATTCCCACACCCTGGCTTGCTGTCAACTCTCAGCCTCCGCACCCAAGTTCATTGCCTCATCTATTCCCTTTTGTCAGCTATCTGTTCTTTTCTAATCCAGTCTGTCACCCCTACATTCAGGGACAAATGAATGCCCTGAGGGGCACAACTAGCAGGTTGCTCAAAATACAGGAGAGTTGTTCTTCCTTTGAACCCTGGTGCCAAGCTTTCTCTCAGAAGAAATTGTTTCCAACAAGATCTGCTTGATTACCACAGTCCTGTATGGCAACAGCACAGCACAAGACTTGCCTTCATACACTGTAGAACTTAATCCAAGATTATAAATATGGTCTATGCTAGAACAGCCCTCAGTCCTAGGCTTACCTTAGGCTTCTGCTTGGGCTTGTCCTGAGGGTAAAGGAGAAGAGGCACGTTAGCCATGAATGGAGATGCCAGCTCAGAGAAATCCAGCTCTGGGATCTTGTTGGTCTGGAGCTGTTTCTGGAGCTTCATTGCTGCAAGGTGCTTCTGAAGGGACTGGCACAGAGCAAGGGCACTGCACACAACCTCAGGTTTATCCTGGGGGAGACAAGATACACTTATAAAGCTCCAAACTCATTTTAAGAAGTTCAGAGTAGAGTCATTCAGCTGAAATGTGGTAAGACAGGGAAAATGTTTCATAGCAAGGAAGGAGTCTTCAAACTAACAGTACCAGCGATACACAAAGGACTGAAGGATCATATGCACAAGCTGAGGCAGAAGAGAAATTCTGGCATCAAGAGGAGCACAACTTTTAATACCAATAGCTGAAAATCATTATGCACTTACGAGCTCTTCCTTGATCATATCCATGATAACTGGTAGGTAGGAATCCACAATTTCTTTGCACTCAGAGACGAGGCCTGGGTCAGGAAGAAACTCACATGTCTTTTCCAAGTAAGAGCGGATCTCATCCTATGAAAGATGAGGGAGCAGAGACAGATTATACCTCTCTCTCAAATGTTCCTTCCATTCCCAAAATGCACAATACAAGCTCCTCAGACTCAGGTAGGTCCAGGTAGCAACAAGCAAAACTAGAATGAGGTTCTACACTATAACAGATACATTTCCCCCACTTCTGGGCCTTTGATGAGACCCTGCCACAGCACAAACATGTCATGCTGCTATGCTGCTTGTGTGGCCTGCACTGCCCAGCCTTACCAGAACAGAACACTTACAATTAAGAGGAGAAAGTGAACTTCTGGGCTCATGGGACAGTGACTTGTTTATACAAAGTACTCACAGGCTGACAAAAGAAAAAGGGAAGCAGTGCCCACAAACCAAAATAAAGGCCAGCTGGTGTAACCACCCACTCCTAGAGACTGCAGTACCCCATCTTTTAATATTGGTGCCCCACTAACATAAGAACAACTTTATTAAGCATCTACAGTCAATCAGGGATGTGTTAAGGCATGGGAGGCTTTAGAATTTGCTAATTTCTAAACCAGCAGAGGCTGTTTAAAAGCCTTTCCCCATGCACTCTAGTCCCTTTCAACATCTGCTGCTTATGTTAGGAAAACAACACAGACTACTCTTCCACCCCCTCACCAGGAGATCTTGAAACCAAGCAGTGTTTTGGGGTGAGGAGAAAAGGAGCTCTGCCTACCTCAGTGCCATTATCCTTTAAAATTTTGCCAGCAACTGTCACAAGCTCCTTACACAAGTCACAGGGAATACTGCTCTGGAGAGAGAAGCAGAGAGTTACTTGGAGAAAGAATTAAGAGTGTCTGTGAGAGCAGAGTGTGAACAACACCACAAAGAGCAAACATTACATCAGGAATTAAGGAAAAAATACTGGTTGAGGCCAGGGTGGGAAGAGGTATTTTCAAACAAAGAGTGAAGCTATTTCAAACATGTCCAGCTACAGTTCCTTCAGTAAACCAATGCTGTATGAAGAAGCTAGCATGCTACCACTTGTTCATTTCACCTCCTCCCAGCCCCTTGAAATACAAAGCTGATTGCCTCAAGACACCTTCTCCTTTTACCTTTTCCTTCGGAGTTCACACTTGCTAGAAATCTTAGACTATTTCAGGCTGCTTCAATCATTAAGTAATCACAGTAGTAATTGTGCTCTGACATTCCTCCCTTCCCCTACTTTTCCTTAAACTGAAGTATCTCTGCACAGACATAGCCAATGTGGACTGAATGTGTCTGTAAGTAAAACACCCTTTTCTCTCCAAGAAAACTGTGAAACAATACCCAAACTACAGCTACACCTAGTATAGCAGCCCTCACATTTCGTGCAAATGCAACATGAAAAGCTGCACTAAATGTAACATTTGTAATATTATCTACTGTCATGCCTTCCATAATTTAGCATATGGTGCATCTTTCTGGAAATTTTAACCTTTGAGAAAGACCTAAAGAAATACACAGCCTTTTGTAATAATTGCTCAAGCTCAGAAAAGACTCCTATGAATTAGGAGTCAGTAATAATACAGAGGAACAAGTGAAATCCACTAGCTCCATTCCATACATTGCTGGGTGATTGTGCAACAGGTCATGGGAGAAGTCAGCAGACAAGTTGTGCAAGGCAGAGCAGTGAAAAGCAACCTCCATCCAGCACCCAAATTACGGCTTGGCAACCTCGGCAGAGTCTGATGTAGCACTTAACTCCAATCAGAGACTTGAGAAATCTTCCTCAGCGTGTGGACAGCAGCCACCTGAGCCCCAGGTGGGCCTGGGGGCTCTCAGGGGCTGGCACTTACCACGGCAGGCTTGTTCCAGACGTTCTGCTGGCAGTGTTTGACTGCCCCGCACTGCGACGCCGTGCGGATGCTCTGGCACCACACCTCTGGCCCCTTCGCACACTCCTTCTGCCACAGCACAGGGCTTGCCACAGCTGCCAGAGAGAGCAAACTGAATCAGCCTTTCCAGCTGCAAAAATAGCCACCTGTTTATTCATGTTTTTAAGGACATTTCAATCCAGAAATGTTTGGCCTGTCCCAAGCACAGGTTACAGAATCAAAGAAAAATAAGCTGTAAAGGTTGAACTTCCTGAGTCTCAGCACCTCAGCAGCCTGTTCCCCTATCATCCACCTTTCATAAAAACGAATTTAAAATCCCAAAATACAAACCCTCACTTTGCTTAGCACACAAGAACTACTAGACGATTTGAAGCAGAAAAACTGCTCATTACAGAAATCTACCCTACAGACAGCTGATTGCCAAAGCTACAAGCTCCCTGTTCTCCTGCCCTACTGGCACTTCAGCTCTGAAGCAGCTTGTGATTGCTGTCTGCATTCCTCCTCCCACATGAAGCATCCTGTTCTCACAGAAAGTGAGAGAGTGAGGAAAGAAATTAGCTAAGGAGCCACAACAATTTTACAGGGTATTGCATGCATGACTTAGGAGCAGGTACAGACCAAAACACTCACCATAAACAGAAAGCTTTAAGAATGGTCTTAAGGAATGTTCTATCATACATTTTAAACCCACTAAATCTATTTAGACTTCCCTTTTTTTTCCTCTTGGTCAGGCCTTCAACTGGGTACGGAAAAATCTGTGCGCATGAAAAATGTACCAGTCCTTTTTTGGACATTACTTCCCATCCCATGTGGGACTGCCATGTAACCTATAGAGCTTTCAAGTAAGATACAGAATATCTTTTCTGGACAAAAGTCCTGGTAAAGAAATGTAAAGTATCTGCACTATGAGCAATCAGTAGGACAAGTGAATCAAATGTATGTTTTCACTGACTTTCCAAGCTTCTTTTTTTTTTCAGCTGTGCTGTCTGAACCTGGCACCCAACTTCTCCCAGTTTCTAAAACCATCCTATGTGGCAGTAAACTCTGTTTCTTCAGGAGACAATGCCCTACATTGCACTAACCAATCAAGAAACAACTCCTAAAATTGTAGAGCAGGCAGGCTCTGAAGAAATACACCATGGTCCAAGCCTACAAGGCACTGCTGCAGAACTTCACAAAAATTAAAACAAAACAAAATATAAACCCAATCTATTAGCTGTACAGATGGTCTATTTACATCAATGCTGTTTGCACATCACAAAACTCTAAAATTGCACTATCAGCCACAAGGCAGGAGTTCAGGTGTTTCATTCCCATGAAGCTTCTGGTAAGGTTACAGCAGATGAACAATCACTTTCCAATTTCTCAGGCCTTGCTGTAGGCAATTAAAGGATCGATTTAAAGCTGAATTACCAGTGTATCTACAAGGCCACCACTCATCCAACAGCCAGATGAACACTGTTTTATAGGTGGCATCCTGCAGCCTTCTCAGCTGTTGATTTATAAAGCCTGTTTACACTGAACTTCAGAGGAATGACCCATTTATTTTAAGAAAAACGTGCTTTGCATGCCTGATTTTTTGCACAAGAGCTTGAAGCTTGTCAGCCTCTGTCACAGTAAAAAGCCTTCATTGCATATTATTCTTGAGCAGGACAGCACACTGGTACTGCCTGGGAGACTGCAGGAGTAAGACTTGAAAGCTTCTAACAATGTATGGTTAGCAAAATATTTACAGCCTATTCTAAACTCCAGCATTATTGATCTGGAAGCCCTAAGTATATTTAATTTTCAAAGTCAGAGTGGCCAGCCAAAGAGCTGGCAGCTCTGGCAGGGTGACAATAAACAAAAATACACTTGGTTGAGGGAAAGTTATTCTTCTCTTTCAGATGCTGGCACTGAAGAGTGGTAGGAAGGCTCTGGAAGGCAGAGTCAAGCTCTGAATTAAGTCAGTGAAAACCTGGATTTTAAGCAGTGGAATCAAGGACTCCCAACTATTTACAAGCACAGCTTTTAACCTATGCCTTTATCAAAAGACAATTACTCCTCCTACATTGAAACACACTGTAAACTACAAAACTGAACTATACAACTCCAGGAATAGTTATTGCAAGCAGTCTCTCAAACTCTTGATTTAGGAGAGTGTTTTAAAGCCAAGTGGAGGCATTCATGGTGTAACTTGCAATGGTTTGATCAGGCTCCTAGTGAGCCTTCAGGTTTTATTTGATTATTTTACTTTTAAGATCCTGTCACTGTATGACTTGTTAGATCTGTACCAGTTTCAGCACAACATCCTGTTCCTTCTTCCTCACAACCTTAACAAGATTATTAAGTGTATGGCAAAAATATTATGCTTCAGATTTATTTTCAGTTATCAGCTTTGCTGGCTGTGTGTCAAGACAACTCTAAATTTTGTGTTTTCAGTACAGAACTTTCCAGTCAGTGACTAAGCAAATTTGTTTGTTAGGGCCACATGTAGCTGGCACATTTTAGAGCAGCTGCAGAACAAAGATGACACAAACTAATCATGGCTTCTTTTCTGACACCTTCCACAGTCACTTCAAACATAATTACATTCTTACAAGTTTGTTCTTTATTATGGGGAAAGACTTCTGTTTGAAATATTACATCTAATACGAAAGGATGCACCTTCATTGCAACAATATCCACCCTGAACATCCTGGGAAACAGAGAAACAAAGCTAAAAAAACCTCTGCATTTATTCAGATCCTGCAGATTCAGAAAAAGAATAGCTGGAAACTCTCCACTGTTACCACTTTTTCCCTTTTAGCTTGCTCTCTTATTTAATCATGAAACAGAATTTTTCCCTCATATATTAACTTATATTACCACAAAAGTACACATGCCAGTAAAGTGTGTCAATACCTTGCACTGTCTCAGAACAAGCAGTTTTGAATTTTAACTCTTGCCTCCAAACAGCCTTTGCTCCAAAAGGAGCGAGACCTTAACATGGTGTTTCACATCCCCAGCACAGCAACAACCCAAGAGAAAGCAAAGCACCTCAGCTACCTCACACAGATGGATAAACCCAAGGAATTACTTGCTATTTTATCTCTGTGATCTCTTTATTTTATATACTGTTCTTTACCTAAGGTTATCCAATTTAACAGATTTGTCCTTTCTCTGCAGATCAGCTCTCAACAGTCACATGTCATGCCCACCAACACCTGTCCCCTCCATTTCCTGAAGTTCTTGCAAGCCACTGTTTTTAGAGCCTCAAATAAGTTTATCTCTGAAGGCCAAGGTGTTCCTTTACTTGTCCTCTTCACTTGTTTCTCCCTACCTGAACCACTTCAGATGTGGTTTCTTCAATATAACAAAAGAGTCGTTGCTTTACCAAGTTTATCCTAACACACAAACACAAATTTGGGAAGTAGAGGTGATGGGCCCCTCAGAAAATATCACCTTTTCCACTTGGCTTATAGAGTCATTCATGTGAAAGCACAGCCCAGTTCTTCACTCCTCTCCAGGAAACAGGAACCTAAATGGAAGGAAGCTTATAATGTCTGGATTACCATTCTGCAAGGACAGCTACAGGAAAATTGCTAGGCAATTACCTTTCTGGGAAAACACCTTCCCTTCCCTCATGCATCTGTCTCACTCTTCTTCCTTCCACTGGAGAGTCAGTCTGAATTTTCTCCTCTAGATTCTCAGAAAAACATCCTAAGAAATCCCCTCCAAAGCTGCACTGAAACTACAAATGAGACTTAAACGTTAACACCTTATGTAAGAGTCAATGAACAGGGATTCTGAGGGGCCAGATCAGATTCCCTTAAAAGCCAAAAGATGAACCAGAAAACTACCATCCAGAACACAAAGAATTCAACCTGAAGACTCCAGCCTCCTTCAAACCCAACTGCTAGAAAAACCCTTGGTTACAGACAAATTAACCTGTAATTTGGGGAAAAAAAAAAAAAACATGAGAAAGGTGCTGAGCTGCTGTTCAACTCAATGGATTGAAGTAAAATGTAAAGATCACTTAGGGCGCTGTCAACTCTCATGCTTTTGTGACAGCCCAGCCTGCCTAAGTGTATTAACCTATTCATCATGAAGGATGTTACTCCCAGGCTGTCCTACTTGCAATGCTAAAAAAAAAAATAATCATTATCTCCCAGAGACACTACAGACCAAGCAAATGCATCAGCCTCTGCCATCTGTGCTCTGCCAGTTATGACTTTTCCCCATGTCCTTTGAGACTTGCAAAAGCAAAGTGTGTTTAAGTTAAAGTCAAGAAGGATCAACTTATCTTCACCGAAGTTTACAAAGTGTCAAGAAGTGAAGGAGTGACCCCAACCTGAAGTTATCTGAAGGGCTCCATGCTCCACAGCCTCTCTGTGCAGCCAATGAGTAAAACTTCAAAAGTTGTAACCACATCACTCACCAGTGACTCTTGCCCAAGGGCTCCTTTGCCTCTGGATTAATGAGGTAAAGTCACCATAATATTTGAGGGATTACAGAAAATTTGAAGAAAAAATGGAAGAAATATGGCTAGCTATTACCAGCATCCAGTTAAGATATCCTGTCAAATATCCACTGATGAAAAACCAAGTTTAAAACATTTCTAACTAGCACCATGTGCAAGAAATGAGTTTGGAGTTAACACTACAACCAGGCTCTTCCTCAAAGTTGGGAACTCATTCTCATTTTGGCACACTGCCTCTGCCTTGCTTTGCTTCCCTCACCAGAACACAAGCATGGCAAGAGAAGCATTGTGTGTAGGTAGAAGCAATCACAATGAAGTTAAAGAGAGCACAGAACTGGACGAGCTGGGACAAGTAAAAACACCTCTACTGGCCCAGTAAATTGTCACAGGTAACTGCAAAGGTTGCAAAAGAATAATTTCCAAGTTGGCCAGATGTTGCCAACAACAATCAAAGACTGCTGCCTTTAATTTCCTATGGCAGAATCCAGAAGAGATAAGTGGATGTTCTAGGACACCTGGTAGTCATCAGGAGTAGGTGGCCCCATGCAGTATGCTAAGATATTCCCAAAAAGTTATGAGCAGCATTGTTCCCTGCAGGAAATGCCTGTAGAAATACTCTAAAATGTTTGGGGCCTACTTGTGGTCTATCTCCATTCTTTCTGGTTTTGTTCTGAGGGTTTTTTGGGGGGGACACAGGGGCAGATTTCATGTGACTCTCTGCAGAAATCCTGTATTTATCATTCTTTTTTTCACTAGACAAATATATATACATGGCACAAAGACTGGGAAAATCTGCTACCAAGTAACTGAAACCAAACATTGCCCCATGACCAAATACAGAGAATCACTGCCCTAAAATACATACACACACTTCATCGTAGCCTTTTTAATTGCACAGGAACTCTGACATTTTAATGGCAGCAAGCAAATTGCATTTAAAAGCTGCTCCATTAAAAAAAAAAAAAGTGAGTAAATCCTTTAAGATAAAAGAAAAGTCTATTTTTATGTGGTAGAGTTCTAAGGCGTTGCCTTGCCCCAACCTGCTTTGAAGAATCAGATCTACATGAAACACTGAAACAAAACCCATGGCAGGCAGCAGTAACTGGCCCTGCTTCCCTCACAGATACAAAACCAAGATGTCCCTGCATTTTATACCAGAAAAGCCTTCCCTGAAATAGCAGAGCCCAACCTCCCGGGGAGCTTCAGCTGACATCAGGTGACACATGGAGTTTGGTGACAAGCTCCTCTCTCTCGCTCCACCCCCCACATCACCTCGGTGTTCCGAGGCTGCCGGAGCACGAACAGCACAGACCGGGGCTGCAGAAAGGCTGCCCGGGGCTAGGGCAGCTCTGCTGGGAAGGGCTGGCTCAGCTCCTCCAAACACAACCAACAGCAACCCTTTCTATTTATACCTGCCCGGCAAACAAGGAGGGGATTGTGCAAGGGCAGGTTTACACAGGGCGCATGACTGCTGTGCTATCAAAGCACCAGCTTCGCTATGTGACAGCCTCATAAACAGTCCAAGAAAACACAGATTTTATTTCTGTATCATCACAGCACTCTTTAGGTCAGAAAAGACCTCCAATATCAGCAAGCCCGACCTGGGACCAATCACCACCTTGTCATCCAGACCAGAGTGCCAGTTCTGACATTTCCTGAACACCTCCAGGCTTGGTGACTCCACCGCCTTCCTGGGTAGCTCATTCCAGCACCTGACAACCCTTCCTGAGAAGGAATTCCTCCTGATTTCCAACCTGATTACCCTCCAGAGCCTTCCCCAGCTCCGTTCCCTTCTCTGGGCACGCTCCAGTACCTCAGTGTCCTTCCTGTAGTGCAGGCCCAGAACTGGACACAAGATTCGAGGTGTGGCCTCAGCAGCGCCCAGCACAGGGGGACAGTCACTGCCCTGGTCACACCACTGCTTCCCCTCTTCTCCTAACTTAATCTGCAGCAGTCGGCTGCACCAGCCTGGCTTTTTTTTTTTTTTTTAATATTATTATTAGAAACCACATTCATAGCAGAACAAGCTTGCAAACTACAGAACAGCAGTTATCTGCTTTATCCATATCCTCAAGAAAATTCAAGCCCAGCTAACTCAGCCTACAAATTTCCTGTCCCCACATGTTCTGACCACTGTTTGCTAGAGGAATTACACATTAACTTGAATCTGCCTTCCTTACAAGGTTTTAAGTCTATTTTAGGGGAGGAGGGATGTAAAAGAAATCATATCCTCCAAGTTTTTACTTTCCATTCCCAGTTTAATTTCTAATTCAGCAAAAGGGGGGCAAATACTCAGTTAAAGAGAAACAGAGTCCTGCTTTAATAGCACACCCAGCTTTTCTCCTCCCTGCCTGGCCTCAAAGACAAGGAATAATCACAGTGCACATCAGTAGTCCAGAGATGCCAGGACCTGTACACCCTGCTTTAACTCCTCAGTGTCTCCCTTAAAGGGAAGATGCACAGAAGCTCTGTAAGTAGGTCAACCAAAAACCCTCACGGCCTGTAAGGCAGCCAAGTGACTCCATTAGGATCTGACAAGGCTGGCTGAATTTTTGCACAGTTAATTAGCGAGCTCAGCAGACAAAAACGGTGTTTCGGGCTGTCACAGCGAAATCTTCAGGAAAATCTGCACGGTAAGTGAGGCAACAAGCACTTAGAGCCCTGATGAAAAAAGACAGCTGTTTATTTGTGTTAAAAGAGTGATTTCCTACGGAAAAACAGGCCTGACTAGTCTCCTGCGGCCCTCAGCTGCATGCCATGCCTTTAACAGGTAGGCCAAGCTCATTGCTGAACTGGTTTCTTATTACAATTTCCCTAACCACACTAATGGGAAAGCTGGTGGATACTTCAAGGTGAAGCCTTTTCACTTTCAAAGCACAAGAAACTGCAATGATTTCAGCGATCTGGAAGTAGTCCCAGAAGGAGTGGCAACTGATGGCAGCTAATTCAGTGCAGAGCAGACTCAAAGGACACTAGGAAAGCACATAAACATGCAGAGTGAAAGCTGATATGTGCTTTTTGCTTCCTGCCTGAAAAATCTGAGATAACCCATTAAACTGTCCACACACCAGCATATTAAATATTATCAGTATATCTAGGGGAAAGTGTCCCTGTCCTCAGTAGAGGGTTGGAACTAGATGACCTTTAAGGTCCCTTCCAACCCAGGCCATTCTATGATTTTATAACATTAAAACAACAATACAGTTACAAGACTCACACAAAATCATGAAAAATTTCACAGGATTATTTACTGTAGTGTGCCAGCTGGATAGTCCTATGGCCTTTAAACAGCCAGTTGAGCTTTTTATTTTCCCACTGACTTTTGAAATGCTGCAGGTTAAACTCGTGAGCAAATAAGCTTTAATATTAAACAGTCTAATTTAGAAGAAAATTCTCCAAGTAACTGTACCCATCACTGTGTAAGCCCTTACATTTTGGACTAGTCCACCCCAGAGCCTAAAGGTATTACCAGTCGTCAGACTATGAATCATTTCTGTATGTCAAGCTTCTGCAACTTACAAAACACAAGCACTGCATGTCCTAACTTCGAATCCTACAGCCAAAGGGAGACGATCATCCATTCCCCCCCACCACTTTCACTTCAGCGACGACAGGTTACGAGACAGCGAGCAGCAAAATCAGTGGAATTTTCCACACGGAGCATTTTTCCTAATGCAAAAACACAACAGCAAAGGCAACCTCCCGCCATCTGCAAGAGGATTAGCAGCCGTCTATCCCTGCAGTGGCGGAGATAAACAGCGCTGCTGGCAGGAGAACAGTCGCTCCCGGTGTTCCGTACAGCCCGGGCGCGGAGCTGCCCGGCCGGGCTCGGACGCGGCCGCGCACCGAGCGCGGCTCCTTCGGGAAGTGCCTCCCCACCACACCGGAATGGCCGCATCCTCACACTGCCCCTTCTCCCTGCCTTGCCCTGGCGCTATTTTTGGGCGATTCTCTCCCCCCCCGACCCAAACACAGGCTTTCCATCACTGCCGCCCCTTGAGGCCGCCACTGCCCGCACGCTCCCCCAGTCCGGGGAGCGGGAGCGGGTCCAGCTGCGGGAATACCAACAGCGTTCGGACCGGCCCTCGCCCCCTCCGCGCTGCCCTCGTCCTGCGCTCGCTGGGCGCTCAGAGATCCTCTCCCCGAGGCCGCCGGGGATAAGCTGGATGGGGAAGGGGCTCGGCAGGCGGAGGGCAGCGCTTACCGGCGGCCAGAAGCCCGAGGAGGCTGAGTAGCCCGAGGATCAGCGGCCGCGCCATGGCTCTCGCTCCGTGCCCGTCTGCAATGCGGCGCCGCCGGCACCGCCCGCGCCCGCCCTTATATAGGGGCGGGCCGCGCACGCGCGCACCCCGCCCCGCCCCCGCGCACACGCAGTGGCGGCACCGAGGGCAGAGCTGTGGGGGCTGCGGCTCCTGAGGGGGACAAAATGGCGGCGCGAGCTCGGCTCTGGGGGCTGGAGCTGCGGCTCCCCAGCCCCCAGCGGCCCCCGCCCTGCAAACGGCGCTGTCTGGCCGGGAAGAAATAAAGCCTTCAAGGCGGTTTTTGCCTCCACGGGCGCTGCGCCCTGAGGCAGTGGGAGTCTCAAAGGCAGGAGCGCCCCATACAGACCAGCTAGGCTGGCAGCATCTGATTGAGGCACACGCCAACATGGAGACAGTGTTAAGGGCTTGGAACATACCTTTTCCAATCCGCTGCCTTGAGCTTCCCACTAGACCAGGTTGGTCACGGCTGTGTCCCACCTGGCTTCAGACAGCTGCAGGGGTGGTGCATCCACAAACCTCCCTGTGCAGCGTGTGCCAGCGCCTCAACCCCCTCACAGTAATAAACGTTTCCCCCTAACATCCAACCTAAATTACCTCTCCTTCAAATGGTACAGCTGCTGGTGAAGAATCCCTCCCCAGCTTCCCTGTGGCCTCCTTCAGGCAGCGGGACGCGCTGTGAGGTCTCTGCAGAGCCAAATCGTGTTGGCATGTGCCACCACGGTGCTTCCCCTCACAGGTTTCCCATCTTGCTTGGAAGGCAGTGGGAGTGCTGCTTCCTCCTTGCCGTTGTCACAGGGCAGCCTGGTATCCCTGTGGTCCAAATGAACAGCCATTAAAAGTATAATTAAAACCAGCAGTCTGAATTCACTTGGTGTCTCCCAGCCTCTTACTCCTGCCTTGCACTGATGCAGCTAACCAGAAGAACAAACTAAACCAGAGGTTAAAAAAAAAAAAAAAAAAGCAAGCAGTGTTTTCCTGACTGGATCAGCAAACTGAACCAGCTCAGCTGAGGGACAGAGCAGATCCCTCGTGGGCTCCCCAGGACTCGGCAGAGCAGCCAGACCAGCTCCCCTCTTCATTAAACCCATACTCAAGGCCTGCTCTAGCTGCAACAAGGGCCCTTGATAATGCTTCCCACAGCCTGGGGAGCTGGGCATCCCCTGTGGCCTCAGCATAACACAAACTTATCCCATCTAAACAGCCTGGCCTCTGCCAGCTTACCCTGTCTTCTCTGGGGACCTTCCAGGTACTGCCCTTCATCTGAGGGTACACATGTTTTTTTCCTTATTAGGTCCTTATCTACATGTTCATTTTTCAAGGACCAGACTTGTTGATAACATTTAAGGTTTACTTGCAGCATAAAGGTTAGGAGGAAGTGGATCTGTTCTGTTTCATTTTGCCAGCATAACACACCTTTCTCCTTTCCTTATAAGACCCTTTTAAAAGCCCAGCTTTTAAAGTTCCCGTGATTGTCTTCACAAACCACATCAGGACTTGATGCTTACACAGGGCCTTTGCCCCTCCACAAGTGAGCACAGCTTCATTTGGAGCCTCCAGAGCCTCTGCTATCACCTCATCAGGAGCCACGTTCTTAGGTAATTCCCAGCCTGGAGCCAGGTGCACCCAGACTGAATCAGCAAGGCAGAAAGCCACCCCCAATTTTGGCCAGACTAAACAAGCGACCTTTACTCTGGCTCTAAAGCCGCCTTGCCTAGGCAGGGCTCGGTGCGCTGCCCTTATCTCATTAATGCACATAAAGTGTTGACGAGGCACCTCAACTTTCCAACCAGCAGCCAGCTACTAACCTGGGAAAACACACACCAAAAAAAAGGAGCTTTGTGAAGAATATTTTAAAGGAGGTTAAGTAAGACTGTCTGGAACAGGAGAGATATTTCAGCAGGCAGGGTGTTTTTCTTCGGAAAGCTGAAGGACAGGGGGGGAGGAAGAAGTAGCTTGGAGCTAGCAGGTTCTTCCCCCAATCTGTTAGCATTTCAGGCTAGCCCAAGTTTTCCTGGAGCTTTGCCAATTCCCATTGATTTGGGACCTTTTTTTCCTCTCTCAAGCACATAGCATATAATATTTGGCATTAACAAATTGTCTCCAAGACTTAGCTTTCCTGGTCTTGCCATACTGCCTGCTAGTTTCCTCACTTTAAAATGGACTTAAACAAAATAAACCAGCATCAAGAGTTCAAGCACCAGCTCTCTGCTGTGAATGTTTGGATGAGTGGGACACTCCAAAGGATGTCTCAGCCTCTTGGGACCAGGTCCAGCTCACCACCTTCTGCTTTTGCTGAGCTTCTGCTGAGATTTGGGGTTTTTTCTGCAGACAAACCTCCCAGATAAGGTACCAGATGAGGCTTCTCAGGAAGGATCATGGCTTGTCTGTAGTGACGTACAGCTGAGTCACTTGGCTGCGGCTGAGGGAGAAGGGAGCCTTCCCCAGCCTAAACTTGTTTTTTAGCCCCATTTTCTGGGAGGTACGCGCTCTGTGTGGAGAAAGTGAGTAGGAAGAGCTCGGAAAGCTGCAGTGAAGGACTTTCCTGCACACATGACTCACTTTCCAGCTGCCTCCCCTACCAACCAGTTGGACGGGGCCAGCACCAAAGCCCGGCTGGTTTTGATGCTCAGTTTTGTCATGCCTACAGCACACAAATTCCTTCAACATCACCTCGCCCTCCTGGCGCCCAATTCTGTGCTTTGCATAAGTGGGGCACGTGAGGAATCCCTGTTTGGCAATCCCTGGAGGCCAGCCAGAGGCCCCTGCAGGCTCTGGTTTTGCAGCTGCAGCCAGCTCTGCAGGAGAAGTGTTCTCTTTGCAAAAGAAAAAACCAAAACAAGTGAAATAAATAAAGAGAGGCATTTTCCACAGCAGCCTGCTTTTCAGACTCTTTTGCATTTTCACTCAGACTGCAGCAGGAGGAGGAGAAGAAGCAAAGCCAGCCACAAATTACAGCCCGACAGCCTCGTGCAGAGCCTTGAACATGTTTGAAGTTTATTCCAGCCCAAGAGCAGCCTCCCTGTGATTCACCAAATGGTTTGGCTTGCAGGTCCTACTGGAGTGGAGACAGACACCCACACACACCCACCCTTCCTCACCACTAACGTGCTGCAGAGAAACAGCTCCTGCTCTGACATTCTTCCCAGAGCAGAAAGCACCAGAGAATGTTCCAAATGGGATGGCAGTGCTGCAGGGACTGCATCCAAGGGCAGAGCTGCAGCTCAGTAACACCAGCAGCAGCCAGGGCATGTGGGACCTGTCTCACTCCTCCTGGCACACACACACAAAAGAAACAACCAAAAAAATACAACCCTTACCCACAGAAACAGATGGCTCTTGACTGGATCAGGGGCCTTAATCAGCCCAGGGTGCAGAGAGCAGCACATGATGGCCAGCTGGGCTGTAAGAGCAAGACTACATCAGCTTCAAACTGAAAAAGACTAGTTTTAGGTGAGATATGAAGAAGAAATTCTTCCCTGTGAGGGTGGGGAGGCCCTGGCACAGGCTGCCCAGAGAGGCTGTGGCTGCCCCATCACTGCAAGTGTTCCAGGCCAGGTTGGACAGGGCTTGGAGCAACCCAGTCCAGTGGAAGGTGTCCCCACCCATGGCAGAGGCTTGGAACAAAATGGCCTTCAAGGTCCCTTCCAACCCAAACCATGCTGTGATTCTATGACCTTGCACATTTTCAGCCTCTCAGCCCCAGCATCAGCTCAAACAGCCTCACACTGCCGAGCCCAGAGGCTGATCTGGCTTTAGGGGTGATCCCTTCCTCTCCCCAGGCAGTTTTCCGCCTGGATCCGGTTCCTGGCTGAACTCCTGTGGCACAGCACGGGGCGAAAGCACCGAGGACCATCCCCCTTTGGCAGCCCTGCCAAGCAGAGCTCTCCATTAACACTGCCATGGTCACAGGCTGCATTCCTTCCCACGTTCAGCTCAGCCACAACTTAATTATCAAAGGGGGTCTCATCAAGCACAATGGATTTTCCAAGCAAAGCATAACATAAAACCTCAAATCACTGCAGCTAATTCTCATTTCAGTATTTTCTTTGTCAGCTGTCACAAGCTGTGCATTTTAGCCACAAGCTGTGTTTTGTTTCCAGGTTTCCTCAGCATTTTAGGTGCTGCTTACTGGGATTAGACTCCTATTTCAAGGCAAACTATATCCCAAGGCAACTGATGCTCCAAACCAAGTAGATCAGCACCCATAAAGGCTTTGCCTTTGTGAATTAGGATTTCTGACCAGCAGCAAGATCTGGAACAGCAACAGAAAACAGATGATTCCTCCTAAATACAAGGGAATCAACAGTGCAGCATCAGCTCATCAGTGTTTTAAAGGATATGCACCAAGATGCAGAATTCTGTTCCTGCTCCCATTGTGTCATCTTGTCAGGGTCAAAAGCAGTAAGATTGCAGCCAGATAAATCTCTGCCACAATCTTTGAAGAAGGGTTTCTTTTTATAAATGCAAAGTCATATGTTTTTCTAAATCCTATTTAACCCAACCCCCCAAAAACTTAGAACTATACATCTAGGTTATCCAGGAAGAAAACAAACAAAAATGTATAACAGATTTTTAAATATATTTCAGTGCAAATATATAAAACAAAAAATATATGAAAATAGGGGGCTGAGTTCCTTTCATTAGGTCCCTGCTTTGCAGGTTTTTGAGGATTACACTTAGAAGCTTTTTTTTTTTTTTCACACTTAGGGCTTTTTCAGCAGTGGAGATTATCACCATCCACTGTTTTCCATCTGCTGTGACTCATTTGGGCTCACACAGAAGTGGGCTCACACAGAAGTGATTAGAAAATCACGGGACTCTAGGAGCTACAGCTTTAAGGAAAAGCACAATGAATTACAGCTTCTGCAGGAAAAATAAGAGTTGGCAGAGAACAGCTACAAAGGCTGCTGTAAGGAACCAGCCTGAGGAAACACACCCACCCCCCAACTTTCTTCACACAGTTCCCTTCTCTGTTGAAATACTTGCTTTCTCTTCCTTCATTATTCACAGCAAAAAGGAAGGTAATAATTATTGAGGAAGAAGGTACAAAACCAAATAGTTTGGACTGGAAACAAAAGCCCAAGTGAGCTATCCTCAAAACTTTGGATGAGCTAAGAGTTGATGCGTAGGAAAAAGAGAAGGAATAGAACAGGAAGATCATGTAGTTTAATACCCTAATAAACAGCCTGAGAAGTCAGGCAGGGATTGCTGCTTTCCTGCTCACTTGATTCCATGTTAATGCAAGCTCTACAGTTCTTTTTTTAGGTCACAAAAAGCACCAGGCAGCACCTCCTCACGTGTGATCTCACCTCAGCTGCACACTCACAGCCCAGGACTTTTAAGCCAGGCTGTGGATTTCAGTGAATCTGCAGCAGCAGCCAGTTGCTGTGGCCAAAAGTGGCACGGGTTGGGATTAATCAAAGTCACAAGGCCACAGGGGGGAAGTGGCAAGTGCAGCCACTGTGGCTTCCACCACAAGGTTTTTCTTCATCATACCAGTGGATACAACCCACGCCCAGAGTCGTGGGCATCTGAATAGCTGCCCTCTGCCCTCTTCTACAAAACAGTAAAAATATAGCCAGAGAATTAATCTCTTTCTTCCACTGTCCCAGCCAAGTCTGGGATTTTTAACAGTTTAGAGCAAGTTGCCCAGTGTGGTGTTCATCCTTTGCTCACTCCAAGTTTTACATGCATCCCACAGCAAACTTCCTGAGCCTCTTCTAGAGTTTCTTCACCTTCCAATTTCATAAAGCAAAAGCGTGTTTCAGGCCAGGGAAGAAAACCACAAGGATCGTGGCACAAGGAGGGCAAATAGCTATGATTCAATGCCTTTGGATTTCACAAGAGGACTCCCTGGAGCAACCTCCTTTCCTGTGTCCTTCCCACTGTTCACCCAACAGCAGCTGGGCAAAGACTGGAACAGCTCCTCAAAACAGCAAACATAGGCAACAGAGATTCTTTATGAATTCCATGGGCAGTGCTGAGTAATGAAGCACTGGCAGCCTGGTCTTCCATGGCAATCACGGTGGCAGCCTGCAGCCTGGTTTTCCATGGCAGTCACAGTTTCCACGATTATTACTTCATATGTGTCTTCACACTTGCTCTTCACAGAAAAATAAATAAATAAATGAATAAAGGCTTATTTTCATTCTCAGTTTGTTAATCCCAGCTCCAAGCAAGTCAGCATCAGGTACCCACACAAGCTCAGCTACTGCCAGGAAATAGCTGGAGCAAAACTCACCATTCTGCTGAGCTTTGTTTGCCATGGTGAATGTCAAAGGAGAAATAAAACCTTCCTTATCCTTCCCCAGGGAAGGGCAGAGAGGCGTAGGAGTTAACATTCAGCCTTGGGCACTGCAACCCAGTCAGCTGCAGAACAAAAGCATGGCTGAGCCCATGGAAGAGAGGGGAGAAAAAACCAGCAAAACCCCACTCTGTCTAGAGCAGCAAATGGTATTCCTGGCTTAACACACTGGGTCACACCCAGCACTTGTGGAAGGACAGGCAGAAAAACCAACCCAAGGCACCTACCACAACCCTGCTGAAAAATAACCATCCCCATAGCCTCACCAGGCCACTGCGACTGCCTTTTAAAACTTATCCAGCAGCTGCTTCCCCTCAGGTTGTAATTCTCACGCTCAGCTGCAGCTGGTCTCTCTCTGTGCTCCTTTAGTGGGACAAGGTTCAGAACCATGTTCTGTCCTTGCTAGCTGATCTGCAAATGAGACTTAATTAACCCCAAAGAGATTTGGAAACTGGTTCTTCCATAAAAATTAGGATTATCAGGTTTGAGCTGCTCCTGTTTCACAGGGAAGCTTAGAAAGCAAACAGGTTTCTATGACAGGAACAGGAAGATACATGGAATTTGTAGTGGTTTCTAGTAAAAGTGTCTAGGTTTCCCAGCTTGTCCTGAGCAGGGGTTCCAGTGGCAACCTCCCTGCTGTCAGCAGTGGTTCCTCCTACAGGTGATGACACAAAGCAGGTGATCTTGGTGGGCCTCATCCTGCTCCCTCCCTGAGACCCGTGAGTTCTATGGCAGGAGGGTCCTGCCCTGTGTCACGCACTGTTCTCTCATCCCACAGCACCCCTTTCAAATGAGACCCACCACAACTAGAGCAGCCAAGGTGGAGAAGCAAGTTCCATCCTTCCAGGCTGCCAGGATGCTGCAGTGCCATTTCCTAGAGGTGGATCTTGCAGAGGTCCAGCTGCAGGGCTTGGCTGACCCTCTGGACATCCCAGTGAACTCCCCAGGCTTCTGGGCAGATACTGGTTCTCTGTCCCTTATCTGCTCTGGTGCTTTTGTTTCAGATCCTTTTTTGGAAAGGCCCTTCTCTGTTATGAGCAAGGCTCCAAAGGTCCTGGTGTCCTCATTGTGTGTAAAGCAGAGAGGACTTGGTTATCACCAAGCCAGAAAGGTCTCCAGGCAGAGATGTTATCTCCCCTCTGCAAGCAGACCCACAAGGCCAGAGCGTGGCTTTAGGGATTGTCAGGAGCCGCCCAGGTGGGGTGAACACCCGGTGGTGTTCACAGTGGAACTGTTGCACGCCTGAGCTGGTGCTGGAAGGGGCTTCCCTGCCACCCATCACCCCCTGGGCACGTGCTCCTGCTGCTTCCCTGCCCAGGGACAGACTGGCCCTGAGTAGGCCTGCTCAGCTCCTGATCCAGCCACATCAGGAGGATCAGGGAGATCCAACTCTAAACTCCCCCTGCGAAGGAGAGGCAGTAGAAGATAAGATTACAGGCTCACTTTACTACCGGTCTCACAAAGGGAGGAAGAGGGAACAAGTATCAGGGACAGAAAGAGAGCACAGATGATCCTTCCCCTGCATTAGGTGGATGTAAGCACCCCATGGAATGGCAGGGCAACAAAAATATGAGATACAAATAACCCATTAGGGCAAGGAAATAAGCTGCACCAATTAACCCCACTGATGAAAGCATTCAGCGTGAGGAACTTCTTCCAACCTAGGGCTTCTTGAAGGTTTCTTCAACATTTGAGAACACCCTGATAAAACCACACCATTACATAAAAAACTTGACACCAAGGATTTGGCTTAGATTATTAACAAGTCACTGTTGCCAAAATTTATTTTCATACTCTTAAGACTCATGATGTTCTGGGTGAGGAGCAGAAGAGGACAGCCTGCAGCAGAGACCACACTTTGGTCTGTGCCTGTGGCCCTGTGTGGTGCTTCCCAAGTAAAACCCAGTGGGCACCCTGGCTGAAAAGCTCAGCTCCCAAAAATCTGAGTCACTCCTTGGGTTTTCTGGGCGCTCTGAACTTTCCACTGCAAAGTGGTTCTCCCTTCTATTTGGAGGTCAGAGAATGAGACAAGTCACCATTTTGCAGACATTTCTTCTCCCATTGAGGCCCAGAGTGGGTAACTGCTGCCATTTAGCACAATCAGCTCCATTTTGCTGGGGTTTTCTCTTTACACACAGGCCGGTCAGAAAGAAAAGGAGCTACACATGGTTGATCCTAAATAGAGTTCCCTTTCTTGAATGGTGTGTTGGGAAAGTGGGTTGGCCAGATGAGGAGTTTTGACATTTGTAGAGAGCAGGGAGACATGGATTTTACCCAGCTGAGGAAGCTGCTGACCTTGCTGAGATGCTGACAGCCACATGATGGCATTTTTTTCACTGCAGGGCTGCTCCAGGGCCAATGACACTGGTACAAATGCCCTTGCAGACTGCATGTGATCCCCCCTCCCGTCTCACTTGCCTTTTTTCCTCCGTGACAGAAGCTTCAAAGGCCGAAGCAGAAAGCACAAAGCTTCCTGCTCACCTGGGAGAGCAGCAGACTGGCCTTGCTGGGATAGGGGACATCAGAGGCTTTTTCTACTTACTGGTGTCACTACTTTAAGCTTTGTCAGCCTCTCTTCTTGACAGAAATCCCCCTGGCTCAGCTGCTCTCATCATGTCAAAAGTGAATCCTGCGTTGCAGGTTTGGAAAGCGTTTGCAATGATTAAAAATAAACCAACTTCTTTATTTCACCCTCAGCAGTTTTAGAGAAGCGAAATTGAAAAAGGAACAGAAAATTAGGTGCAGGGTCATTTGAAGATTCTGCACATGTTTGTGAGGGGCTGAAGGAGGCAGTGAGGGTAGGGTGAGTGGAGCTCAGTTGAAAGCACATCAGCTGTCAGCACCTCGATTCCCACTGAGCTCCCACCCTCATTATGAAGGCCTGTTTTAATTAACCTGCTGCTAAAGTTGGGGAGAGAGCCACTGAAAGTCTCTCTGGAGAGCTCAAATAATGGGATGTGCTGGGGCTGCCCAAGCCAGACAGCCAGGAAAGCAAACATGAAAAATCAGCAGTGTCCACAGGTCCTGGATAAAAACTGGCCAAGTATCAGTTCTCTCTCAGCAGAGCTCCTTACTCAGGTGCTGAGCAGACAGCAAATCCTGCTGGCTTAGGGACAGCTCTTTTCATGCTGTTTGGTGTATGTCATCTCCCCCAGCTTCTGTGTCCTGTCACCAGGGCCACTGTCTGGGCTTGCTGCCCTCTTGGTGGGCAATTTGCTTTTTCTTCTTGATGGCAACACCCTCCCCATGACAGCTGATGCACCAGGGCTGTGCACCGTGGCATCAGGTCAGGGACACCCCTGGGGGGCTCAGCAGAGTGGCTGAGACAGGAGCAGGCACTGCCCCAGGAGACAGGGCTTAGGCAGGGAGCAGACAGGAGATTTTTTTGGGTAAATCTGTAGAAGAGATGTAAAGATTAGATTATGCATGTTTTTTCTTTTAGGAGAGGATTTTGTATAAATCTGCTTGTCAAATTGATTTATTTGGAATGGTTAATTCAAAATTCAAAAGTTATGCAATTTGCCCTAAAAAATTTTACGAAGAAAATTTCAGTCAATTGTCTAAAACATCAACTACTAAATTCATCTCTAAAATTTTAATTCATAAGCCCTTAAAAAGTCATACACTCCTTGATGCAATCACATTTTTTACAGACAGTTCAGGGAAGTCTAAAAAATCTGTGATTGCTTGGCAAAATCCAGAGACAAAAAAATGAGAATCAGATGTTAAAGAAACAGAAAGTTCTTCAAAAATTACAGAGTTAGCAGCAATTGTGCGAGTCTTTTCAAAATTCACGTTTCCTTTTAATTTAATAACGGATTCATTTTATGTTGCAGGTGTAGTGGAAAGTGTGGGAATCCAGGGCTTCCCTCTGACTGCCCTGGAAGGTCTGGGACCCTGGCAGGGGGTCAGGACCCCCCCTGTACAGAGCCCCGAGAGACTCTGTCTGTGATCTCTGTCCATGGAAAAGAGTTTTCAATCTTACAGATGAATTACCAGCTCTGAGTGTTTGATATAAGTAATAATTAGTGTGGCACAGGTGCAAAAGTGGAATTTTAGGATTCTAGATAAGGGGTCAAAGGGGACAATATGGAGGAAATTGGGCGTGTCCTGTCCTTTTTATTCTTCTTCATGTCTTCCATGTTTTACTGTGGTGTTGGCATTTTTCTGTTGGTTCAGGCTGAGGACACGCTGTTCAATGTAGGTGATCAATGTTGGCATGTTATTGTAAATATAGCACACGTAGTTTCTGGTTTATAATGTTTGTGACATCCCACTGACCACAGATTCCATCAGAAAGGGCAGAAGGGTCTCTGTTAAAAGAGGTTCCCAGTGACCAGCTATACTCAAAAAACTGATCTTCCTTCTTTCTGTTCGACAAGAACCTTATTTCATAACGCACATCCGTTCACATTCTACACTCCCAAGTTTCATAGCAGAAGGCGATGTCACAGTTGATCTACTAGTTATGTCAATATACGATACACTTTTAAATATTATCCAGCAAGCTAGAAGCACATTCCCACAGAGATGGGGAAGGAGGGACAGAAAAAGCAGATGTGGGGTCTGGCAGCGCTCGCTTTCCCCCTCCAACCTGCGGGGCCGGGAAGCTCGGGGGGAGTGGGCTCCCTGCAGGAGGAGGAACCTCCAAAGGCAGGGCAGCAGCCGCCCCGGCGAGGGCTGCGCTGCGCCCGGGAGCGGCGGCACCGAGGCCCGGGAGGCGGTCGGCAGGCGGCAGCAGGAGCGCGGTGAGAGGAGCAGCTGCAGCCCAGGGCTCTGAAAACGCGGTAAACACACGCAGTTTGCAAGCTTGGCTTTTTTACAGCCGTCTTTGACGCGGGACCCGTCAGCGGCAGAGAGGGTGGAACACCCCGCTGGTGGTTACAAGGAGAGAGGTTTCCCGGCAGGAGGGAATAGAAGTGTTCAATTATTCATACAAACATAAAAACAAGCAAGAAAACCCAAAAACCCAAACAGGCAAACAAAACAACCAGAAACAAACAAACAAAAACCCCAAACAAACAAAAAACCCTAGAAAAGTTTCAACTCTTAGTTCGGCATTCCACAGGAAAAGCAGGACAGCCTTGGCACAGAGAATGGAAACTCCCTTGTAAGGTTTATGTGGGAAGGTTTTAGAGGAAAAGTCCAAGGACGGGTGGATCAGTGTTTAAAAATGGCATTCAGCCCTTGGAAGATAAAGAAGATTTTCACACTCACGTTCCTGGTACCAGCCCATAGCCAGGGAGTCTGGAGCTCTCGTTAAAGCACTGAAAGTGTTTTCCTTGGGAAGGCCTGGTGCAGGTTATGGGAAACTGGAGCCCCTGGGATGGCTGTGCACACACCCACACACACACACACACGCTGCTCCCAGCCCCGGGGTGACACAGCCACACCCCGGCACGGGGATGAACCTGCTCCCTCTTCAGTTGGGGGGGGAATTGTTAGTTATTGCTTAGTTTCCTTTGGGAAAAGGAAAAGAAGAGGAATTGTAAAGTGTTCTGCCAATAAATTGCATCCTTTGGGGTTTTCTAGCCTCACACTCAGCATCCACATGAAGCGTTTCTTTTTAAACAAGCTTTGGAGACTCAAAAAGGTGCAGAAATAGCAATGCTTCATTATGCCAAAGGAAAGTGCAAGTTAGCCTGTTCCCTGAAGATCGAGAGATTTGTTTTTAACTCTTACAAGCTCAAAGGGCTTTAGATAATATAGAGGGGAAAAAACAGATTTCATAGTTGGAACGAGGTGATCTTTTAGGTTTTTTTTACAACTAAACCAGTCTGCAACTCCCTGATATCTCCTTACATTTATTTGTCATGGTTTCCCACTTTCTGCTCCCAGCAGATGAAACCACTGGTGTTTAAAAAAGGTGGAAGTGGTTTGGAGCATGGATCAGTCCTGCTGCTCATTGAGTTAGATGTTTTTCAAACGGAAAAGATTATATTGTGCAATAATGTGTGATGAAGACTGAGTTCCCTAGAGATTAACTCACATTTAGCCCTCAAAAGTTCATTTTGTCCTCTACAGATTAGTACAGATTTTACAATCAAAAGAACCATCTGACTTCTCTGTCTTATCTCCAAAATGTTCATTCTTTCCCTGATAGATTGCTTACATTTTACCACTAAAAAAACCCCTGCTGATTACCTCTGGATTATTGCAAAAAATGTAATTCTGTCCCCTACAGATCTTCTCAGATCTTACCCCCAAAATATTTGCTGTACCTTGCAGATCACCTAAAATTTTCTAGATAAAATTTTCCCTACCTGTTGATTACCTCATTCTTATCTCAAATCCGTCTGTTCCCTACAGACTAATCAAATTTCCACACCATTTTGTCTCCTACAGTTTAAGCAGATTTTACCACCCAAAAAAACCCTGATTACCTCTATTTTATACCTAAATTGTTAAAGCAGATCCTGCGAGACAGGACAACTGCTTTTTATCATGCCAATGTCCTCGGTTCCTCGGTAGATGCTGCCCTGGTGCCAACAGAGGAAAAACCAGCGGAGGCTTTTATAAACTGAAGTCCGACTTGGTCACTGCCACATCATCAACTTGAACCGAGGGTGTAAAACCAGCAGCAGATGCGCGGTTTAACCAGCAGATGCTGGTTATTCCCCGAAAACCCAGAGCATCCTGGTTGCTATAGAGACACGTCGCCCTTTCCTTGCTCCTGATGTCATTCCAGGGACTGCTCCTTTGCCTCCACGCCCTTGTGCAACACCGGGAGCGAGGAGCAGCGTCTCTGTTATCCCTGGGGAGGGGGAATGTGATCCCGCAGGTAAGCGAAGGGCGGAGGAAACACAACTCCCAGCCTCTCTCGGCAGTGCGAGGGGTGCAGAAGCCACTTTGTTCCTCCCCGTGCCGACTTCATTATTGATGAGCAGGAAGGTGATCTCCGTGCCCAGCCCCACGTGTGCTTGCAGAGCTGGCAGGGAGCACAGCCCGGGCTCAGGGCAGGTCCCTCCTCTGCTCCTGCCAGCCCCGGGACTGCCGCAAAAGCATCCTACAAAAACAGTGACACCCCACTAGTGTGGGTATTCAACTGCCCGCCAGCCTCTCTCTGCCCTCAAAATTATTTACATCTTAGGGTTGTATTTTTGCCAAGATCTTTGCCCACAAAATCCAAGGCAGAATGCCCTGTTCCAGTTGAAATAACAAGCGAGGAGCTTAAAAACGTTTTGCTCCATCTCAAAACCCCACAAAACTCCTGCGGTGTGCAGCCAGCCAGACTTACCTGCTCTTTTCTGACATGATCAACCTGACAGCCTACACAGGCCTGATCCTGCCAGCCCTGGGTTTAGGCAGAGTTCCCTTCAGAGACACTGCCCTTCTCCCCAGCTCCATCAGCAACGCTGCAGAAGCCAAAGCCCTGGAGTTACCAGAGCTATCCTGCCTACCTGCAGCTGGATTGCAGAGCCACTGGCTCTGGGTGCCTGCTAAAGGCAGGAAAAGGG